>JAYDZK010000202.1:65172889-65225096 GCA_034509185.1 Euphonia xanthogaster
CAATGGAGCAGAGCTGATCCCAGGGAGAGACCCCGGGCCCGGCCGTGCATTTTGGGGCCATTTTGGTTCATCTTGGGGGCAGCCCTGGCTGGGCTCTTGTGCTGCCCCAGGTGCATCCATGCAGGAGATCCTTTTAATAAATCCCTGCTTTGTTCTTTAACTCCATCCAGCCTCCGTTCTAGGGCAGCCTTCTCAAGGCATCACCAGCAGTAACATTTTTTTCAGTATTGTCACGTCTTCCTCACGGCTTCTATCAAACAAGATTTACAGATGTCACTACAGGCAATTTAGTAAATGGAGTCCAAACATTTGGTTTCTGTGGGAATGTGTCACAAGCAATGTGAGTCCTCCTTGGTTTTAAAACTTCCTTGTAGAGCTTTAGTGCAGTGACTTCTTTAGGATGTAAAGAAAAAATGTGGCAATTTTACAGATGACCTTGCTCTTTATGCTCTCTCTGCATGGGACTCTTGCTTCCAGTAATGAGGAAATGTTCTGAGGCAGTGTTCTTGCCACGGTGACATAAAATGACAGAGACTTCCAGTTATTCCCCTGTTCTTGCCCTGTAATAGACACAAGCCTTCAGGGACCAGCTGACCTTAGAAATTATGCATTTCTGGAGCTTGGGGTCATTTCTGTCCTGCAGAATTTTATTTTTTTTTTTTTAATAGGCATGGGGATGGTGATACTGCACTCACTGATTAGAAACCATATGTGATTAATATTCTTGATCCAAGTGTGCACTCTCCACTCTGGACACACAATCCCCCTAGAGCTCCTAGAAATGCACTCAGTTGTTGCTCTCACAGGAAGAAAAAAGCAGGAAAAAAAACCCCAAATTGCCTAAAATTTACCTTTATGAGTTTGAAGGTGTTTTTCAGCCCAGGGATAAAGATTGGTCGTGATGTTCATGAGTTGTTCAGCTGTGGGTGAGAGGGTTTCTGCAGCATCAGAACATTCATCTTGAAGTACTTGTTTGTTCCGCTCATATTAATAGAACAAATAGTCTGCCTGTTTAATGATTTTGAGGTTGAGGCTCAAAAATCTCAAAAAACCAACAACCCATGACAAAAAACCCCAAAGCAAATCCCAAGATAATTTGTGTGCTTGTTTTGTTAAAGGAAACTTAGATCATTTGGAAACAATTTAAAATAATTTGTCACCATTCTTGTTATTTTTTTTTTTTCTGTCCTTATCTTACTGTGAGACATCTTTTATTTGAAGTGTGTACTATTTTAAACAGGCATTATGTTTTCATGAAAACTCTGCTGGGCAATGCCTAAACCCAGACATAAAAGCAAATAAACTAAGAAAAATCCTCTGTTTATCTGAGATGAGAGGACTTTTTTAAGAAAAGGAGAGAGAGAGAGGATCTAAACCAACTTAATGTTCTCTTTTGTCTCTCTTTATGTTCCTTAATGTTCTTCTGCAGGGCTCAGGAATTACATTATCTCATTGGTATGTCACTGGGGTAGTACTACAAAGAAATCTCAAAATGCTGCTGTCTTTAGAGTGTACAGTGAAGAGAGGCAGAAAGTGCTGCCTTGCCCTGTTTGATCTAGGCTGATCCTGATTTTACTCTGAATTCAGAATTGATGTGAGTGTTTAATGATGGGTAACATCTTCGGGATGATCCCTGCACCTCAGTGAGGTAAATCTGAGGGCTTACATCTTTCTTTTGGGGCTGCTAATTTTACATACAGCTGAGATCTCTCGTGCAAGGTTGGCTGTTTGGGATTTCTAATTAATTTGACATTTGACAGCTCATCCTCAGTTTTACGACTTGGTGTTACCTCAAACAAAGCTGAGCAAGCTTACTGTAAGCCTTCCCGAGCTCCTCCCTAGTGAAACCTGTCACAATTTCCTGTCACTTGCACGGCTGTGGAACGATCTGTCACACAAGGGAGTGCTGGAATTGTGGAGGTGGGTGTAGCAGCAGTGCCAGGGGAAGTGGAGATGAACCAGTGGGGGCTGTGGAGTGGGAAATGAGCAGGATGGTGTTGTGGGGGGCTCACTTCACCTCCAATAAAATCTTCAGGATCTGACTGTTGGGAGCTGGGATAGCTTCCAGGGCTCCTGGCCAGGAGGCTCTTTGGTTTGTTTTCAGTTTCATTTCATGGGAAATGAAATTAACATCTCTGATTTTCTTCCTTGTGACCCTTGGGTGTTTCATAGCATCCACTGCATGGATGGAGGGCTTGTTTCCATATATTTCCATATTGCCAGGTACTAGACAGTGAAAGCCAAAACTGCTACCCAAAAACCCCCTGATATTTCCAATTCAAATCTCCAGTGATGATACCTGGTGAGCCTATGGCAGTGGTACAGAACAGAGTCTGGAGTGGGGAATATCAGTGCTGCCACATCCCTCTTTTGCAAAGCCCTGGGATCCTTCTTTTATCTTGGATCAGTCTGCAAAGTCTTGTGAAAACAATAAACTGGCTCACCTCCAGTACTGTGATTTTTATCTTGAATTAATAACAAGTTGTCTTTTCTCACAAAGTACTTTTCTTTGAAACAAAAATTGCTTTATCTTCTTGAGGATTCTACCATGTTAGCTGACATATTAAATATGGTGGGGTTTTTTTCCTAATAATTCTTGTGCTATCAGGACCTTTGATTTGCCCTGGATTTTAATTAATCATTTAAAAGCAGAGTTCTGTTTTGGCCATTTGACTGTGATACTCCCTCTCAAATCAGTTACCATTTTGAGAATGACATCTGAGTCTGCCTATGTTTCTGCATGACTGGAAGCTGTCACTACTCATTGAAACTTATTAGTGCTGGAAATGGATATGCTGCTTCATCTGCTGGGGATGAAAGCTGAGGCACCAGCATTGGAATTTAAACGTTGTTCCCATGGGGAAAGGAAGAAAGCTTGGACAGGGAGGGGTGAGAGCTTCCTTGCAGCTCAAAGAGGCTTTGGGAGCTTTGCCTACAGGTTGCTAAAAGCAGGTTGTGGCATTTTCTGATGATTCAAGAAATTACTGTGCTTTAAAAGTCAAAGTTTAATGGGAGGTTACAAGGCTTTAGCTGAAGATTATATTGCAGAAGACACTAAATTTTTCTTTAAGAGGAACCAAAGTTGGGACTCCTTTTGGGGAGGGGAAATGAGCACTTGAGGAATTAGATTTTAAAGAGGGCAGATGCAAAGTTTGGCTCAAAGCCAAGAGTCTGTGATGGCTCCTGGGGGTCCCCACATTCACCCAAGGTATGCAAAATGATTCTTAAAAATGGGGAGTGGGGGCCATGTGCCTCCATCTATCCTTAGTGTCGCTCTTCTCACCTGAAAGGGCTGTGAGCCAAAAGAGCAGAAAGGCAGAAGGAGTCCCTGGGTGACTCCAGCTCTAACTGGCCCTCCCCACAACACTGATCCTTGTTTTACAGGGCTGCAGTGGGTGGTCCTGTATATTGTGATTTCTTCATTGTTCTTTCACTTCATTATATCTAAGTATATTCCCAGTACAGAGATTATTTTTCCCTGCCTCTTCTCCCCCTCCCATGCCTCAGCACAAGCCCAGGGCTTGCTCGAGATAGGAGTCTTTGATTGACAGTGCCTTCACCATTTGAGACTTGGGGGTGTGCTAAAATGTACAACTGGCATTTCAGAAACTGTAAAACTGACCTGACAAGGTGTGATTTTCTTTTTTTCTTTTATTTTTTTTTTACTTTCCCCTTTTCTCAGCAAGTTGTAGATGTGTCTTGATTCTGATCTGTCACTTTGCTCTGTCACTGCAACCTGTAGAGAACTATAGAATACTGGAATTGGTACATTCTGAAATTCATAAACAGAATTGAAACAGCATAGTCATAAACTAATCTTGATTAAACTTTTTTTCTTAACTAGAGCTCAGTTTGCAGCAGAAATTCAGCTGTCTGAAGCTGTCTGAAGGTGACCTTCAATTTGGTGGGAATGGTTAGGGCAGACCAGGTTTTACCAATGGATTTGTGACTTCCATAGTGCCTCTGAATAACCCATTTATTTATCTGAAACAAACTAGGAGTTGTTGCTCTTTGACTAAAGACCAGCAATTTTAGAGAAAGCTTACAGTTCTCTCAACCTCCCGTGCAACAGCTTGGAGGCTTTTCCTTGACAGATAATAATATTGTGAGGAAAAGGAAGTTTTGCAACCCTTAAACTTCCTGAAGAAAAAAATGCTGCTAAGATTCCTTGGAAAAAGAAAATTAATAACACAACCAAGTATTCAGTGAGTCATCATTTACAGGAACATCAGTTTTCTGAGATGGTAACAAGATATGATTTTTCTCCATTTATCCCAAAGGAAGGCAAATTTTGCCAGCTTTTTTGCTGGTGTTACACTTCAGTATTGCAATCATATTTAAAGGAATAGTACCCAACTTCATCCATCAGTAAACCCTGGATGCTTCTGCATTACTGACAGAAACTCATCAGGTTGGAACATTGAATAAAAGGAAACGAGGAATCAGTTCAATAAAAGGATAAGAAATTTCTAAAAGACATGGGTAAAATAATGAAACATTTGCAGAAATGGTTACAAAGGAAAGCCATTCCCATTGCAACAATTAGTCTGCAGCTCAGTGTTTGTGCAAGAGAATGCTGCTTCAATTAACAAAACTGATTTCTATAGCACAGTGGTGAGACTGGCTCAGGCAGACCTGAAATGTTCTCTCACTAAGGTACTAATGCTAATTAGTGAATGAAAAATCTCTTCCAAGTAAAATCACTTTTCCTGTATGAACTAATGACCCAGTTTTAGAGAAGGCTCTTACCTGATCAACCTTTGAGGTTATTGCTCTGGGCTTTGCAGTTTTACAACTCTAATGCTAAATAACATTTCTAAGGATGTGCTTTCCTATAATGAGGCTGTGGATGTCTGGTTTTAAGCTCATGGGGACTTGTTCTCCTTGATGACTTCTTCCCCTCACATCTCCTTGTGCTTCTGAATGTCTGTTGTGCACAAGGTTTTCTCTTGACCTCCTAGGGAAAAATTTTGGGTTTATGACCCTAAGTGAAATATTTTTACTTACTTTTTTTGTTTGTTTTTTTTTTTTCCCTGGTATTTAAAATAGCAATGTATCAATAGTGGCTGTTTTCCATGTTGTTCCCACAGCTGCAGTAGTGTGGAGCATCAGAAATTTGGTTTGTCCTGGACCTTGAGAGTTGCTATGGTAACTGTACATCCCACTGGGGACTTGAGTTAGGTGTGCACACCTCATTTAACTTTCCAGCATTTCTCTGCAAATGTGTTAGGTCTGGGAACTCCATTAAAACATCATCTCTGGTGTGCTAAGGAAAAGGAATCCCTGCTCCTGTCTCTGCCTCCCTTTGCTGCAGTCTGTGATTTCCTCCTCACTCTGTGTTGTGTCAGGAGCTGCAGATGCTCACCTGGAGCTCCCTGATGGGCACTGATGAGGGTCTGGTCCAAGCTCTTGGCCTCCATCAGTGCCCTGGCTGTGGGAAAGGGACACTTGAGGAGCTAAGCACAACACATGGGCACCTCTTGGGTTTCTGTGGTTGAGATGACCCCAAGGAATCAGAAAGTCTCTTTTTTCCCAGCCCTGCGACCAAGGAAGAAGTCAGGATTCCTCAGCTCTGGTTCTCAAGTTTGTTTCTTTTCTCTTATCTATGACATTCTTTCTCTGCCCTGCTGAGTTCTGTCCAGCAGGTCGTGTTGTGGCACAGTCCCTGCCCTTGGGGTGGTGTTGGCTTTTTATACTATGAACTACCTGTACTTTATTTACAATTAATTTCCAATACCCATCACCAGACTGTGTTAGACAGTCTGTCTCTACTCTAAACCAATCCAGCAGTGCCACCATCACAGCAGGAGATGGAGGACAACAAGAAGAAGAAGGACAGGACACTCCCAAATTCCTCCATCTTTACCCCCTGAACCCCCATTCTAAATCCCCAAAATTCTACTTTTTCACCCTGTGACAAATTCACTGTCATTCTACTCAAACCCTTGTGGCTTGTAACTCCTCACACAAAGTTGGGAATTGTTTCCATGGGCTAAAATGGAAGGCACAGGTGTGTTTGACTCTGTGCCAAGGTCTCTGAGCCCCCTGCCAGGGTCTCGAGTCCTCCAGGGCAGCCAGGGGAATGTCCTGGGTCCCGACAGATCTCTCCAGGCTGCTCCCCCTCCTGGGGCTCTGCTCTTACTGACGTTCTGCTCCTCTGTTTCTGTTTACTTGTCCTCGAGTGTGTCTTTGTCTTAGCCAGGAACTTGGAGAGCTCCTTGGAAAGCTCCTTGGAAAGCTGGCTCGGGCTGCCTTTGCCATCTGGCTGCTGCTCATGGCTGAGGATTCCAGTAGCAAACCACACCCAAACACTGGGAAATGGGCCTGGGGAGAGCTCGTTTTATGAGGACAAAAATGGGATGGGAAGTGGGAGAGAGCCTGTCTGCTCCCAGGCTGAAGAGGAGCTCTCCCAGGGCTCTCCAGGAGCTCCCAGGGCTCCTCAGGCCTCTGGAAGCTCCCGGTGGTTTTGTATCCCCAAGGTCCCAATGAACAGGGTGGGGAAGCTGAGGCACAGGGCCACTCCTTGTGTGGCAGAGCTGAAGGTCCTGACCCCCAGGAAGAGTCTGGGGGCCCAGCCGAGGGAAGGTGGCTCTGAGGTCACCTCGGCCCCCAGTTTGGGTGCTGGCTGTGCTGGGGACAGTGGCAGCTCCTGCCGGGGGGTCACTGGGAACAGACCAGTGACAAATGGGCTCTGGCTGAAATGCAGTGATGTTATCATGGCCTCTCTTCCTCCCCCTGGGGGCACCACGAAGGGCCCTGGCTGCCTGGGCCAGCTCCCATTTCCCTGGGTGGTCACGGGTGGCCGGGCACCGTGAATCAAAGGCTCGGAGCAGGAAACACTGGGATGGGAACGGGAGCTGGAATCCCTCTGCCATGGGGGCTTGGCCAGGGAAACCCTCACAGGCCTCATCTGCCCTCACCCAGGCACTCAGGGTGGTGTTTGAGCAGCTCCCCAGCCCTTCAGAATCCCACCTTGGAACTTTTGAGGCCATTTTTTGATGGCTCAGCCATAAAAGCTGGGAGTTTGCAGCTGCCCTCTGCTCTCATTGCCCTCCTTCAATGGCACTGTGGAAACATGAGCAGGTGAGGGATTTTCCTGGGAGAGGCCAGAGATGGTGTTGGGAGGTGATGGAGCAGAGAATCCCCATGGACTGAGCTGTTCCTCCTTCCTAAAAAAACCCCATGTGATGTTCCAGGAGCTCCCTGTGTGAGACTGCACTGGTGTCCCTGGGAAAGCCAGGGATGCTCTGCTGCTCACTCTGTCCTTTCCCAGCTCTGCCCTCAGCACTCCCAGCAGCACCCAGCCATGGCTGCCATGGCACTGGGCACAGTTATCCCTCAGGGAATGGGGAGCAGAGCCCTGCTCTCATCTCCAGGCTGCAGGGCAGGCCTGAGAAGCAGATTGCAAACTGCTGGGAACAAAGCACATCAGTGCTTCATCCCCTCAGCCATCCCCACAGCCATCCATCCATCCCCACAGCCATCCCCACAGCCATCCATCCCCACAGCCATCCCCACAGCCATCCATCCCCACAGCCATCCCCTTCATTCCCACATCCATCCATCCATCCATCCATGCATCCATCCGTCACATTCACATTCTCTGGAAAAAAAATCCCTTTGCCCAGGATTGTTCTCCTAGGAAGCTGAGAAGCCTCAGAGAAAAGGAAAACAATTCTTATCTCATTTGCTTCTCTTGTGTTGTGCTCCTTTGGAATGGGTTTGGAGATTGTTCACCCACAGGTGATTGTTCCATTGGATTCTGCTGGGAGTTGTTTTGACTCTTTGGCCAATCAGGGCCAAGCTGTGTCAGGACTCTGGAAAGAGTCAGGAGTTTTCATTATTCTCTTTTTAGCATTCTGTAAGTATCCTTTCTGTATTCTTTAGTATAGTTTAGTTTAGTATTTCTTTAATATAGTATCATAAAATAATAAATTAGCCTTCTGAGAACATGGAGTCAGATTCATCATTCCTTCCTTTGTCTGGGGGCAATGCAAATACAATACTTAAGCTGGCTGCTCTCTGTCCCATGGTATCACGCCAATGAAACAGCCTTGGCTCCTCCATAGAGGCTTTGGCACAGTGAGCAGAGATGGGGGATGTCTCCAGGGCTGCTGGTGACACAAGGACACTGCGTGTCCTGTGCTTCATGCAGCCTGTCTGTGTTCTTCTCAAGCCAGCAGGATCACCAGACCAGGAGTGCCTGACCCCGTTCAGTGCACCTCACACGTCAGGCCATGACCTGTGTTAGGCCTCTGGAGATGGCCTGAGAGAGTTTTATTGGCAGGTGTGGTGCCATAACCTATCAGGGCTCAGTTATGCTTGCAAGGCTTTATACAAGATGTCTCTTCTGCAGCTTTTTTGGCTTTTACTGCATTCACACACCCCATTTGTTATTTTTCCTGAAGAGGAAACTTGCATGGATCATCTGCTGAGCATTTTAGAAAGGCTTGGCTGTGGGACACTGCAGTTTGCAGAGCAGGGCCGTGCTGCAGGGATGGATCACATCAGAGTGGTCTCAGTATTTCACACAGCTGCAGCCCTCTCTGCTGACTGCCACAGAGGAGTAACGCAGTGCTCTGGCATTTCCATGGACTCCCAGGCAGAATCCCAAAGGCCAGACACTGAAATCCACCCTTTGTGCTATTGACATCTGCAGCGCAAGCTCCCACCCCACTAAACTCCAAGCCTGAATTTCAGAGGGGCTGGTTAAACTGAGCAGGCATTGCTTGAGATGAGTGCATGGGCAGTGGGAGGTAGGAGTTCTCTGGGCCGTTGCAAATTGTCCACAGTGGTTCCTTGAGCGTGGGATGGCCTGTTCTGCACCACAGAGCTGTGCTGGATCCAGTGTGGGCAGCTCCAGCTGGGTGGCAGGTGTGCAGCAGCACTGACCTGGTTTGGGAGCAACCTCTGCTAACCTCCCCAGCCTGCCAAGACAAAGATTGGCCATATGTTCCCATGTACACTCCTATGCCAAGAGGTTGTCTTCCAAGTGGTTTTAGAGAGAGGCTACAGTCCTGTAGAAAAAATATCTTGAGATATCCCAGGAAAAGAGGAAACCACTGCTCAGGCACTCTTCACCACGGACAGATAATGTAATACAAAGCTGTTTAAATACCAGGGGTCATTGAGTTCTGCTTGATTCCTTGCTGTGCCAGTGAAAAGCATTTGGATGCAAAGGGAGGATGATGAAGCCACAGCTGAAGGTCCCTGTCCTGCTGAATAAACCAAGAGACAAGACCTCCTGTTGCCCTGCAGACCTGCTAGAAGCACCATTCTGGAGTTTCAGGGCACTGAGATGTGAGTCCTGAGAGGCTGTTAAAAAGTCCTGGCTGCTGTGGTACAGGTGGGAAGGTGAGTTTGCAGAGCCCACAGTGATGCTTTGGGGCTCTGTTTTTAGAAACCAGTTTTGGGCCTTTAGGACCAAATTTGAAGAGCGTTGGTCCTTAGACTCCTAAACCCTGGTCCAGAAAGATTCTTGGTACCTTGTTTTTTCCTCTCCAATAATCCCACTTCATTTTTCATGAATTTGGGTGAAAATTGAATGCCTTACCACAAGTTAACACCTAAAACATGCTGTGGATTGAGAGCCAAGTCATATCTGAAAAGGAAAGCATTCCTACCTGACTTACATTCCTTTGGAAGTGTTGCTATCATTTGAGCAGTGAAATGTCTTGCAGGCACTTGAAAATTGCACATGGAAGAGGACCTATTATTATATTACTTCCAATTTCTGCATAGCTGAAAGAGACACCAGCTGATCCCTAACTGCAGCTGGAAATAAAAACTACATTAAAAAGGCAGCTAGGCACTTTTCTGCCCATTCTTTGGAAGCAGGGCCATCTATTCAGTGCTGCCATTCATTCTTTCTTATCACATTTCCATCAATAAAACTCCCAGTCAACTCCTTATCTTCCTCTAATAGAGAGAGCACTATTCTCTGCCTCACCTTTCCTGTGCGAGAAATCTGCAAGCACCCTGGAAAGATTTTTGTGGGCTTCCTACCTATTCATGTGGCTACTTACACCACTCTGAACAATTTTATTGTTCTCTCTGTGATGTTGTGCTTGTGGAGCTGGGGCTGAGCACACACAGCTTTTCCTGTGCTCACATCAGCCCTTGGCAGAGAGCTTGCTGTAGTCCTTTCCCCACAGGAACACCGGCAGTGCCTGTCCCAGCTCCAGGGGTACAGGGACCTGAAACTGTGGCTGAGCTGCTGGCATCAGTGTGTACATGCTTCTTGCACACCCAGCCTGCTTGAAAATGGCTCTGGATGGCTCAAAATTCTCAAATGGCCATCTGTGTTTAGCAACCCGAGTCATCGTGAAAGAGAAAACTGCCTGCAAGGCTCTGGAGTTGCAGAAATCTCCCCCCTTCCCTCCTTGTGCTCTCGTGGAGGGAGGATGGATTGGAGGGGGCAGCTGAGCTGCTTGATGTGCCTTGATGACCCTCTCAGGCCTCTTCTGGGGAGGCAGCAGCAGAGGGGAGCTGGGAGCCTGTGGCAGAGGGATGAAGAGCACTCCTGCCTGATGGCTGACCAGTGGGGGAGTCACACAAAAGGGGGAGATTCAGCAAGGGGCATTTCTGAATTGTGTTCCTCTGTTGGTGGAACAAGTGGGTGTGTTATTCTGGTGGTAATAAACTGCAGGTTCTGGCTTTACCTTGTGCCACAGCCAGGCAGAGCACAGGGAAGGAGCTCTGAGTTGACCACTTGGTGAGTTATACTGTAAAACCTCAAAACTAAGCCAGAAGGTGACCTTGGTTTGAGCTCCAGAAAGGAAGCAGGACCCAGCACCATCTCTTCGCCCATCTTTGCTGGACCTGAGGTTTCATTCATGGACTCTGGACACATCAGTGCACCTTAGTCCCTCAATAAACAGATAATTCAAGATTCTTTTAGCCCAAGTGTAGCGCTGGATGTGTCAAAGTGAGCTAAAATCCAGCAGTGGGTATCACAGGGGCCTTGACATGCAGAGTGTGCTTTTAAAATTTTAGGTTTGTGTCCCTCTTGGCCCCTGGCACTATATTTTGAGGTGTAATGGAGGCCTGGAATCAAAATTGCTGAAAGTCCACATATGCCTGCAGTTTTTTATCTGTGTCTCATCTGTGGACTCAAGTGCCTGATAGGAAGGTGTCTATAAATGCATCTGAACAGCTTCAGGTGAGGCAAAATGAGCCTCATTTTGCTCTTGTATGGAGGCATTTTATGCTCCCAGCTTAAATGCTTCCTGCTGAGCTGGCCTCACTCTCTGAAGAGAACCAAGTAGAACTGGAAAAGATCCAGGGATTGGAAACGGCTGTGGAAGAACAAGGGCCTTCTCCCAAGGCCCTTTCAGGGGTTATGGTTTGGTCAGCCAAGAGATAATTTTGACTCATTGCTGTTTTACACAAGGCAAGAACCAGTAGCATCAAAATGCCTGGACTGCAGTAGTTTTAACCCAGAATATGAGTCAGCTGAGGCCACATGACCATCTTGGCCCAGACTGTTGAAAAAACAAAGGTGGATTCAGAAAGGTCTTTGGCAAATGGTGAGGAGATCAGCACATGGTGACAATCAGAAAAAGAGGGGTCCAGATGCCACATCCTGCTCCAGCTGCTGCTCTTCCCCTGGTTTGGCCAAGAATTACATTCTGTCCTCCTCGTGCAAGTCACAAGGTTCTGGGCTCTGAAGGGACCTTTGCTCTGACTAATGTTCAGCCTCTAATCCTTGGAGTTTACCTGGCAGCAAGTCCCAGTGATGTGAGTTAAAACTGAAGTGCCAGCACTTGTCAGGGATGTGACATTTGTTTGGATTGTCCTGGCTAGTGTAATTTCTCTTCTGTATATTGAGTTATACACCCTGGTATTGTTTCTGCAGTAAAACAGTCACACCCTGCTAGCATTTTTGTGGGCTATGGATCTTTTATTTCCTTTCTTCTTGCTCATTTAAGGTCATGAGACTAAGCAGTGACAGCTGGGGATTAAAAAAGCAAATTATGATTTTTGTGTGTGTGTGTGCAGGAGGAGAACTTCAGCAAAGTTTCAGTTTCAGAAAGTGCTGACCTTCAAAGCCTTTTTAAGATTAGGTTGGTCTTGATAGCTCAGAACAGAAGGGTCCAAAATCAATCACTTGAAAATTGGTGCTAAAGCCACCAGAAATAAATCAACCCTTGCATAAAAACTGCAGGTAATTATTATTTGTGTAAGTATGTGATTCACAAGTTTGTTTTAATCATTATGCAAATGAAAGGTAAGCCCTCACCCACAGTGTGATAGATTTGATGGCATTTATCCTCTATGACAAAACTGATTCATTAAACTTTCCTGGTGTTTGGCAATCAGCAAAGGCCTGATTTTCCCTCTGTGATGAAAAAACTCAGGGCATAAACAGAGTGTTTCTTGGTGTGGATGATGATGCTGGTGCACAGATTGTAATTACAATATTCTTCTAAGTGGAGAGAAGCAAAATACAGAAACTTGTCATAAGGTTTACAACTTTCTTGTTCAAGATCACAGAATGATAGAGTGGTTTGAGTTGGAAGGGACCTTAGAGACCATCTCATTCCAAGCCCCTGCCATGGGCAGGGACACTTTCCACTAGACCAGGCTGCTCAGAGCCCCATCCAGCCTGGCCTTGGACACCTCCAGGGATGGGAAGGTCAGAAGGAACCTCTGCCAAACACACGGATGGGCTGCTGGGGCCCTGTCCTGCAGGGCTGTGAGGGCTGCCTGGAGGTATTGACAGCAGTGAGCTTTGCAAGCCCAAGTTAGATACCTAAAATGAGAGCTTTCAAGTCCTTCAGGGTGCTTGGTGTGCACATCCCTCCATTGCAGGAGAGGTTTCCTGCCCTGTACATCCATGTGATGTCTGGCAGAGTAGCCTGGAGCCTCCTGGAGTGCAGCAGTACGTGCCAGGATGCTCACTCAGCTGAAATCCCAGACTGGGTGGGAGCATGGGCAACACCTCCCAGGGGAGCTGCAGGCTCTGTGGCAGAATTCCCTGCCCATATTGGACAGTCCTGCAGCCACATTTCACAGAGAAAAGCAAGGCACAGTTCTTCCCAAGAATATTTCTGAGATTCACTGAACCTCAGAGAAAGGAAAAACAGTTCTTATCTCATTTGCTGTGCCTGTGTTGTGCCAAAGTAGAATGCAATATGGAGATTGTTTACCCAAAATGATGGAGTTTTGTATCCTTGGCCTGTCAGGGCCAAGTGTGTGTGTGTGTGTGTGTGTGTGTGTGTGTGTGTGTTGGGACTGTCGGGACAGTCACGAGATTCTGGGCAGTGGAGTGCAGCTGAGTGCTTGGCAGATTCAGTTTAGATGTAATGTAATATAGTGTAATATAGTATAATAAAGTAATTAATTAGCCTTCTGATAAGATGGAGTCCTCCTCATCATTCCTCCCAGATGTCGGGGGCAAAACTATCCACAATACAGTCCCATTTCCAGCCCTGGGCTGGTGCAGCTCCATCCAGCTGCAATCCCAGCAGCACTCCCAGCTCTCTGGGTGATTCTCTCCGTGCTGTTTGTTTGAGCAGGGAACTCTTTGGTTGCTCCATCAAAGCCTGGCTGACATAGCCTGCAGCTATGAACAAATGTTGTGTGGCTGCAAGCAGAGCGTTGGAGAGACAGGAAGCGTGTGCAATATTGATAAAGAGCAGAATGGGGGCTTGTTTAAACTGTGCACAGACAACTTTTCCATAATTAAGGGAGCAGCAGACACGATCCCTTGCCTCCAAATGAAATGATGAACGAAAGCAGGAGACGCAGGACATGCAGCCTGGCACACACCTGTGAGCAGAAGGATGGGCTGCACATGCCTGTCATTCCTTTTTTTCCAGCTGGCAGCATGGGCCGGTGGAAAGCTCATGCTGTGTTCTCAGCAATTTGAGTGTGCCATGAGTCCTGTGTGGGAGTGGAGCCCCCTGGAGTGAGGCCCAGCTCCCTCTTGAGAGCCCCTCCTCGTGCTGGAGTGATTCAGCCTGCAAACGGAGCAGGTGCAGAAGGGGTCAAACAGACCTGTTTGCTCAGTCCTATTCACAGGGGCCAATGGGACTGTTCCCTTCCTATCTGCAGCTTTATCCTGCTTTTACTTGGGAATGTGTGCCACCCTTGTGCCTTTCACTTTAAAAAATGGAACCTTCTGCTAGGCAGCAAAGAATGGGATTGGGACAACTGCTGGGAGAGGTAGTTTGGATGTTGTTGGAGTTGTGTGTGAGCTTTACCTCCAATACTTGTGGGTGCCTGATGCACACAGGCTACAATTGCAGCATGCAGGCACTGGCACAGGTTGTTTTGAGAAGTTGTGGATGCCCCATCCCTGGAAATGTTCAAGGCCAGGTTGGATGGAGCTTTGTGCAGTCTGGTCCAGTGGAAATTGTTCCTGCCTGTGGCAGGGGGATTGGAACTAGATGATATTTAAGGTCCCTTCCAACACAAACCATTCTGAATTTATGATCCTATGATTAGAAATGTGCCCACCAACGAGCCATCCTCTTCCAGATGCCACTCACTCTGCATTCCCTTCTTCCTAAGGTTTGGGTGCCTTTCCCAAGCAGAAACTTTAGGAATCTCCAGACCCTCCTAACCCCACTAGACTGTTTTGAGTCATGATCCCCTGGTCCTGGCCATGCTGATGAACTGTTGTTACATCCTCATGTCCCAGTGAAGTCCTTGGGGGTTTTGCTTCCATGCTCTCCTTGGTTTTTTCTCTGAACCAAAACCCAAGCTATCTTCAAGCCACCAGACTCACTGAGGGTTCAAGGCTGCTGATGTGCTCACAGGACAGGGGCCAGCATGGGCAGCCTGTGCTCTGCACAGCCCTCACCCAGCACTGTCTGAAACAGGCACAGGCATCCGGGTCTGTGCCAATGTTCAATTTAGCAGCTGGCACGTTTAAATGCTTGCAAGTGGGATCAATCTTTTTTTAATCATTTATGTTTAGTTATTGTTTCCAGATAGATCCCTTGGTGTTTTATTGCTAGCAAGTTTCTAAAGAACACTTTTTAAGCTTGAACTGAAAAGCTTAATATCATCCAGCAAGGAGAAGCTTCACTTAGGAGACTTCTCCCATGCTTGCAACTCTTGGGAAGGTCAGGGGTTGAATTCCCTGAAATATTTTGGTTGGAAGATAGCTGATCTGACTTCTGCTTACAGCTGGGCCATCCTCAAAAGAGGCTGAGCTTGCTCAATCCTTGCCCAGTGAAATTTTGGTTATTTCCAAAGATTTCAGAGCCCTAGTTACAGCTGTGCTGCTGTATAGGTGATCCCATCCCAGGTGCAGGACTTGGTATTTGCTGCGCTGAACTCCACAAGGTTCCTCTCAGCCTTTTCCTCCAGCCTGTCCAGGCCTTTCTGAATAAATGTGTTTTTATCACAAGTGTTGTATTTGGTCATGGTGCAAATATGTCCCAGAGCATTTGGAGGCCTCCCCACACCCCCCCACACTTTGCAGGGATGCAAAGATGGAGCAGGATCCCTGCTCTCACCCCATGGGTGGTGCAAGGTGGCATTTTGTTTAATGATGACTTTGGGTGTCAATGTTCAGCTGCAACACACGCTGCCATATCAGCATCCATCCACTGAGAAATGAAAAATTATGGATGACAACCCTCCCTCCACTGTTCAGAGCATGAAGGAAGATGATGCTGCTAATTGGGTGTTTGCTGTCTAAAGGAGGGAGTCTGTAATCCATTGCTGTTGCTGACATGATGCCTCTGCAAACCCCCAAGCCACAATTCATCTCAGCCATTTAATATCTGTGTGGAGAGGCAGAATGGCATATTCAGGATGAGCCATTATGACCTGTCTGTTTGGGAATACAGAGTGTTTTATAATCTTCTGTGGACATTTTTACTTTAAATGAAGGAAATTACTGGCTAATATCTGCAGAGGAATAATGCCTGATGGGAAGCACTGTTTGAAGGACAGTGCTAGATGAAAGCTGGAATTGTATTTCTCTTTCAGCATGATATCTGTTTTCTTTTAATCACAGGTATGAAGGACTAGAGTTTCAGCCTTAACTGTTAATTTCCTGTCTATTGTCTATTCAAACAAGATCCTGCTGTGTCATTTGTAACAAATACATTCAGAGACAGGGCTGGAACCTGGGCCTGCCCTTCTCCAAGGGCTGCTGATTCCTGCAGTCTGGGCCACCCTTTCCATGCAGTGCAAGGACCAAAGCAGCCTGCTGAGTCCTGAAAAAAAGGGGCTGAAGCATCGAGGAAAGGGCAACAGAGAATAAAAATGGGCAACAGAGAATAAAAATGGGCAACAGAGAATAAAAATGGCTGATAGAGCCATGCAAAAATTCAGGTGTGAGAAAGATCATAGAATCACAGAATGGTTTGGGTTGAAGGAACATTAAAGCTCATCTCACTGCCATGGGCAGGGACACCTTCCACTAGCCCAGGTCACTCAGAGTCCCATCCAGCCTGGAGCTGAACACTTCCAGGAATGGGGAATCCAGGATTTCTCTGCCCAGACACATTTACCAGGTGGCTTGAGGAGGACAAGAGTGAGGGGCAGCTTGGATGGTGCCAGCAGTGCAGGGCCAGTGCAGAGCCCTGGGCACAATCACTGCAATAAGAATTTTGGCACAGCTCACACACAGGCTCAATTCAAAGAGGAATTGAGTGAGATTGTTTGAAAAAGGGTATTTTTAGTAACCAGAGGGTGCCCAAGGCTAGCCCAGCACTCTGCTCTTGTGCCAGACAAAAATATTTAGGGCAAATGTTTGAAAATTGAAAAATAAAACAAAAATTAAGGGTGATGCATATTTTTTGTTTCTCATTGAATGATCTGCTGCCTTGTGGTTCATAGATACTTTAGAAAACTTCAGCTTAAAGCAGTACAGGTTTTGATCTGACACACCTACATGTTCTCTCATGAATCACAGGGAACTACAAGGAACATAAAGTTTTTTTAAGATGAGCTAAATATATGTCCAAGGACTGATGCAATTTTTTTCTTTTAAGCTTACAATTCTGGAAAAAAAAAACCCCTGTGATCTTGCAGAAATCCAAATCTGTGATGCTGAAGCTCTTGAATTATTCACATGATCTTATTCATTGCACTGTGATTATTTCTGATGCTTCAAACTCCTGGATAGCTTTTGATGCCTGTATTATTTCCATGTAAATCCCAGCCATTAGTTGGTTTTTTCAATAAGTTTCAGATTATATCATGCCTCCTCTGCAAATTAATGAGAGACTTAGACAAATGCAAGAGAAGATTCAAACTATGAAATCACAGACTGTTAGACGTGGGCTTAGAACAAAAACATGTAGATGTTATTTCAAGCTTTAGAAGGTGGTAACTGAAAATATTAGCACATATAGGGACATTTAGCAGATTGGTACACATGGAAGAGTGAGCCAAGCTGCAGGCTTGGAAGGCTTTTAGGATGTATAGATAGACTGAGTTCTGCCACAGACTCAGTCCTCCACTGTTTCCAGCCTGGAGATCAGGAGATTTAAGACTGGCTCTTGACTTATTGTCACCATAGATAATTAAACCACAACAATTGTTTTCAAACAGACTTAAAGATCAGATTTAAACTCATAAAAGCAGGAAGACCAGGCTAGGGCTGAAACAGCCTCTCTAATTTCCTGTGACATGCCTTTGGGCTGTGTTTAGCAGCAATGCCATGTGCCATTGATTAGAGCTGCCCAGTGCAGGGGCACACTGGGAATGGTGTGGCCCTCTGAGTGCTCAGTTCTCATGCCCTTCTGCATGAGACTCTGCCTCTAATATAATTTCATTTCATTATTGCAATGTTAGTTTCTCTCAGATTACTATTTTTTTAAATTGCCCTTTCTTTTTTTTCAGCAAAGAAAGGGAAAAGATATGATCAGCTTTAATGGACGTGAATTTTTCTTGGTGGAACACAGTCACTGCAGGGACTGATTCAAGCCTGCAGGCACCCAAGGTTGTACCTGCAAGCCTGGTCAATCAATTTGTTCCCCTAAAGCAGTGATGAAACTGTTTTATAATAAAAAAAATGGTTTACTAATAAAAGCTTACATCTCTCTGGCCCAGTAAACTGTGAGAAATGCAGTTATGGAAAGCAAAGGAAATCTAATTTCCCCTGGTATTGACTCTTATAGTGTCTCAAAAATAAGTAGTTGAAAATTTAAAAGGAAAGCTGGTGCAGCAGAGGCCAGTCTGGGTTGACAGGAGGGGCAGTTTGACCTCTGAAAATAGAGGGCAATACTAAGATCCAGGCAGAATCTGGTCTCTAACACAGAGGATATGTTTAGATCCATTCTGCAGAGACAGGTTACACCTAGCAGAACCAGAGGTATCCTTAAAACATATCCTCCTCCTTCTCCCTCATCTCCCTCCACCTACTTATCTTTCAATGAGATATTTAATTTTTTAGCATGCTCCTTCCCCAGCTGGACCAAGAGCTGCTGTGGGGAGTGAGCAGTAAAGAGATGAGCAAGTTTATGAAGTTTGGGTGGAGTGGGGATCCCTTACTCCACCAAGGCTGATCCCACAGGCTGGGCTGGATGCCAGGACTGTAACTCCAGCTCTTCCACAGGCTCCCTGCAGAATCCCCCTGCACTGCACAGGACTGCACTGTTGGCAAGAACAATAACAAAAGGGGGTGGGATAGGGAAAGTTGCTTCCAAGTAACTGCTTATGCTATTTTTCACACATTTTACAGTGTCCCACGTGCAAATACCTCACAGTTTGTGGAAGATGGGGCTTAAATTGTCCCAGCTTAGTTTAGGGTTTATACCTGAGTCCCAGCTGAGTAATTTGTCCAGAGATGACAGAGTAAAGGGAGACCCCATCTCTTCTGTCTGGATTTTGTTCAAGAGAGACCGTTTGCTGTCTGGGTTCTGGGGAGAGTTGCTGGATTCAGTGGTGGGAAGGAGGACCAGGGGCTTAACCCAATCTTCCCTGCACATTCTCCCATGGTCAGTGCAGGCAGCTCTCCCTGGAAGGTCTCAGGTTTGTTGTCCTCTTAACACCTGGTCCTTCTTGCCATCCCCTTCCCAGGAAACATCCCAGTCTGATGCTGCTGGACCACACAGCAGACAGAGGCAGGGAATGCAGAATATCACCTTACATTCTCCTGCTGTGCACTGGCTGCACTCATCTCATCCCATGCACTGTTTTTTTCCTGCTTGCTGCTGCTTGGAAATGGATTCCTGCATTTCTTTTGTCCAGCAGGGAAAGTTCTTGGCTGCAGAGATGAATCTCGCAATCGGCTCTGCAGGCCAGCAACCCCTGGCCAGCTTCCAGGCACAGGATCCTTCTGATGTGGGGATTTTCCACCCAGGGTATTCTGCTGCCTCTTCAAATGTTGAGAGAATTGCATTGTAAGAGAGGCTCTCTGCTGATAATCACCCCAAAAGCCAGAGGAAAAAAATGCATGCAGGGCTGAGCACAGGGGCTGCTCCCAAGCCCTGCAGAAGGCTGAGGACAGAGGTCTGGATGCCTTCCCAGAAATTACTGGACATTGGTGCTTGTCTGTCCAGCCAAAAGGGCAGCTGTTGCCTGTATTTCCACAGGCCTAAGACTAAAATGTCTAACTGCAAAAAACAGAAAAAAAAAAAAAAAAGAGAAAGAGAGAGAGAGAAGAGAGAGGGGTATTTCTCAAAATTTGTTTGATGT
Source organism: Euphonia xanthogaster (assembly GCA_034509185.1). Taxonomy (NCBI): domain Eukaryota; kingdom Metazoa; phylum Chordata; class Aves; order Passeriformes; family Fringillidae; genus Euphonia; species Euphonia xanthogaster. The sequence goes on from JAYDZK010000202.1 coordinate 65,192,498, forward strand.
GTTTTTATGTTTTTTGGCATATTGAAAGGGTGATGCTGTTTTGCTCTTCATAACTCACTTATTGTTTTACAGGCATGTGAAACACCCCACCACTGTCTCCCTCTCTTTCTCAAATTCATAAGCCTTGTGTTATAAGGTCTGAAACAGGCATCCATCTCCTGCAGTGCTGAGGGCACTCCAAGACCTGTCCCCAGGTGTGTGCAGGATGTTGCTGGAGCACTCTCCATGCCCCTGTCAGCTCTTCTGGCAGGCACCACCTCCATGAGCATCAGCTGCAGGCTGTGCCCAGCCTCTGGCAGCCTCCAGGAGTCCCATCCCCAGCAGCCCCAAGGGTCTCTGAGCAGCACCAGGATGGGACATGACCCCATTTAAACAATCAGGGGCAATCCCACATGCAAAGGGGAATATACAGAATAGCCAGAGGGTTGTTGGGATGTGTCTTTCTAGGAATGAAAGCTGCTGCAAAGTTCCTTGTGGAGGTGACAAACCTCTGTCACTTTCCATCCATGGCAGCAGGTCTGGGAAGGGAAGGCTGGTATGGAGTATGTCGTGTACAAGGAGTTGGGGTCAGTGCTGATTTCCAGGATTCCAGGTCTTGCTGGGTTATTTTAAGCATTGGGGGGATGCTGTTCCAAACCCACAGTTGTCCAAATATCTGCTTCCAGGCAATGATTAAATTCTCTTGAGTCAATGGCTGATTTGGATTAATTGCCAATTGCTGAATTAATTCCATTTGGTGTTAACTGCCCCAGCAGGGGAAGCTGTGTTGAAGCAAGTGCTTAAAATCCAGAGTGTTAATGGTGAATGGTGCCTTGAAAGAGACCTGGATGAGCTCCTTTTCTGTGCTGGGGCACAGAGGAATGATTTATTTTGTCAATGAGCCCTAAGAAGATCAAGGTTAAAACTTTTAGGCTTTGTCCTCAGAAGAAATTGAAAGCTGTTGATGCGAACACACAGAGTGTGCTGAAATATGGTGCCACTGCTCAAGGAGGGGTGTCTTGCTTTCACTGTTGGTTGAACTATTGATTATTATTAGGGTTTTTTAGGGGGTCATCAGGAGAACAGAACTTCAGGACTGAGAGAGTATGGCTTGCTGAGCCCAGGATCAGAATATTTCTCATTATTTTGGGTGGAGATAGTCACAAACCCTCTGAAACTCTCACACTACATGAGTACATGCTGGTAGATTCTCCTTTCTCATAAAGCTTTCCCTCCTAAATCCTGTTTTGTCCTACTTAGCAGCTGAAGTGCTACACTTTGTTCCTCTGTGCATCCAACTTTACTGTCATTAAATGATGGGTGACTGTAATAGTTGCTGGATGATTTCTAGAGTTTTTTTTTTCTTTAATTGCCTGGGGACTTCTGTGTCAGAAGAGGAAGGTGGGAGAGATCATGATAAAAGCAGTGGGTTTGAAGGAGACAGATATCAATGAACCCAAATGTGATACATAAGAACTCCTGAGAGGTGAGACTAAGAGAGGATAAAGTTGTCACGTTTTCAGAGTAAGCTGAGGGCTGAATTCAGGCTGTCCAAATGCAAGAATGCAGGAAATTCAGTAGGTGCTGAGCTGGGTAGATGATGAAGGGTTTTTCTGTAACTTCAACACCAGACAGAAACACACAGAAAAAAAAGAAGAGGTCAAATTTCTAAGAATAAATCTGAAAAAACAGTACAAGTATTCAGGGATGGAACCAGAAAGGCCAAGGCACAAAATGAGACCTCAAAGATAACCAGAAACAATTTTGTAAGATCCATTAATAGAATGAGGAAGATCAAAGGGAGGATTGGTCTGCTACTCAGTGGAGAATGAAAGCTGTCTGCAGATAATTACAATAAGCTTGAAGAATACTGGAGAAGGGGAAAAATTATTTTTTTCCCAAAGTAGCTTGGGAATTACAGTCCAGTCAGATTAACAGTTCCAGAAGAAAGTAAAATCAACCATAACAAATTGTCTGTAACTTTTGAAAAAATAGTTGGAAGACAAGTAGCAGTCAATATGGGTTGGTCAAAAATAAGTTGTATTAAACTATTTTAATTTCCCTTACTGTGAAAAAGCCCTTGTGGGATGGTTTGGGGAGGCACAAAGTTTGCACAGCTTGATTTGGAAAACAAAATTTAAGGTTTGCTTGGTAAGTCCATGGCAGGCATAAAATTAAGAAGGACTGCAAGCACATTGGAGGAATGGGTTATATTTGTGTGATAACTGATACAAATTTCTGAAGAAACAGGATTAAATTCAGCGCAGGACAAGTGAAAATTATTCTTAACTGGATATATTTTGCTAAGAAAATAGGCTGGGAAAGAACTGGCTAAGAACAGCTCTCCAGAAAATGATCTTTTGGTAAATAGATCAAAAATTACCTGGGAGTAGGCAAAGGCTTGTTGTTGTGAGCATTACAAACATCCCACCCTCAGGGTCAGACAGGAAGGCTCTCTGCTCTGCTCAGCATGGGAAACCAATGGCCAGTTCTCATTAATGAACTTTTAAGGGTAATGTACATGTACAGGGCAGAGTTTAATGTTCTCTTCTGATAACGAGTGTGAGGGGATTGCCTATTTTATTTCTTTAATCTCTGATCTGTGAGTAAAAGCTGAAAGACCTGGGGTTATGTAGTGCCAAAAAAAGAGCCATTTCAAGGAGGACAGGAAGGTTTTCTGTGTTCATGATAGTCAGGACAAATCATGTTTGTAAAATAACACATGGGACACTCAAATTGAGTGTTAGGAAAAGCTCTGGAAGGACAAGGGCAGTAAGGCTGTGGCATAGGTTTCTTGGAGAGACTGTGAAGTTCCTATGATTGTAGGGTCATTAAAAACAGATTGGGCAAACCTTTGTCAGGAATGACATGTACTGATATGCCTTCAAGTAAAGGCATCTTTTATTCCTTCCAGGACTATTGTTTGATAACTCTGTCCAAATCTAAGGATGGAAGTGATTTACTGAGAGAAATTCTCCTGGCTGTGTCATTATTTCCATCCTGAGAGGGTACTGCTTTGTGTAATTCAGTTCATTTATTGCTGTTCTCTTACGTGTAATTAAGCACCTGAGGTGGGCAGGGAGAGGGCAGTTGTCAGACACTGCTGTGGGAGGGCTTGGCTCCAAGTGATCAGAGATGCCATCATTTGGATGGTAGACATTCTGTTAGGCAACATGATGCTGCTCGTCACTCTTACTTGCTGTTCCCTTCTCTAAATATGTTGTCTTTATCTGAGAGAGCCTGGGGAACTGTAAATCTTTGAAGAAATTCTCCATATGCTGGTGATTTTCAGGGAACTCTGCCATACATAATTTCTGATAGCAATGTTTGAACAGAGAATTAATTTACTTTGGGTCCTTGGTTAATCTGTCTTGCAGTAAGAAGAATATTGACACCAGGCTGGAAGTTAAGCAAGGTGCTACTTTCCCTTTCTCTCTCTCTCTCTGAGCCTCACATTCACAGTAATACTGGAGTCAGGAAGCAGTGTAGGACAGGATGTTCAATTATCACAAAAAATCAGTTTTGTGTAGCTGAAGTAATCTTTTTATTGCAGGAGCTTTTAATGAGAGCATGTTTTATATAACTCCTGTTAACATGGCAACATATGAGCATGCATCCATCTACAAGAGGAGGCTGTAATAACACACTAGTAAATAACCCCACACATTTCTCTGTGAAACAGCAGACTTAGGGCAGATAAAAGGATCAGACAAGGGTCCTGCAGATTGATAAACAGCCTCATAAAGAGGGGAGGAATGGCATAATCAAAATCATGACACTTGAAATTATTTCGATTCATGGATGTTCAGTTCAAAACATACAATGAAATTCTAACAGACCACAACCCTGGCCATTGACTATCACCCAGTGAATCCTTTCTCCATCACTTCTGTTTCAGTTCTGGCCAATATCTGTCTTCACTGGCAGAGGCAGAGTTTACCATCACTGGGAAGCTCCTTCCAGATGTTTGACGACACGTGTTTACAGTGAAGACAATTATTTTGATTTGCCTTGTCTCCAGTTTCTAAACAGTGAATCTTTCTTTCTCCCTTTTGTTTCTCTCTTTTTTAATGCAAACAGCTTGGTTCAATTCTATGCTCACCTTTTTCTTAGGTGATTTGGAATACTGCAGGAATAAATGTTTTCTGGGCTTCTCTTATGAGAAGTTCTGCAGACTCTGAAGTGGGAATATAGTGTCACCTCTCAATCTGTCAGACTTGATTTAGCTTCAAGCACTCAGAGTAGCAGATGAAATGCAACCACATGTAGATGAACCATAGGTATTATCCACATCTGGAGTTTAAACACATGAAGCAAAATGTATTCAAAGGTGGGGGATATTATTTTTTGCCATAATTTGGCAAGCAACGTGGCCAATTACATTCAGCAAGAATTACAGCACCTTTAAACACAACTCAGCCTATAGATTGCTTTCAAAGGCTATACAGATTTTGTAAGTACTCCAAAATAGATCAGTGACCTCTTAGCTATGTTAGAAAATATTTAGCTATCATTTCAAAGGAGCTGCTGAATTTGGCTATTCAATGAATGTATAAATCCATGTGATCTGTCTTTGCCCATCTGGAGACTGCAATGTTAATGAGTTAACTGCTGAACACAGTCTCTGTAGAGTCACTTGGATAATTTGAAGCAGCGTCGTTTCACACCAAGGATAAATACAGCTTTGTATAAAATGGGTTCTTGTCCCAGCAATAATTGCATGTGTGCTTCATAAGATGGTCTTGAATCACCCCATCAGACCCATTCCCAGAGCAGTAAGTGATGCAGGCATCCATAAAGGGGCAGTGCATCCACTAGTAGATTCACTAATTTTGGGGGGAGTTGGCACATGGAATCAATTTGCTTTAGCAGTCAGAGACTCTTTTTATGGCAGAGAAGGCAGTTAGCAGAAAAGGAAAATGTACACGATTTATATTGCACTTCCATGTTTAGGGACCAGCAAAGCACATTTCCCAGCACAGCTAAGGTAATCTGTGGTTATTTTCATACCATTGTCAATGACAACTCTTCACAAGAAATAATTTTTTCTTATTGAAATGAACTGTTTCATACTGTGGTTCCTGTTCTTCCTGCTTGTAGCAGGTCTGTTTATATAATCCTCAAGATTTATCCAGATTCACCAAGGATTAATCTGACCAAACCCAGACATCTCCACTCCTGGTGCTGTTTGTCTAGATCTCACCATCAAATGAAATAAAGGTACTTTAGAGGTTGAGTTAGCTGATTTGTGTGTGGATGACCAAGGAAAATATTAATTTTTTAGTTTTTAAGCAATGTATTGAGAAATTAATAATTTTAAGATAGTATTATTAAGAAAATCTCTGAATTAAGAAATTATCTAGCTGATTAATCATTAGCTGGCATTTAAATCTGATCAGGTGAATTGTGTCACCCCACTTAATCTGTAAAGAGTAACACCTGTGCTTCAAAATGCTTGGATGGAGGAATCCTGTGTTAAGCTGCCAGTGGGATCTGGCAGCTCAGACAGAAATAAACTCTTCTCAGAAAATAGGGAGAAACTGGAAGAATTTACTTGCTAGAAGGGCTCTTTGCTTCATAATGAAGTCAAATATATTCTGGGGATGAGGTCTGGCATGAGAACTTCTAAGGTAATTGCCACTTCCCAGTCTAATCATTGTTCCAGCTGGGTGAACCTCTGTCCTGATACAGTCCTGGGCAACTGGGGAGTGAGAAGGTTTTTCCTCCATATTGTTTCTTCATCCCTCCCTTAAATTATTAACAGTTTCAAAAATCAAAGAAGGAAATCTCTCACCTGCAAGAAATGGGGCTAGAAGTATCTGTTCTTCAAGGTAAGCATTGCAAAATACTGTGAGAAGTCAATGAAGACAAAACACAAATGGGGACTAATGCTCCTCCAGGTCGGATTCTCTCCAGAAAACTTGAAATCAAAGCTCACTGTTAGTCAGGGCATGTTATGGCAAAATGCAACAAATAAGTGAAGGAGACAACCAATGCATTTCATGTGACAGCCCCAGTGGGGGCCTTTGCATCTGTTTTAAGAAAGTCCAGTTGAGTTTGGATTGAGCATTTAAACGACAGGCAAACCTGTGTGAAACATTTCCATGAACTGGCAGAATAACCCTTTTGTCTCCAGCTAAAACCACCCCCCTTTACTGAGCCGAAAGTGAATTAAGCAAAACCATTTTCTGTCAAAAGTAACCATGACGCAAATGGTTTTATCTGCTTGTAACCAAGGCAAGAAAACATTACCCAGCTGGTCCCCATTCAGAGGCATCTGTAACCATCTGGAGGGAGCCCCCAACTGCAGTGCAGAGGCTCAGTGTGGGATTGAGCATGGCTCAGTTTGTGCCTGCCAGAATCAACACTCAGTGACTGGAACGTGTTCAGAGCCTCCTTGTAACAATTCTCCAAATGGTCTTTGCCAGGCATTAACGTGGCCTTGTTTCCCTGAGCCATGTGGGACGTGTGTGGCTCTGGCTGGCAGAGGCTGGCCTTGGGTGGTCCTGTGATGTTGGTGGTCGTGGCACGTGGATTTCAGTCCTGGGAAGAACTGCTCTGGAGATCCATTTGGCTGGGGATGGATGATACTGACATCATGGGGTCAGAAATGAGAGAATTGCCTGTGTGCATTTGTACCTGTCCACTTCCACGCTCTCATATTTTAATTTTGGATATTTCAGGATAGGTCTGTGGTTAGTCCAAGTGGCTCCTGTTATCTCTGAGTTCATGAGGATGCTGAAGATATGGTGCTTTGGCTTTACTGCTTGGTGAGGGTTTTCTTGTTTCTTTTTGGATACGGAGTTTGTTCACCAAATTAATTAAAATGGGATTCGGACATTAGCAGACATGGTGAAGCTGACATGTCAAATGAGTCAGTTCCAGTACTGTGTGAGATCTGCCTGCTGTCTCATGTGAGAGCAAGAAGCCTTGGAGATACTGTGGTAACCATCAAGCACTCAAAGGGCTTTTAATGCATCTTCTCATCACAATATTGACTTCTGCAGTGTTCCAAATCACCTCAGAAAAAGGTCAGCATAGACTTTAACCAAGCTGTTTGCTTTAAAAATAATAATAAAAAATGAACAAAAGGGAGAAAGAAAGATTTATTGAAGATAGATCAGAATAGAATTATTGAAACACAAATGCTGGAGTCTTCAGTGCTTGGAAATCCAGCACCTTACCATTTATCCTATTGGTCTTGTACCTTTAATTAAACTGTGAATAGAAAAAAGGTGATAAAAGGCACAACTTAGTTTATAGAATCATATAATGGCTTGTGTTGGAAGGGACCCTAAAGATCATCTCATTCCAACCCTCTGCCATGGGCTGGGACAACTTTCACTTGACCAGGTCACACAGAGCACCTTCCAGCCTTGCCTTGAACACTTCAGGGGTGAAATATCCGCAGCTTCTCTCTTTATCTTCTGCTAACTCCATTCTGATTTAAATGAAGAATTTTGAAAAGATTATGCACTAAATAGCCATGAGAAATGGTAGAATAGAGTTTTTTTTTCAAGAACAAAACCCTGTGGTCAGGTCAGTCTTCTCTAAAAGAGCTGAATGAATCATAAATTGTGGGATTTTAATCATTACATATCCTGTGTACCTCCTTTCAAATTCAATTATTCAAGACCTCTGTGTGAAGGACTGCATAGAAGCTTCTTATATTAATGTTCTTTTCATCATGCCATGGAGTTTAAGCAGCAAAATGATTGACTCTATACCGTTTTTTTCCTTTTGGATTTTTGAGTCATAAACTTGAACTTTATCTGCTTTTGCACGAGTTTGAAATAATATAGTCCAATTTATCTGTTGCTTATAAGGGCTTTTGTAAACCTGGACACACTTGGTAAACACTGGACCTCATACAAAAAAATTGCAAAAATTGTGCTGCAACCTGTAATCATAGAAGAATTCATATTAGAGTAGGATTAATAATGCATGTAATTATAATATACAATTTTCTTTAGGCTTTTCTAATTATAAAAAAATTACAGATAACATCAACAGTGTGATTCTGAAATGCCTCTCATTTATTATGTAGCTCTCTTAATCAGTGCTCTGCCACTGGAAATCAAGTCAGAATGTTATTATGGTCTCTCCTTCTGGATTTAATTACAGCAGTAACTCATGGCTCAAAGTCTGAGCAAACACACCGTGCAGTTTATAGCTTTGAAGAACAGCCATTAATCCTGCCATCTACCACCCTGTGCAGGCCAATGAAAGCTTTTAAAAAACTTTATGCCTGAAGATAAACACACACTTGCACATGGGCTTAAGGTGGGGGAGTAGAGAGCCCAGCCTCTGTGTCAGCTCTGCACACGCACAGTTGAGCATCCTCTCCTGGGAGATGATCTCAAGGTGTACAGATCTGTGAACTTTTTGCTACCCAGACTCAAGTTGAAGCCTTAGCATTTTTAAGACTGATTTCAGGGTGTCAGCTCCTGTCTGATGGCAGCCTGGAACCAGGACAGGGCTTTTGATGCAGTGCATCAAGCACAGCATCATGAGATGGTGGAGAGAGGGGATTTTCCTGCTCTGCTCTTCTCTGGGATGGACTCGAGTCCTGGGGGCAGTTCTGAGCCCTGCAACGTAAGAAAGACATTAAACTGTTAGAGAACATCCAAAGGAGGGCAACAGAGATGGTGAAGGGCCTTGAGGAGAAGCCGTGTGAGGAGAGGCTGAGGGCACTGGGTCTGTTCAGCCTGGAGCAGAGGAGACTGAGGGGACACCTCAGTGCAGTTACAAATTCCTCATGAGGGAAGAGGAGGGACAGACCCTGATCTCTTCTCTCTGGTGACAGAGACAGGACCCAAGGAATGGCCTGAAGCTGTGTCAGGGGAGGTTTGTGTGGGATAGCAGGAAAAGGTTCTTCCCCCAGAGGGTGGCTGGGCACTGAACAGGCTCCCCAGGGCAGCACCCTGGTCCCAGCACCAGCCTGGCAGAGCTCAGGGGGTGTTTGGGCAACGCTCTGGGACACAGGGGGTGACTCTGGGGATGGTGCTGTGCAGGGCCAGGAATTGGACTTTGATGAACCTTGTGGGTCCCTTCCAAGTCAGGATAGCCTGTGATTCCATTCTGTGGCTTTGCTGTATAAATGGCCTTGCTGTAAATGAGCATCTGAGACCTTTGTATTGTTCTGGAATCAGTTCCCATGATGAATCTCTATCCTGAGAATTAGCTGCAAATGGGAATAATGCACTCTCCCAAGAACTTGAATTAGTATCAGGAACTGCTTTTGGTTTTGGCAGCAGCCAGGAAGGATGTCTCTCTCTCCAAAGCAGAAATGTGCCCAGCCACTTGCCAGCACCTGGGAGGACAGAGCTGCCAGAGAGGTCTGGGGAAGGGTGAGAGGGCACATGCAGTGCAGGAGAGTGAACATTAACATGGATGCTTGCTTTTTGAAGCTAATTCATTTTTTAAAAGAAAATAATATCATCCAAAGACAAGACAGTTAAAATACCACAGACTAATATCTGCCAGCATGTGTCTTCCAAAAAACAATATAATCCCTGATTAAGGATTCACTATCCTCTCAAGCCTCCATCTTCAGCACCATCTTTCTATACCCTCAATTTGTAGAGAAAAGTAAATAGAAGAATGACACTCCTGGTTATTTTATTGTGTGGTTTATTTGGACTCAGCAGGGGTGCAAGGACCCCAGGTCATCTGCTCACTTCCTGGGCTGGGTGAAGGGACAAGCAGCCATTGGGTGTGTGTCATTTGGGAAGCTGTGGGAAAGGACCAAGGCAATATTTGCACTTGATCGATGCAGCTCACATTTATGCTGCAGTGTGCTCTGCAAGGTTCTCAGAACTTGTAAGAAACACTTTTTTTTTTTCTTTACCTAAATATTTTTTTCCTCAGGACCTGCCAATTGTTTGAAATGAGAAGTACTGGCAGAAAAGGCTAAGCCTCGCTGTTTGAAAGACAGTGACATTTCAAAATTGATATTCTGAAATTGCCACATCCCTTCTGGAAACAAAAAGCAATAAAAGGTTGGTATTTCAGTGAACTTCTCAGAAACATAGAGACGAAGTGCTGTGACTGACCAGCCTGAGTTTTGCGTGTTTTTGGTTTGTACATTGCAACATTTTCTTCTTCATGGAACAAGTCTGTTTCTTGGGTTTTTTAAATTTCCGAGAGTTGTCCTGGGCAGCAGATTTTTCCCCAACCCTGGTTTCCAGCTTATGTTCCAGCAGAACCTGTGGTCCTCCTCAGCCCAGTAAATCAGACAGGAAAGGGCTGGAGGCACAGCAGGACTAGGTACAAGCTGTTTTGTGTCAAACAGGAGAGGAGAGTAGGAAGAGTACTTGGGTAGGAGCTCAGACTAAGTTCTTTGTAAAAGCATCCCTTTACTTTCATCTCATCTAAGATTAGCCTTCCAAAAGCAGGATCTCTTGTCAAACATCTGGAGAGGTGATGGAAGCTTCATTGCACTGCCCAGGGATCGCTGGCTGCATCTTCCCAGAGGAGAACTCTGTGCTGCCCTTTTAGGATGTCTCCTTTGCAACAGATTGGGCTCTAGGGAGACTAAATCTCAAGGATGATTAAATGCCATGAAATGTGGTGGTATGAGCACCTTTGTGTTCTTTCCTCTTGGCAGTCTATTAATCTAAGGGAAGAACTTGAGAAAATAAGGCTAATTAATCTCAACTACTCTGGACAGTATAATTTAAGGTTTTTTGAAGACTGATAATGCTTAGACTGAAATGCCTCAGAACCCTCTCAACTTCCACCCCCAACAACAAGAGTATTTCATATTTTTTACAGCCAATTGTATTTTCTAAATTTGCTTTCAAATGCATCACAGGAAATAGGCCTTACAGGAAATAGAGGAAATCAATAACTCTGCCATATTCCAGAAAAGGATGTGGAAAGAGCCTCTTGCTTTATGGATTGAATTAATTCTGCTCTCTAGCACCAGGAATATGGAAAATCCTCTCAACATCCCCTTCCAGTGTTAAGTCTACTGCTGTAGGGAGGTGTGTCCTTGATGTCAGCTTGGAGCAGAAGAAACTGGGCTGGAGGGAGGAGAAGAAGGATTCTGGCTGGAGCAGGGTGACATTGACACATGAGGCTTTAATTTCAAGGGATGAATTGGAGCAAAAAGGATTGCAAAATCTCATTCCATAATGGTGTGGGATTCTGCTTGCTGTGCTTGCTCTCATATTTGTGGTCTCAGAGGGAACATCAGCATGTCCTCCTTGGTTCAAAGTGATATTGAAGAGGAGGTGGGTGGATGCAGCCTTAATGTGAGAATGGGGGAAAGAGAGGGTCCTGGATGTATCAGCAGGGATGTGAAGAGCCTTTCCCTCTCATCCTGATAAAAAGTAAAGCATTTATTTGCATTTATTTTTATTTTTAAAGCTGTCTGCATTTGCCTGTGAATACAGAAAACTTTTGACATTTATTTTGCAATATGCACACAATGACTTACACACACCCTGGGTTGGACATCTCCAGTGTCCCAGCAGACCTCAGCCTTGAGCCATTTTGTTTCAGGATATCCCAAAAACATCACATGGAATAGCTGGGTGAGGCAATTTGCTCAGGGAACCGAGAGGAGATCAATCCATACAGCAATCCAAAGAGCAAAGCAGCCCAAAGAGAAACTATTGCAGTGATTACTCTTCCATAATCCTCCAGGCTTGCCTTGACACGGCACTGTGCATGAGATCTGAGCAAGTTCGGAGGCTTCTGTAATTCCCATTGCCATTCTCCAGTGTAGAGGGGAAGGTTGTTTTCATGCAGAGGCAATCACTTACCCATTATTTACTGTGAAGGATGAGGTTGGGGGACTCTGACTCCCAAAGCTTTCCACAGTTGGGTTTGTTGTCTAATTATTCCATGGAAGAGCTTTTCCCAGCAGCGCGGGGCTGCGTCCTCTGCAGCAGAGCCTGGGGGACTCCTGCCCTTGCAGAAGGTCTCTCCAGAAACCCAGTGTTTTGTGGTGGAATAATACTGAAGCCCACGTGCCTTTGTCACTTGGTTAGTTTATTTATTTTTAATGGCATCACATGAATAAAGAAATGTGCCTTCCTCATTGTCTTTTGAAGGGGGATAATTGTGTCGCTGTTGCGCTCGCTATCGCCTTGTCGTGCCCAGATGAATTTGCACTTATCCATCTTTCTCTTCAAAAAGCAGCCCTGCTGAGTTTTCCCTGTTGCTCAGTCAGTCACAAGCCACTGTTGTACAGCAAGCACTGCTTTGTGCTGTCTAAATAGATGTGGCTCTCCTCTTGTTCCCAATGTCAGTCTTATTGTTAAATTGCTTTGAATTTGCAGTGAATTGAAACTGTCCATTCCAAGGAGAAAGACATTATTACTTGTAATTAGGATTAGGATTATTGGATGGTAGCACTTTTCAGTCCAGAGTTAATGAGTAATGATCAGAACATATCCTTTCATTAGTTTAAAATATTCCCATCATTATGCTGATATTGTGATCTAGGAATAAAAAAAAAAGCTTAAATAGCAGTTCACTTAAAACAGCAAAACACACACATTACTTCACAGGCTACATAGAGTTATGGATGGCTAAACATGACTCTGTCACCACTCTGGCTGAGAAGGAGTCCCACCATGATGGGATGGATCAAGGTAAAAAAATACACCATAAGATCAATTATCATTAATTATCAATTGCCCAGAGAGGTTGTGGACTCCCCATCGCTGGAAGGTCGAGGCCAGGCTGGATGGGGCTTGGAGCAACCTGGTCTACTGGCAGTGTCCCGGCTCCTGGCAGGGGGTGAAATGAGATGGTATTTAAGGTCCTTTCCAACTCCAACCATTCCATGATTCTGTGATCCTGCAGGATGTCTGCAATCAAGCTTCACTGGAGAATTCCATCTGGAGTTGACACTAAGTGGGCAATCAATGTGGCAAACTGAATTTCCAACATTCCAGTTACAACCTGGAGATATTCTTCTCTCCCACTCTTGTTTTTGCATTGTGCAGTGCCAGCTGTGACTGAGCAGAGGGAGAGGCACCACATTTAAAATGCATTTAATCAATGGTGACATTAAAGTTGGCATTGGGCTCATGTGGTCAGGAAGAGAAGCTTATAAAGGTATCATAGGAAGCCAGGATGTTGAAGAAAAATTCTTCCAACTCTTTCTAATTTGGGAAGTAGATTTTAAAGTGGTGGGCTTCAAAGACTAGAAGTTATTCTTTGATCTTACAAAGCCTGCAAATGAAAGCAGTGTCTGCAGGACACAGCATATGTCCAAACAGTCACGAGGAATCTAAATGGGGATTTAAGGCAGCAAAACTCTTAAAATAAAAAAGGAAAAGGGACATAATTCAGACAGACAGCCCAAATAACAGCATGGTTGCTCAATGTAGGCATTGTACAATCACTTATTAGCTAAAAAAACCAAAACGTAATTTGAATTTCCAGATGAATTCCTGAAAAATTAGGGAGGTGATTTAAAAAATAGAAAAAGAGGTGTGACCTAGAATGAGAAAGATTTTAATGTCTGAATGTTTCTGAGAAGGAAGATTGCAGCCTCAAAAACAGAGGAACACTTTCAGGTGGAAGGAAGTAATGAAAACACAGAAATGTTATTTGTTGTGGTTTTCTGCCCTTTAACCAAACACTCCAGGCCTGCATAAAATGTCAAACTATGTGTGTTTGTTTGTGTGAGTGTATTTGTTTGCACTTAGGTAAAGCCTGCTCAAAGAACATCACCATGACCACAGCTGTGGGCTGACAATGCTTGGAGTCCTTAGGTCCATGGCCAGACAGCCTTGGGAAGACCCTTCAGGATGGCATTGGACTTGATGTACAAATCCAGGCTCAGCTCTGCAGTGATGCTCAGCTACCTGGTTTCCAATGGAATAGAGATAAAAAGTTAAATAACTCAGTAGCTTTGGATCTGAATTAATGGGAGTGCTGGGCAGGGAGTACAGAAGAGCAGAATACACAGAAGAGCAGAATATACAGAAGAGCAGAATACACATCTTCTTTCCAGAGATGTTTTTGGTGCATCAAAACCAAATTGCTGAATTAATTTTAGTATCTGCTTATCTCAGAGTGCAGTACATGACCGGAGGATATTTCCTAGTCAGTGGTGCCTTTCCTTTCTAATGTCTTACTATCAATTCCAGCATTAGTTAACTATATTTTCTATTTCTAAAAACATCTGGAACTTTGCTGTTAATTATTCATTGAGACGGAGACTTATATTTTAACAGTGCTTCTGAACAGGCTCTTAAAAATCTTGGAGCCAACCTGTGACAGCCAGATAAAAAACAGAACTGGGCAAGAAGTCTGTGGCGCTGAGGCAGCAGTGTAAAGAAATAAGATTTAGTGTTTGCTTCTAATATGTGCTGTCTTGGGGTGTCCTATTGGAATTTCGCAAGAGAATTGCTTTTTATAAACAGGTTGTGACAAGCAATTGCACATCTCTCCACACAGCTTAAGAAAGGAAGGACAGAATAATTGAAAATAGGGCTGGGCGAGCTCTTGGGAGGTCACCCAGTCCATTGCCTCATCCAGGTGGGGTTGGCTTCACACTAACCACTCCTGGCATATGTTTGCTTCACATGTTTTCAAAAACCTGCAGTGACAGAGGTCCCACAACCTTCCTAGGAAATGTTTTCAAGGCTTATCACTGGTTAATGTTACAAACTTCTTTCCTATTGCCTTGCTCATGTCCTTCCTGGGGGCCAGCGTGACACCATTGCTTCTTTCCAGGCTCCCAGGGATCCCAGGAGATGGTCATTTCCTTTTTTACACAGCCACAAGTCCCTCTCTTTGGAGACTGCTATCATGATTCCTCTTAATTGTCTCCTTTCTAGACTAAACAAATCCCATCCTTTTAATCATTCTTCATAATTTATGGTGTTTAAACCTTCCCTCATTTTTGCCTGGACTCAGACTAATTGGCCTGGGTCCTTCCTGAGAGCACAAGCCAAACCTACATTGCAGTGGCTTTATTTTCTCATCCTGATATTTATTTTTGAAGTCTCATTGCAGTGAGGATTTTCATTTTGTTTTTGTTTAAGCACCCCTGGGTAAATGCCCAGTCTTGGATCTGACCTGGAGTTTGGGTAGGCAGTACCCTCTAAGGGAGCTTCCACGTCTTTTTGAACCCTGATACCCTAAGAAGTGCTAGATTTTAAGAAGAAAGATGGTAAAATACATAGTGGTACCATTCTCAAAGACATCTAATTCTTAAAAATACTTTTTACTGACCTATATTTGTTTCCAGCTGTTTATATCAGCTAAAATTTCTCAAGCAGTGCAAATTCTGGGTGCTCAGCTTGCTGAAGAAGGAATTGTAGATGCAGATGCTTGAATATGTATTTAAAATGAAATTTGGGCTTCCTGTTGTTGCTGTGTTACTGGGGTTTTTCTGTGTTTGGATTTTTTTAATTTTTTTTTTAAGTTGACCCATATATATAATTTCCCTGGATTCATAACATCTTTTCAAACATAACACTTCTGCACAACACAATTCTGTTCTGTGAATGTATCAGAAGGGCCACTGTTCAATTATTACTTCTTATTTAATTTTCTATAATTGTGTTAAACTTTCGTAAGATACATTGATGGCGTTGCACAGAAGTTTCATTTTATGTGGTTTTTTTTAATTACCTTTTGCTGTTAATATATTGGCTTATATTTTGGTGGGCTTGGCAGTGCTGGGTTAATACTTGGAGTTGATGATCTTAAACATCTTTTCCAACATAATTTATTTTTTTGGTTCTATCTACAGAAGTGACTTCCCAGTGTGAGCCTCTGGCCATGAGAGGGGTCAGGAGAAGCAGATATGATGCAAACTTCTCCTGTTTATTCCTTCAGAATTTGTGGTCTATGTATTATGTGTGGGGTTGGTCGAGAGGATTGGCCCCTCCTGGGAGAAATACTGACATTTTTGGCTTGCATTAGGCTGCTTTAATCCTGAAACCCTCATTGCTGGTGACAAAACACTGACTAGAGGTCACAGCCAGGGTGTCACACAGAAGCTTTCTATCCCAGTTGAGTAGGGTTAGTAGGGAAAAGGATTTCTCTTTCCAAAGCAGCTGAAGGACTGGATGGCTTTTCTAGTCATCCAAAAAGCCATTGGGGTTAGGTAGCACAAAGATCATTTTCTGAGTGAGTTTTTTTGGGAGAAGATGTCAGCAATAATGCACTGATTTGGTACAAACTTTATCAATTTGAGAAGAAAAAGAAAGCATTGTTCTTGGCCATCCTTTCCACTGATACTGTGAACTGGGAGATAGGGAGCCCATAAAAATCAAGCCATTATAATTGCATGAATATAATTTTTTTGGTTCTCAGAGCTTATGCTGAGAACTGAGCTGATACTGGAGCTCATGGTGGATATATACTCTGGAAAACAAAATTTTGGAAATAGACTTGCTTTGAGTATGTGAGGTTAAACCTGTTGCTACTTCTCTCAGTGAGGGAATTCTGTACCCAGTAGATTAACATGCTTTTAAATAATTAGAGTTCCAGTGTTTTCTGCAAGATAGTGCAATACCACATAAAGCAAGAGAAAAAGGAAGCTGGCCTATGTTGGAATTGTTCTGGTGTTTTCTTCTACAACAGAATGGTAAATTGTTTGCTTTGGCTTTCTGGAAAATATCTGACCTTGATACTTCATATTCAATTTATGTAAACAATTAGAAAAGCATCTGAGCCAAATAGAAAAGGCTATTTCTTGAAAACTTGCAGGAAATTCACATGGGAATTTCCCACATGCTGTGCAAGTCTTAAAAACACCTCCTTGTAACCCCACAATATTAATGATTAACTCCGGAACTGTGAGTTTTTCCAGACTTCCAGTGAACTCAGTGATTTGTATGTTCAGCTGCATGTATCAGGAGAGGTAGTAAAAAAGAGTCATTTACCACTTTTAGTAGCTTGCATTCAACAAACAATCTGTCACATTTCCCTCCTGAAATTCAGGGATTTTTGCAGATTGCTTGGCTGACAAATACCACAGGACGGGAAATGTTTTGTGGCTAAGTTCTGTGCTGAGATGCTCTCGCTGGAATGAGCTGGAACCAGCTTTGTTCTTCACAAATTACCCAGAGCTGCTTTGCTCAGGACACTCCACCCACACAATGCTGCATGAACCTTCAGAGGATGTGCTCAACATCGCTGGGACCTTGCTTACTTACCTCTGACATTCAGCATCAGTGGGAGCTTTGTGCATTGTTCCTCTCGCATTTGCTGAAGAAGGCAGAAGCAGCAGAGGGCTCCTGGGGAGGTGATTTCCCAGAGCAAGCAGGAATTCTGTGTGAGGGGATTAACCTCACACAAAATCTGTTCAGCCTGTGGCGTGGTGGGCAGCAGTGCAAGTGCAAGCTAGTGCAGGAATCTTTCCAAAAACTCCAGTACCTTAAGAAGGTTTATAAAAAGGAGGAGATAGTATTTATACAGGCAGCAACAGGACAAGGGACAATGGTCTCAAATTGCAAAAGGGCAGATTTAGGTCAGACTTAAGGAAGAAATTCTGTACTCAGAGTTTAGTCATTATTCATTTTGAGAAACAGGAGCGTGACCATCATGAGTGCCAAGCCAATTCTCATCTTTACTGGGCCACAATAAAACTAGTTTTGGAATTCCCCATGCACAAGCACATGTCCATTTTCAGGGTGTTCTTGATATCTATATCTATATATACACATAATTGAATTTTATGTATATAATTCAATCTCTTATCACTTACCTATCTATATATCTATCAATCATCATAGAGTGGCTCCTCTGGATGCCTCTTGGGTCAATATTTGCCCTTTTTTTTCTCCTGGAGGGGCAATCCCAGAACCCTAATGACACAATCAGACACAATCCATAGTCAGAACTTTGCTTCAGTTGATGTTGGGAATTTACCTGCCTGCAGTCAGAAACAATAAATACCTCTACAATCTGGACTGGGAAACCAGGCAGGTGGAAGCAGATGGTAATAACAAAAGAATCAGGAACTAAGTCATGAGAAATGACCTGGAAATGAGGCTTGAGTACACCAGAAAGATTCAGAACTCAGAAAGTCATGTAGGAGGAATAGACACCAAATCTTTAAAATCAGGATCTTTCAAAACCCCATCACTTTTAACAAAGGATGGGATTCATTTTTTTTCACTAAGAGTGTCCTGGATTCAGTTGTTGTTCTCAAGATAGATGTTGGTTATCATTATTTTGGGATGGGATTAAGGTTCAGCCTGTGCTAGGGCACATGTGGTCAGGACATCTTGCCTCTGAGGGCAGGAAGCAGATAACCAGCTGGTCAGTACAGAACATCCCTCTGTATCTGCCTGATTGATGCAGGATATGGATCTGCCACAGCTTTTGCCTTCAGATCTTGGCACTTCAGTTTACTCATGCTTTCATCCTCAGAGAGCCTAATTCTCCTCCCAGATATGATTTATTTAACTGGGTTTTTTTCCCCTTAAAAAAGCCTAAAAATCCCCCAACAAAACCCAAACAAGCTTAGAAGTAACTGATTACTGGCACCAAACACATGAACTTTTGCCCCATTCAGGGTTTTCCATTTCCCATTATGTTCACTTTGACTGGAGCCACATGCCGTCCCCATTCCTAAGCTGGCCAGCTGGAAAAGACAGGGAAAAATTCTGCAATGATTGGGAAAGAAGTAATAGCTGCATGTCTCTCTGTAGCCTCTATGAATATTATATTAATGTATGTGCTACTAACATTTGTAAAACCCTGGAATTTTAAAAATTAAGGCTTGGAAACTCTTGTTTGCCTCTGGCACTTACTGTACCATGGAACTCTGGCTTATTGTTATGAAATTATCAAAGCTTCACCTTTCTGTCAGTTGATATGAAAAGTCCTTATCATATGGAGCCTGGCCTTTAGCAACTGGATTTTGTCCTGCACCCTGCTACAGATCCATCTCCATATGTTTTATTTCAGTTGGGATAATTACAGATATAAATTTAAGTGTCTGCCCTCTTTTAAAGTTGTTGACTCTTTGTTCCCTCCAACATTTTCATGGCTGTTAGGCACTGTAGAAAATATTTCTTTGACTCATTTAAGAATGTTTATGGTATAACTGCCTAACATATAGGGAAGCCTCTAGGAAAAACTCAGCACCTAAATTTACCCTATTTGTCCCAAGTGCTTCTTTCTGTTACACTTCTCTGTTCTGTCCCTCTTTACTTGCTTCCCTCTAAATTGCAGGCTGTTGTGCTGCCTTAAATCTCTCTGCCTATGGGAGTCTTTTTGGGCTGCTGAACATTGTAATTAACCACTTTGGACTTTCCAGGCTTCAGTGCATGTAGGCTCTGCTGAAATTCAAGCCCAGGTATGTCAAAGAGATTTCCAGATGAAGGGATGCTGTTAACAAACATAATGACATTATTCATCCAACATTATTCATCCTTGTTAATGACTCCTGTTTTTACTGTTGCAGTGCAGCAGTCACACACACCTTTTTCCTACACATTTTTGGCAACAAATAGACATTAACTTTGAAGCTCGAGATCCTTGAGCTTTTTAGGTCGAGCATCCATTTCATGAAAACCATACCAGTTACATGATCGTGAGTCTCCTAAGGGCTGAGGAATCCCCAGTTCACCTTTTAAATTTGTGAGCTGTTCCTGTTATTCTTGGGAGGGACTCTTGGCTAATGCAGCTGGGGTGGCCTTGGTCTTCCTCCTGGTGGCAGTGAGTGGAGGTGAGTCCAGCTTCATCCTGTGCCACTGACCTGGACCTGAGGTTTGCACAGTGCTGAGGAGATCCCCAGCTACAGAGCAACCAGTCTGACAGCTCTGTGCACCCCAGAACGGAGCTTCATTTGGGGATGGGGCCCGTGGGTGGCACGCTGCACACTTGGGCAGGGAGGTGGTTCAGGGGGACATGGGAGATGCTCTGCTGCCATGGCTCAACTGGGCTTTGTTGACCCAGCAAGAAATCATGAGCTGGGACTGGCTGTGTCACAGCACCACCTGCAAAAATGTGCTGTATTACACAGGGACTGTAGCAGAATTAGGCAAAGGTGTTGCAAACTGTGATGAAGTACACACTGTACTCTGGGAAGGAATCTAGCAATTCTTGCTGAAGGACTCCTGAAATGATCCACCCAGCCAATGGCTGAGATAAAAACAGGCAGATAAGACACTGGTATGTCCTACGAGGTGGCTCAAATATGTATTTGAAAAAAAAGAGCGGTGCTGTGCCTGTGCATGAAACACAGGCTTGCTAGGACTTATTAAAGTGTTAAGTGTTTGCTTTTTTGTGCTTTGGTCAAGGCCATGAATCAGTGAATGACTTGGGTTGCACAGCTCAGCCAAAGGCAGCCACAGAGATTTCAATTCTGACAACATTAGCTAAGGAGAAAACCTGAAATGATGCTGGCATGAGTCACAGAGAAATCTCCAGTGAGGCACAGCAAGTACACATGAAATTACAGGGGATGTGGAGTAACCAGCACAGATAGGAGAAGGGATCATCCAGTATGGGGAAACCACCAGATGCAAACACAAAACTTTGATGAGGAGTGCACATCCAGACCTGCATTAAAATTCTCCTCCATCATTTGTGTGCTGAAAAGATGTCTTTTCCCTTGAAGGAGCCTGGAGGGGCCATGCAATGCCTAAAAGTTCATGATCTGTAGCTGTCAGAAGAGGCTCTGACTTTTAAAGAAGCCAGCTGGTGATCAGATGCTGTGACTTGCTATTTATTTTGCAAATCATACTTGTGGACATGTTGCCTTAGCAAAGTCACTGATTGTGACAAATGTGTGTAACAAGTGCAGTCTTCTATTGATTCTCACATTCTATTTTCTGCTTTTGGTGGAAACAGATGGAATTCAATTTTCTCACAATTACTATTAGCCAAGAATAACATCACTTAAATCGGTGCGGGGGAGGTGGAAAGTTGCAGCTACAAAAACACACAGCCTGAAAAGCTGGATATTGAAATGTAACTTGCAAATAACCATAACTGATGTTATAGCCAGGGCTCAATTCAGAAACACAATTAAGTATTTTCTTCTGGACTCAAAGCTTTATGTCCTACTGATATTATAGATGTCTGCTAAAGAATGGATCATCCAGATTGTTCTTGTGGGTTAGCTCCATGGCATGACTGATGCTTAAAGTGTAAAATCTCAAGACATTCCCTGCTAAAAATAAATGTAGGGTAAGGTTGGCTGTAGATAATCCTAACCTAGGGATATGCAATCCTACAAAATTATTGCTTACCATGCAAAACATTAAAGACAATTCTTAAGAAATTAAAGTAATAGTCTGTCATTAGAGAAGAAATCAATCATTAGGCACACAATAAATCATCTCCAAATATTCAGGCAGTTTCAGATCAAAACACTGTGAATTTGGAAAGGGTGCATTGCACGAGTACAAGAAAAAAAATCCTCCATTCTGTGAATTGGTTAAGGGTGAATTGAGTGTTTAAGGTTAAGAAATAAAATAATTAAAGATTATTTTTAAAATCATATCTTAACACTAATTCTTTTGCATCATGCTGAACTCTTAGCTGATGTGATCACAGGTATTTTAATCCCATTATTAAGTATTGCCTCTGGCTTTGCTTAGCAACTAATATGGGATTATAAGTTTCATTCTGGACTTCCTTCAGTCCTTCTCATTGTTACAGGATCTTAGCAATTCCCCCAAACTACTGCACTTCTGTTCATAAAGGCCTTGTAAAGAGGCATCAATAGACAAATCATACAGGTGCTGAGTGGAGCCAGACACCTCTGTGCCAAAAAGGCACCAAGATAAGATGATTATGATGTTCTATTTCAGATCCTTTAGCATTTCACAGTTCTTCATGTGTTCAGAGCAAAGATGAGTGGAACTCATAGAGCTGGTGCCTGTAGTAAGGTGTCTGAAAAAATAAGAAGAGAGTCTCTCTCTCATCCAGGGAAGACTTGTCCTGTCATGCTGTGAAGCCTGTGCCCATATCCCATTTCCGAGGGCAGCCTGCAATATCTAGCCCTGGAAGCCTGAGTAACTCCAGTTCTGTGCCTACAGACTGGAAGTGGAGTTCCACAGCTTTTTGGAAGTTGTACTTTTACACCTTAACAAGTTCACTGGAAGTTACTGTAGGTATCACTCTGTAAGCTCACATGGCTGTTTGGCCAAATTTAGGCAAATATTTGTAAAAGCAGCAAATTGCCCCTTCTAGCCCTGAAATGATGCCCTAAAAATATTTGGGTCAGATGCAATGTTTCATTTTGCTTTTTCACATGGCCAAACCAATATTTTTTCTTTAGGAAACATCAGAGGAACTTTTGATGAAGGTTTTTCACCAGAGATGTCAAAGCAAAAATCCCCCAAAACCCAACCAATTTTTTTTTTATTGAAAAAAATAAATAAAAAAAATCTGTGCATTTTTAAATGCTAATCAAGCTCCCCCTGGTCTGATTGCCCACCCCTTTGTATGGTTGCTGGCACCAGCATGAGGTGGCTGTACTGGGGATGGGCTGCTGTGGCCACCAATGTTGGGGTGGCACTTCAGCCTTCCTGCCCCCTCTTTGTGCCAGCAGTGCTTGTGGTGACAAGTTTCCTCTCCTGCAGCAGCAGAGACTTTGAAAGGCTGCAGCTTAAGCTGAGATTGTATCTTTGCTCTGCCCACTGTTTTCTGTCACTGGAATGTTTCCTAAGAAATTACTTTGCAGACTTCAATTTCTGCATCTGATGCATATTTAAATAACTTTCCGGTGTCCTTGTTTAATTTTGTTTAATTCACAGTTCTGAATATTCACTGAAGCCAAATTATGAAACACATTGGTGTCTGGATATTTCCATACCTCCTTTTTTTTTAAATTTTATTTCCACTTGTAGCTTCCAGTTTTAACCTCCCCGTTGGAAGAAGCAAAGAAAGGACAAAAGAATTTGAACAGTTCTTTCTGGGATGGTATTTCTAAGCAAAGAGGTAACAGGCTTAGGCTCTATGTGCACAAGGCCTGCAAGAATGGAGATGTTTAAACAATCACAAACCTTACAAACGAGACAGAAGCATAACTCTTTTACTGCTCTTGGCATTGGTTAAATCTACAGAGGAAATTGAAGATTTTTATGATTCTATTAAAATTACTGTTCAGCACATTCAAAGGGATGATAGAAAAACATAAAGGGCAGTGTCTCATACGTTAATGTTAACCTGACAATATCATTTATATTGAAATTTGACTTGACTTTCAAGCACCATTTGAAAGGTTATTGCATGTGAAACTGAATTAAACCACATGGATGAAGTTTGCCCTTTTGCAATTTAAAAGAACTATATTTTTCTTTCTGTAAGTCCATTCTCAAAAATGAAAAAAATCCAGGGTTTTGCCTCACCCTACCTTCCACCAGCACAATCATTAGTTTGTTAGGGGTGGAGAAAAGCAAAAGCAGGTGAAAAAGGCATCCCCCAAGGGCAGGCTCTGATGCCAGACCTGGCTTATGCCAAAGTGCATATTAACAAGGCAGTTTCACCTTTACACCAGAGTGCCTGAAATTAGATATTTCTCCACTCTCTAGTTCCTAAGTCTTGTGTTTCCATCCCTGTTTTTATTAGTTTTGGGCTGATGAAATCCTTTCCCATGGCGTCCCAACATTTACCTCTTAGACTGCTCTAGTTATTTCAAGCACAATACCTTGTTTAGCTAAGCTGGCCTGCTACCTACCTATGAGCTGGATCAAATAACCCTGCTCCAGTCACCTCTTTAACTTTTCCAGGAATTCTGTTGAAAACTAACATCCATCTCCCCAAGGGGTGTGTAGTGCACAGTCTCTGCAAGCCTATGGAATTTTGGTAAGTAGCTTGGAAATTCTAGGATCTGCATGGAAACACTCTTAACCAAGTGGGACCCCAGGGAAAAAAAAATATAAAAAATCCCAGTCACCCTCATCCTCAGATGACCCCAGCAAATGCAGCTTTTCAGTGAGGCAGGCGAGTTCAACAGAAACCATCAGGCTTTTCTGAGAATTTCACCGCTGCACTCCTGCCAACCCTACCACTCTGGGCATGAGTGTAGCAGAGCTGCAGGCAGCTGGAAAGCACAGACAAATGGTCACTGTGCTCCAGCCGTGCCTCTGCCCAGCAGCCGGGCATGCCAGCCACCTGAAACTGGGAATGTTGGCATGTTTGTGCCTGCTGTCACTCACAGGGAGGCAGAGCACTCCAACTTCAACACAATGCAAAGAGGGGACAGAGGTAAATGCAGGGATTTGTGGTCTCTACAGCCTGAATGTTTAATGGAACAGGGAGGAGCTGTCAGGAGCTGTCATCATGAAGAATGATTTTTATTAGACTGGGAATGGATTTTCCCAGCTGAGGTGTTCGGCGCAAGTGGAGGGAAGATTTGGAAGTGGGAAAGAGTTTCTCAGAGGTTTATTTTTGTGGCTTTACCTATGTAAACTATTTTGCAAGGAAGAGGCCTTGTTTTGGGAAGAAAAAGAGAGCACAGCCAGGGAAAAGTTATAAGAATTAGGTAAAAATCTTTTTTTCCCCTAAATATGCCCCCCATCATTTAAATATTTGGATTTTTGAGATATATTTGCATATTGGGAGATACATTCATGGAGATATATTGGTGTATTGCTACTGGGACATAGATTTGTGTCCGTGCCTGTGGCAGCAAGGGGGGAACTAGATGATCTTTGAGGTCCCTTCCAACCCAAACTGTTCTATCATTCCAGCTGTGAAAAGAAAATAGAGACAGAAGAAATGTAATACATTGTCTACTTGTGAGCTCAAATAACCATGTTGCCACTGCATATTTTTTTAATTTCAAGTGAGCATAAATTCATCTGTCTCTGTTCATCTAAAATTTTTTGCACAGTGAACAGTCCTG
Source organism: Euphonia xanthogaster (assembly GCA_034509185.1). NCBI lineage: Eukaryota > Metazoa > Chordata > Aves > Passeriformes > Fringillidae > Euphonia > Euphonia xanthogaster. The sequence goes on from JAYDZK010000202.1 coordinate 65,217,270, forward strand.
TCTCCACTCCCACCAAAGTTGTGTTTCCTGTGATTCCAGAAGAAAACAAGTTCAGAGGACATGAATGGCAGCAAACAATGTAAACAGGAATTCTCATGCTAAATGTACCCATGTTCTGCTATACTTAGAAGTGGAAGTCTAGCCAGTGTTTGGTGAAGCAAATCTGCAACCAAGAAGGAAGCAGAAAAATAATCAACATATGGGTTGGTCGGTCTGCGGAGGAAACCCGAGGTGCAGTTTCACAATGCATTAAGCCCAAAACAATATTGGTTCAAAAGTTCCCTTTCTGCCTGACCTTGACCTTTTGGGAAGGGTTGGAAAGAGGAAAGGGTGTGAGAAAAGGGTGTTTTAAAACCAGATAGTCCAGGAAACTGATTTTGTCTTATAAAAATGCGTGCTCATAGAACTGGGGAGGTGATACAGAGAGGAAACAAGTCTGGGCATGGAAAGATCTCCATGATAGAGCCATGTGGGCAGAGCTTGCTGCCAGAGCCAGACGGGTGTGGAAGCAAATACCAAGAGTAAAACAGGGAGACAGATATTGGCACGTTCTTTAATTTCAGATGCCCCGTTTAGTGAGAGTGGGTAGAGCCAGGATTTGTGGACAGCCTCATTTCTGGAGGGATGGACCGATTGTTTCATGACAAAACAGTTCCGGTGTCATCTCTGCTTGCTCCTTTCCTGGTGATGTTGCTGTGCAAGGACCATCTACCATGCTCATGTGTTCATGAGTTGGGGCTTGTAAAGAGACAAAAGGATTAGGAGTAGGGGGCAGCAATTACCATGTAGTTCAAGTTGTACTTATTACTGTTATGGTCAAATCACACTTTGCCATGCAAATTTTCATTGTCCTTGGTTTGTGTTATTTGTTGTGGATTTCTTGTTAGACTTAGTGCATAGAGCTCGGTGTTGACAGCCGCCCCCGGCATCTCTCGATGCTTCCGTGCAGGTGAGAATAATAACATTCAGCAACACTGACATCTTGTGGCTGATGAGAAATGGCTCAGACACGCCAGAACAGCCAAAACCACCTCTTCGTCCTGCGTTCATCATCCCCTGAAATATGGTGATGCTCAAAGGGATGAATATCAGAAGTCTGGAAATCGAGAGGTTAAAAGGCAAAACATATAAAGGTGCTGATTTATTAGTTGGCTGAGCTGTGTGTGGGGATAATCCAGCTGAATGCTAATCCTTTGGGCTAATCTTCTCCATGTGAATGATTCCCTCCAGAGGACAGGGATAGAGCCTGGCATGTCTGACGTGACAAACGAAGCCGTCGCTCCCTGCAGATCATCCTCTTTGTGTTTACCTCCTCCACTGGGAAGCTGGGAGAGAGAATACCTCTGGAAAAGGCCCCAGGAGGAATCTTTCTCATTACCTATTGTGGCTGCCAGAAATAAGACCAGCAAAGCCAGGCTCTGAATCCCTACCTCTCAGCCAGTGGAGATTTTTTGGGAAAAGGGGTGGTAGGGAAGCTGTTTGGATGAAAAGACGTGTAGGAGCAAATCCTGGTTGGCTGGAAGGCTGCAAACATTTCTGCATGCTTAGAATAATATTATCCCCAAGTGCCACATCTGTGTGCCTTTTGGACACTTCCAGACCTGTCTTAGGCCACTGAGACTTAAAGATATTCGGTATAAAATGGCCTTACTCTTGACATATGGGCAGAAGAAGAGCATCCAGTTTGGATTCTTGTGGATGGTGGAATGGTCAGATTCCTTTTATTTTGGTCTAAAGAGAGATGTTTGTGACTCTGCAGCACCTGATCATCAGCCTTGGACTTTTCAGTTGCAGCAGCTTCTTGGAATGCTTCATTGTTTGCCTGTGTTCCCATTGCTAATGAACATCTGTATCCACTTTAGCATCGGAACCAAGTGACGAAATTATTACTGAACACTAAATTAAGTGTTATGCAATGGTCTTTTGCAAGTATCTAGAGAACTTTAATGCTTCCTTGAGGATGGTTGGTCTGGGATTGCAAGGAGTAATGACCATGTGTTCTGTTTACAGACTGTGCTCCTTGAAATTAAAGCAGTTGTCTGATTTGGGGCCCACATTGCATAAAATCCTTTATGAAATCTGGGGGAAGAACTGTAAAATGCCACACATAGCTAGTGGTTGGGACTAATTTGATTAGGAAAATATTAGAAGTCCAAGACTGAAACTGATTCAAGCTTGGGGATCATATTTGCTAATTATCTTGGGAAGTGGAAAATAACATCCGTTTCCTAAGGATTCTGAAATGAATTTGCTTTCCCCCTCACCCCATCCTTGCTCTTGTTTAGTACTACTTTGATTGACTTTACCTGTGAAAACAAGCAGTAGAAGTGAATTATTTTGTGGCTTGTAGTGAAATGTTTGGCTGCACTACATTTTGTGCCTTGGCAGTTTTCAAGTCAATGTATTAAGTGACCTTAGACCACTGACATACACAAATGCTGTAGTTTAGTGTAAAAATTCCAATTGAAAATGGTTGATACCATTGGTAAAAAATACCCCTTTACCTGCTCTGTTGACTTCACTTAATAATAGAAAGGATTATTCTTTTGGTAGGAATAATCTGCAGAGGAATCTATTATTCAGTAAAATTAAAAGTGTGGGAGCTTGCAAGAAGCATTCATTCATACTGATGTTTTCCTCTAAAAAACATCTTGTTGTATTGTCTAACTGTACTGAAATCTATCACACCGAATCACAGATGTTTGTTTCAAAGAATAAAAAGTGCTCAATTCAGTAGAAACTTCAGCAGTATGCTGAGTTAGCACATTTCAAAATTCCACACAACTTGGTGTGAATTTGGTTTCTTTAGCCCTTGAAAGTACTATTGTGACTTTGAGAGAGCAAAGGTCTCTACTTCCCTCACTTCTTGAGCACTATTTTTATGCACAATTTTCAATATATCTTCATTTTCATTGGTTGCTGGCAAAAATGAAAGATATACCAGCCTGTAGCACTTGGTCTTACATAAAAAAAAAATCTTCATTTCTTATTTTGTGTATAAAAATAACGTTTTTTCCCTAGCCCAGTGGAGGTTGTGGTTTTTTTTTTTTCAGTCCATACTGTAAGAAGGGCTTATAAAATTGCTATGCGTTTTTGTGAACAGCAAAGGAAAGGATTTTATGTGTATGACCTCAACTTTGACATTAGCATTTGAAAAAAGGTCATCAAACGGTAAATTATGAGTGAATGGAGGGCTTGCCATGAATTTGAATGGATGCATTGTTTCGAGAGCTGTAAGCAGGGAAAACTGGGATTGCTGTTGAAAATTGCAATATGCCCTTATTTGTTCCTAAATAATTACACCCTACTCACTTGAAGCTTGGTGAAACAGCCGAAGGTCCAAACATGGGACACTTTTGGTAAGCTGTAGGCATTTGTAAACTATTTTTCTTATCATCATCAGGTGAAGAGGAGAGGTCCCTGAGGTTTTCACCAATATTCAGCCATCAGCTCAACTATGTGTTGGTTTACAAGACAACAACATTTCTGCATTGCCCAACAGCCCTACATCACTCACCCCTTGTTGGAGCAACATTGGTGACAGGATTGGACTTGTGTTAGCTTTGACCTCTCCTCGTTTATATCAGTCTACAACTGTCTTTTCCCCTCTCACACTGTATTTTTTATAACATATGCTCTTTCAGCTGTAGGGCTAGAAAGCCAGATGTCCTTGGCTCTTTTGGTCAATACGATCAGTTATGCTGCCAATCATGAGCCCTTTAAACCCTGCTACACGACATTACAGTGAGTTTGTGTTCATATCTTTAGTCTAAACCTATTTACCAGACTCATAATGATGCTCTAAAACAATATCTGTGCCTCGCCCAGTCATACACAAACTGCTGTATTTCAGTTGTTAAGTAATGGACAAGCAATGAAGCAGCTGTTGGAACATCGTGCTGGATTTGTCTCTCTCAAGCTGAATGACAGAATTTGCCAGGTCATTTAATCAATTTCATACTGATTTAAGCTAGATAAAATCAATCATCTTAGCTCATGGATTTGGTAGCTGGAAAAATTGTCTCATCAGCATTGCAATGCCATACTTGAAATAATTTTTGGGTTATAAAGGAAAAAATCCTTTCCAGAGTTCACAGCATAGCAACCCAAACCCTGCTAAGCTGCTGTGTGCAAGACAGCTAACACTGTAATTCTGAAATAACCAACTTGTAAATTAAGAGGCTTTGTGGAGTGATCAATCTAAATATGAATCTGAATGGCCAGTTTTCCTCAAAAGTGAGTTAAAATAATCTAATCGATAGGGATTCGATTATAATCTTGTTAAATAGAGAAAAGAATCCATGCAAGTTTAGAGCTGATAAATTTTTGTGTCTGTTTTTTAACAAACCATCTGGTTTCTGTATTTCACTGGCAACCCATGCATTGAGAAATAAAAACAAAAAAAAAAAAAAAAAAAAAGAGGAACTTTCATTAGGGAAGTTTCATTCTCTATCTGCAATGTAAACCAAACTCAATCTAGATGATATTTACAAGCATTCATAGCGTTTCGAAAGGAGAGTTGCAAACTTTGATTTGCACAGTGGATCATGAAGGTGTGGGGAGAAGGAAGAAAAAGTAACCTGCCTAATTAGTGTGATTTTGGGAGCCAACATCTGTAGCCTTTCATTGAGCAGGGTTTTCTTTCTGATATAGTACATTTTGCCCAATTTAAAACTTAAAGAACAGCCATTCAGAACCAATGTGCCCTCACTGAAGATAAAAACATGATTCACATCAAAAGGCGTCAAGACATCAAGGAGGAATGTACTTGTCTAATATTCAAGCACAAGACTGCACCCTTAGGTGCCCAGCCTCCTTGCTTGTGGTTGGCAGAAGTCACATTTGGATACTTTGGTTGCCTTTACAGTGGGAATTTGTGGGGATTTTTGTGCCCCAGGATGACCTCAGCAACAACTCATGCAGGCAGGCATGAGTTTCCAAGCCACATATCAGAGCTTGGTGTGCTTTTCCTACTTAATTTGATACTTATCCTCAATGTGAACTTCATAAAGCCTGTACGGCCTCCTGCATGCTTCATAAAGTCCAAATCAGGGCCACGCTCCAGAACAATGGAGTGCACTTTATAAAGTGCAAATTGGCTATGCAAACTTTATTAAGTATACAAACCTGCTATTAATGTCTAATCACTCCCCAACAAATTCATCATGCTACTCGAAAGCATTGTTTTTCATCATGTCCAGCACCTTAAAATCATTTTTGCTTTCCAATTTCAGCATTTTAGTGCTTCATGAGCCAAATAAAACTAGGAAAATGTCAATGAGGTGAGAATACCTCTGTTGTTCGTTTCCCTTGGTGAAAGTATTCAAACACATGGCTTGGTTTACCTCAAACTGTGCAGAGGATTCACATCATGGTGTTGGGACCAAATCTACATAGAATTTGAGGCCCATAGATTTTGATGAGTTGAATCAGGGGCTGGGATTTTTTTTCAAAACGTACAATTCTGTAGTGAGGAGGCTAATGCCTGCCTAAAGATTAACACCTGGCACTGGATTCCCAAGAGAATGTAAAACAAATTAAATCTTCCACTCTTAGCACCTTGAAGACACATTTTTGTTGTCCATTGATACTTCTAAATCTTTCCTACAGACAGACATTTGCTTGTAGCCCTGTACAGAAGAATTGCCTTTAGTCTAGAAAGAGAGCCATGCAGTGAAAAGAGTTTAACTCAAATGTGAGCTTTCTCCATCTCAGACAAGTCCTCTAACCCATCTGGCTGTGGAGTAAAAGTGAGAAAAGACACAATTCTTCCAGGATAATCTTGTGCTAAGCCCAGTATGGCAGATACATCTGGAGAGTGCAACCACATGTGGCCTTGAAGCCAAGTTAAAAGGTTGGATTCTTCTCAGTTTTCATTGTTGCAAGCTCTCTGCTGAGTTTCTCAGCATTTTCTAGACTTAGAAAACTCTTAAGCATCTTCAGTAACAAACATTCAGATGAATTTGTAGGTCCTAGAAAGAACTGTGAGTATTTCAAATCTCGGCATAGATCCATTAGAAACTCCATACAGTCTGCTAATGCTTTTTGTAATATATTTGTGTTACACATTTTATTATTTGTAAGACTGGATGGCATACGGTGGCACTTGTGATCAGTGAATTGTTGGTGTTTGAGTATCTTCAACTCTCCATCGTTTTGGGTTTCCGTTCCACAGGACCATTTAATCTGCTCTGGCTATCTGGAGGTGTTTCATTCAAGTCAGCAACCAGCATCTAAGGCCATTTTTTGCTGTCTGCTGCTTGCCCCTTCTTCCAGTAACCCTTAATTTTTCTGTTTCCTCTGTCTTTCTGCTGAAGTCTTGGTGCATTCTGTGGGGGTGGCAGCCACACAGACACAGCAGCATTCTTGGGGTGCAGCTCTGGTAGTCGTACTCAATACTGAGGCCCTGGTTACAAATATATTTGAAGGAGAGGAAAACCTTCAGGTAAAACACCAGGAGACTTTGAGAACGTCATCTTACCTGGATGGTTAAGGTGCTGGAGAACATGCCAGAGGTAGCAAAGGGAGATCTTGCTGCAAACAAATTGAGAGTATGGAGAGGACAAACCTGGAGTCCTGTGGTCATGCACTTGAGCTGAAAGAGAAGAAATTCTGATAACATAAAAGGAGAAGGGTTTTCACCATGAGGTGGATTATTTGGGAGGGCAGACCTAGAGAGGTTTGCAAACACCAGCTTTGGATATATGCAAAACTCAAAGAGTCTCTGTATAGGCTGATTTATCTGGGCTAGATGACGTCCTTTCAATGCATATAGTTTTCTGTGGTTGTATATGGAAAGAAAAATCAGTATTTCCCAAGTGCAGAATTACACTGAGTACTATACAGAGAAAAGTGGTTTGTAGACTGAAGAGTTTATGCTCCAAATAAAACCAAAGTCTTGTGTGTGTGTTTGTGTAGGGACTGGGGGTGCCCTGAAATGATTTGCTGATGTTCTACTGAAATTCAGTAGAATTCATATGGAAGAAGAAAGTTTTACCTCAGTTGCATTCTTTCCACTGTTAGGGTTCAGACCATGGTGAGCAGAAAGCATTGTAAGGTTACACAGGATGGAAGGATTGCAAGAGTCAGATGAATGTTTGGGTTCTTTCACTTACAAAAGATATTTTTGGCTATGACATTTTGCAACAGTTAAGGAAAAAGTCCCACTTGCAGCAGTGTGATATCCAGATAGACACCCTATTTCTGTTACAGGAACCATTTCTTACCAAGATGCAAAAAATTTCTTTTTATTTCAGTAATTTCCTCTGATCACTCCAGGCCAGTTCTGGGCAGTGGGCTACCAGTCATTTTTCTGTGAAATCCCTAAATATCCCTATGTTTAAGCAGTTCCTGTGTTACAGCAAGTGAGAATAAGTTTGTTTGCAAAAGTTATTTGAAAAAAGTAGACCTCTCTATATTCTCTCTCAATGGACCAGAAATTAAAATATAGTGAGAATATTGAATAACTAATTTCAAAGGAGATTCACAGTGGCTTGCAAAGGAAGACAAATAAGAAATGACCCCTTTACATATATGATTCATTCTGATTCCTCCACACTTTCTTTAATAATTACAAACATGGTTTCACTGATACACTTTACAAAACCATTCTGGGGATTCATGAATTTAAAAGAAAAAAAAATAAACTAGATGTGAATAATTCATAGTTAAATAGCTCTGGGCCAAGATATTGCTTCAGTATTTTCAAGTATGCAGGTTTTATTATTCTCTTAAAGTATGAATAAAAACAAAGTTGTTTTATCACACTTGGACTAATCAATGATATGCCTGAAGCACAGTTGGCAGTAAATGATCCGTTTTAGTTTA
>JAYDZK010000202.1:65226223-65238800 GCA_034509185.1 Euphonia xanthogaster
GACCTTTCCTCATCCTTTCCTTCCAGCTCTCGTTCCCATTTGCTAGCAGCTTCTCTGTCTGCAGCTCTAGAGAACCTCTCCTTGCAGGTTTTGGTTCAAAGGCAATGAATATTCCATATGTGTCATGTCAGACATGCCATGCTGAGGCTTGGAGTCCATCCACCGAAGGCGAGACTTCCAGAGTTTATTCCCACTGCCTTTGATTATAGGCAATGAGAGTGAATGGAAATACTGACAACAAGATGTATTTCATAGTGGAAAAACTGGCATGTGTATCTCACAGTCTTCATAACTACTATTTTCTTTTGAAAAGTTACATAAAATATATGAACTAAGTACATTGAGAGCTGAGTTCTTCTAATCTTCAGCATTTTATGCAAACTAACTGGCAAAAAACCCCCCAGCTCAGCAAGAAATATTTCTCACTAAGTAGGATCAGAACTGGATGAGTCCAAACATCAGGAGGCAAAATTCCATTCTGTAGGATTTCCATTCATTAGTGGAAAGAAAACAGAGAGATCCTCAGAACCAGGAATATTCTCACAAGATTTCTGACTTATTTACAGACCCAAGTGTTCTGCATCACCAGAATGGAGCTTAAAGTCTCTCTTCTTCCTTACAGTACATTTTCTACAGTTCTCCTACAGCAGAACCAATTCCCATAGGACTGAGATCTTGCAATATCCCTTTTGCAAATGGAGATAGGGAAGACATGGCAAAGCTTCTTGGCATTTGTTCCTTCTCTGTGCTCAAGAGCCATCTCTGATAGCCTCAAAGACTAAATTTAGCCAGGGCCAAAGCATTCAGGGCTGAGCTCACCAAACCACAGCAAGCTGACCTGTCTTCCTGCTCTCTGAGGGTGCTGGAATTTCCCAGCTTTGCTGGAAACCTGACTTTTACCACTTGCCCAAGGTCCCCCAGGAGCTGATGGTAGAACCGGCAGCTGAAACTCAAAGGAAATTCGATTATGCTGCCTCGGGAGAACAAAGGGCTGGGAATTCAGAACAGGTTAAAATTTGAGTCATGAGGTGAGGGACACTTGGAGTCACCCACTCTACTCTTGTCCAGGATGGAATTTTGCAATTGTCTGTCATTTCACCAATAGGTTTGAGAAGCTGGAAGACCAAATTTTTCTACATTTGTGTAGGGTTTTTTCCCCCTCCTGCTGAAGGCAGAAAGAGAAGAGAAGACAGGACATGTATGCAGTGTTTGGAGACACTGTAAGGGGCCATAAAGTGAGGATCCTGAATTTTAGTCAGGCCAGTGGGAAATGTCAATGAAGCTGCTGCTGTGAATATCTCCTGGCCAGTTTCACCTTGGTTCTTCAGGTTCCTCCTCCTATCCCAAATTCTAGCCAAGAACTTCCTTTTTTTACAGCTACAATCCCCTTATCTAGAGGATGCTCTGGAGCATAAGAAGGTCTGGTTTGTTTTGGATGATATTTTCCTCAAAAAGGAATAAGTCTGCCCAGAGTAGAGAGCTGATTCTCTTATCCATTTTCTTGTTCCTCTGGCAGAAAAATCTTGGCACTATCTTGAAGGAACATATTATGTTTCCAGTGAAAGGAAATAATTCCAGTCATTCTCAAGTAATCCCTCTTATCCACTACAGCATTAATACTACAGGTCCTTAAAAAGAAACCCATTTAACTTTTTTTTTTTGATAAAATGGAGTCACTGAATAAAGAGACAGGAAATTGGAGATTTTTTTTTTTTTTGATTGCAAGAGAAGCTATCTCCTTACACTTACTGCCAGAAATCTTGAGAAAAATTTCAAACTAAAAAATAGCATTTTTCTTATTGAAAATTTTGCAGAAATATTTGGCAGTAAAGAAAGACCAGTCATAGATTCTTTAGAGTATAAGGTTTAAAATGGAAAGTCTGACACATTCTTCAGCTATAATAACACAAAGGGGATCACTATAATTTTCAGTTCTGATTATATGTTACAAAATCCCTGCCAAACACCCATATATTCATGGGCCTGCAGAAAACAATCTGCAAAAATAAATATGGAGATCTACTGAAGAAAAATACAGGCAGCTGTAAATGTAGGAAATATAATGATAAATCCAAACCTAAAATCAAGATACCGTTGATAACTAGTCAGAGGAATTTCACTCATACCCTATCAAATTGAATTTAATCACTGACAATTTCAATTATCTAAGAATACAGTGATTTATTTGCAGACATTCTAAGACAAAAAGCTTTTCTAAGATGGGATTAATTTTGAGAAGATAACTACTAAGCAGGAAAGAAATTATAGGGGTGTTATACCCAAACTGCATAATATAAACCATGAAAATTCAGACTCAAGGTTACATCAAGGAGAAGAAACCAAGTTGTAAAAATTCATTAGTTTCAGTCACATAAAAATTAATAATTTTCTCATTGGAAAAGAGGTCTTTTGTTGACAATGCAGTTCAGAATACTGGGATTAAACAAAGATAAAGAGAAGATAAGGAGAGCTGGTTTAGCATGAATGCAGAACAACTGCTAATGATAATATCTATCTATCACTTCATGATGAAGAGATTGATTGTGAGACTGCAAAACAGGAGTAACAAATGGGCCTTTTCCCATGAGGTTTCATGGTCCTTTGTGACTGCTTGTAGTTGGAGTTTGCAAGAGTTTTGCTGAGAGAGAAAAACGAAAACCTGTTAAAAAATGGAGCCCTCACACCTTTGTGGTCAGAAATGCACAGTAAACCCCTACCACAGATTTCTGTAATTTGGGATAAATATACTCCCAAATATAACAAGATGCATAACAAAATATAAGGAGAGAAAAAAATTCCAGTGTGAATGGGCAGAAATTAATGGTTTAGAATGCAATAATTACATTATTTTGAGCAAAATTCTCTCTGGATTGCAACAGTCCTTTAGTGCTTGAAGTTTCATCAAGACAAATTTGCATTTCATATTTTTCAGTCAGCCTGTAATTTCCTTTCAGTCTGTATTGGCTTAGCAATGAGCATCCTTAAAAAGAGATAGCTGCAGGAATATGGGCATAGGAATGTGACTCAGTGTTTAGGACATTGTAATTTTTCTGCTGAACCATTGCCTATGCATTGGTGGCTCTCCTGATTAGAGTAATTAGTAGAAAATAGAGACTCAAAAATTATGGTGAGGACCATATGAGTTATGGTCATCCACCTCTCCCTTCGTGATTACTGTGGTGAGGTTTGAATTAAAATTATTAATGTCTCGGAGGGGTGATTTTCTATGTGTAGGTGATGCACAGGGGCTGTTTATTCACTAATAGGAATTCCTCTTCCTGAACCTTCCCCCAGCCTAAAAACCCATTTCCAAAATTTGGATTTCTCATTCCTGCATGACTGACTGTGTCTGCTTATGTGAATGCTGTTTGTAGAAACACCAAACACTGAAATCCTTAAGCAAAATATGTGTTTTAATAGCTGCAATTATTGCAGAGCTGTAAACTTTGGTGGGGCTCTGCAGCTGGAAGTTTTTGAATTTTCCAGAGAGTCAAGTTGAATGAAGTTGTGTCTGATGGGTAAAAAAATCTCACTGTTTTACAGGGTAAAAGAGAAGTACCAAGGAAAAAACCCTCATGATTCTGAATCTGGGGACTTGAAAGGTTATGTTGGCATCTAAGGAGTCCTCCTTGTTTCTTTTTGGAAGCAGAATTGGGCTGGTGGCTCCAGCACACTTCATTAAAAAGGCCCTCAGATTCTCATTGGAAGGTGAGGAGCCTGCCAGATGCTAGCATAAAGGCATCTCATTTATTTTAGTAAAATTGGGTGTTGCTGTTTAATATCAGATCTTCAGATGGTCTTGCAGTGAATTTCCCAAGGTCATTCAATGCCTGTGAGAAAGTCCTGAGGTGTTTCTGACTCACTTCTTCTCTTTGCAACACAATGAGCCCAGCTAATCACTGCTGTTTGGGAGCCAGAAGGTTATGCATAGAGAAACTTCCTCCTGAACAAACCCACCGAAAATGAAATGTGCACACAGACCTGGAGAGTGATCTCTTCTGGTTTTCCCTAACTGCTTTTGAGGATGCAAGAATTTTCATGCAAGTAATGAAATTCCAGAAACACCTCTGAGTTTGATTGGCATAGATCCTTTAGTTCCCACTTTTTCAATACATATAAAAGTGCTGGAGAAGCCAGACCTCTCCATAGACCTTTTTAAATAGTAGTTTTGGGGAACCCTCTGCTTTAACTTTTTATCTTGCACATTTTTCAGAAAGAATTGGAGGTGAAAGTGTTTGTTCTGTGTCCTTGACCAGTCTGAAACACAAGCACCCTTCCCCCTCTCTACTGTGTTGTGTAACTGATGGAATAGTCTTGTTTCCTGAACATTGCCATTTTGGCAAATTGGCAAGTATGTCCTTCCAGCCCTCTTCTAGTGATGATAATACACAGGCTGTCTCCTCTTCCTTTTGGGAAGCAGAGAAGGAGAAGAAAGATTCCAAAGTGAAGAACAGGGGATTTTGAGAGGGGCAGGTGCAAGGAAAAAACGTGTGCCTGCAAGAAGGTGGAGGAGGCTCCTGTGCACGGCAGGATACTCGTCTGAGCTGATGGGGCTGGAGGGGGCACCTGGCCAGCCTGCTGTGGGGCTGTTTAACAGCTAGTCCATGAATCTGGACTTGAAAGTGATCCCAAGACAGACCTAAACACAGAGGAGGTCTTATCATCCCTGCATCCATGATTTCATGAGGTTGTAATCAGCTGAACAAGGACAGCATCTTCCATGGAATGGAGTTAAAAGCTTCTGGTTATTAGATTTGGGACATTAAAGCAGAGAGCTTAAATACTGGCTACACTACTTTTATCTTTTGGCCTGAAAAGGAAAAACCTGCTGCTCCCAGAGGCCCACAAACTGGCATGTCAGTTGGGGCACCAAATTCCTTGTTCTGGCAGCAAAAGTAGCCATGGGAGGGAAGAAATGCCAACATTTAGATCTGGGCAATGTGTGAGCAACCAGTGCTAAACCATTCTAGAGGGAGCAGGGTGTAAAGGTGTGAAAAGCTTCCAGACAAATCTTCCCAAAATACCAGATCTCTGTGATTAATCTCTCATGTGTTGTTCTACTGCAAACCCAGAAGCAAACGAAAGATGGTGAGGAATACTCATATGATTTTTAAATTACTATGACATTAAAAAAACCAAAAAGTTGTAATGATCTTAAGTTTCTGTAAGTTCTAGAATGATTAAGTCTACCATCACATTATCACTTCAAAAGCAGTGTGTAGTAGAAGGCTGTGATTGGGTTTTGTGTTCAGAGTCATCCCACTGAGTGCAGGAGGGGAGACCAAGGGATCATCTCCAGCATGTTTATTAACAGATTAAAAAAAGAAAAGAAGAAAAAAAGGTGTGAATTCTGAATAAAAAGATAAAAAAAGAGGGAGAAATGTGTTCTTTCCATCTTTGAAAAGGAGGAGGGAGATGGTTTAGAGTGGAGTTTCTGAGACAGAAGAGGCAGGCTCAGCTTACCAAGTTAGTTTTGGAGGACAGTCCTGAACAGTAACACTCAGGAAATGAACTTCTGCTGCTTTTGGTCTCAGCTTGCAGAGTTGGATGCTGGGGGAAATCCCAAATGACAGCTAGGGGAGGAGACTGGTTTCTGTACTCTCTCTCAGTCCTGTTTCAAACTTAATCATTATGCATTTCACTGCTGCTTCAGAGAGATGAAATTTACTCATTTTTAAGCTGCCTGATGGTAAGATTTGTTAGAAATTAATCTCAGAAGTACAGGGCACGTTTTTGTTTTTTTTTTCTTGTGGGAGTAATGAATGCCAGTAAAATGATTTATAAGAATAAAGCCTCCAGGTGTTTTAGCTCCTGCTGACATCTCCCACCTCACTGCAAGGATCTGCTTGGGGCTGACTTCAGGCACCACAATATGATGGTGTATCTTTCTAACTTTACAAATATAAGAACATAATTTTGTGTGCTGTGTTACAGCCAGTACATCTTTATCAAAGTGCATGTGGTGGGGAGAGACCCTCAAAAAACTGGGTAACTTCCAGTAATCATAGTTCATACCAGCAGACATCCAGCAACAGCTGCTGCTGCCATTTTTCTTTCTTTACCCACCAAATTCCTGCTAAAATAAAACTTGTGCTTGGCTAACCTGAGCTCTCTGGATTTTAGCTGCCCTCCAAAGTTGTTCTGAGAGTTGCCCAGTTCACTGTATGACATAGCCTTTATTTAGCTCCTGCCAAAATTAACTATGTTTAATTTTCTGTAAATCACAGTACTGCCTCTGAGTTTTTGGGGACTGTATTTCTTGACACCTTTTCCAAATTCTAGGTCTGCGCTGTGGTTCTCTACCAAGAAAAAGGAGACAGATGTTAGATGAAAGTACTCTGGAGGAAAAAAAAATATTGAAAATATGATGGATATCAAAAGATGAGGGAACATTTAGGAGAGCAACTGGGCATCTGAAGTCAAAAATTATACAATCTAAAAACAAAAATCCATCTTCTGTTTTCAGTTATAGAGGAACAAAACTGGTAAATTTCTTTTGAACTTTTTTGTTTTCTACTTAGAGGTGCTATGTTTAGGAGGGGAAGGAAGAAGTGATTTTATGTAGCCTCCAGCAAAATGCCACGTGTTTCATATAATACTTTCCTATTCATTCTTATTTGCATATTTTAAAATATATTTTAGTTTTTGGGCTGCTCATACAAATGATTTAAAAGGAAATTTTCTTCAACAAATCTCAGCTGTTTCTGTACTTCCTAGCATTTTAAAAAGAAAGGTCTTCTGTCTTGTATATTTACATACAGCCTGAATTCCAGATTTGGAAGATGTAATAAAAATATGTTTTTCTGGGATTAGTTCTTAGGGAGAGAGAATTCCCCATGACCAAAAATACCCCACTAATAAGCATTTGCTCTGTGCTGGCAGCACTGTGACCTTAAATTATGAGCTTGCCCCCATTTGTAGCCAGTTTCCCCTCTTTAAATGCACTGTTAAGTCATTTGTAAATATCATAACTAAATCTGGAAGTGTAATTTAGTGACTCTATTTGAGGATTGAGAGGAAGAATAACATTACTTAGAACCATATGCAATGTTTTCTGCTTTGTTTAATTTAGTTTACTCTATGCAAGCCTTATGGTACATTCTTCACTCCAGTTTACTTGATATATATGCAATGCTGTTGATAATGATATCAAAAAATAGCTTAATTCTTTTCTTTACCAAAAAATAAAAAGTATATACTGTGAAGCACTGACAAAGCATTAGTGATGTGGAATCACTGTCCCTAGGAAGGGCAGAAAGGAAAAAGGTTTGATTTATACTGTTTGTTTTCAAAGTAGAGATTTAAAATTGTAGAAAGAATGGATTGGACTTTACACTCAGCCATACTGGATGGCTTTATTAAACATCTGGAGCAACACTCTAGTTTCCTTTACCAAGGATGCCAAAGAGTTGAAATTCTCTACTGAATACAGTCTGCATTGTGATCTTCAGTTCACTGAGGTTTGATTCACCTTTTTTTGCTATGGGACTGCTTCTGTGAGCATCTGATGTTTGATTATTGTGCCACATTGACAGTTGCTGACTAATTTGTATATCCTATTGTTAATTACAAGTCTCACAAGTTTTATTCTTGCTGAACGCACCTTGTGATCCCTTATAGTAGTTGAAGAAACATTTAACTTCCTTCAGACAGTATGGATGGTGAAACAATTTTCAAGTTCTGAGCAGCTGCTTTTGAAGTTATCCTGACTCCTTTTTGAATCAAAATGTTTTAATTTTTAGCCTTTTTTTTTTTTCTTTTTCATGAAAGATTACCATTTCCATATGGACCTACTGTGCTGTCATTGAACATAATTCTTATACATTTGGAAGGAGCATGGGGCAGATTCTTGCCTGGTGCAAACACTCATAATTCTGTTGACTGTAGAGCCCATTTCAGCCTGGAGGGAAATTTTGCAGAGACCACCTTCACTCATTGCTTGGTGTGGAGACAGGCACACAAAAGGAGGTGTCTGAAAGATTACTCTGAACTGGCAGAGCAAGGACATCTCCTGAAATAGTGGAGTCTCATGTCATTGGTAGCTAGCTGACTCTGAAAATCAGGCAGTGGAGCTCAGCAGAGCTGACACAAAGCTGTTCCCAGCATTCCTTACCTCCCAAACTGCTCCTTCAGTGGTCTAATCCAGAGCCCAAAACCCACACGCCCATAAATCCTCTGGCTCAGCAGGGCTGAGGAACAGAAATAGCTGTGTCTCAGTTACCACAAGGACAGATCGTCAGCCAGCAGCGGCCCCCAACACAGAAGACAAATGAATGCAGAGAGACAGAAATGAAAAAGAGAGGACAATGCTTCATTGGGGGGAGGAAAGATCAACCATCAAATAACAGCTGTGAGAAAAATGACTGGGAAACATATATGCCACATGCACACACACACACACATGGATACATGGGACCAACCAGAGTAGAACATGAAATATATATAAAAATAATTTACTAGAAAGTTGCAACCCAATATGAAGCCCTGGTGATCATTTCCCTCAGTAACATCAAACAGAGATTCATTGTCCTAAAATCTTGGATTTTCCATATTATTTCCTGTGTTTATTCCTTTTAGGCCTTCATCTATTCCACACTAAAACAAGCAGGAAGACCCACACTCAAACCTGTAGTTCAGTCTAACAGATTTAAGAATCTTTACTTAATTGTCAAGAGAAAAAAAATGATGTAGAGAAAGGCCTTGCAACTTGTTCTTAAATGAGGACAACTGTAATCAGGGTTGTTATAATCTTGCCATGGCTGGAAAACAATTTGAGAATCACTGGTTATTGTGCAATTAGCACTGGTAGTTACACTCTTAAAACATGTGGAAAATTGCAGTGGTTGAACTGGAAACAGGACTGCTCTCTAACTAAATTATCAGGGTGAAGTATCTGGTGTTTGATATAAAAATTTGTTTTAATTAAATTTAATGTTGGCAATAGAAATTAATTGTTTCACTGGCCACAGGACTGAAGAGCACATTGTCAGGACATGTAATCAACAGCAGCTCTAGAACTGGAACTGGCATATGGGGAGCATTTGTCCACAGGTAATTAGAACTCCATCCAACCCTCGCTGAAATAAACTTCCCATTGATTTTAATAAGAAATACATTAAACTCTGCACACCACAGTTCATCATAATGTGGTATCTCTTCTTTTAAAATTTGGCACCGGATCAAATTCTCTAATTTGGCTTACGAGTTTGCTACAGGGAATGACCTTACTCGTATTATGTGGTATGACAGCTACAAAACAGCTGCTACCAGCTCTGAAGAATGTGAATTTTATGAGCTGGGAAAACAGTTTTTCATGATAGATTGTTACATTGAAGAAGTTACAAGTTCAGGAAAGATGGCAAAAATAAATAATAATAAATAGATAAATAATAAATTGCCCTCCAAAAGAGCACTGTAATTCTTTGTTTTCTTACCTGTGCAAGAAAGCAGCAGTTTCAGTGACTGAATAGACACTCTGAGGAAACTTTTCAAAGTGCTCATAATGACATAAAAATTCAAAGAGAAGTCTTTGAAGATTATTATGTTCCTCATCCACATAGTGATTGATATCTCTGAAATCACCAGATAAAGCAGTTATTCTAATCAACAGGGAGATATCTCTTTCGTAATCTTTTTTCAGCCCAAATTTTAAAAATGGCTTATTTTCAGTAAAACTACCCATTATGCAATCCACATCTCAGTGAATGTAACAACTGAATTTGGGAGTTCTTTGCAGATTTTCTGTAGGACTGGCTACTGCTCCAAGCTCATTGCCTAAGCCACTTCTTATCATATTTGATGCATGTAAAGAAGTATCTGCATTAAAAAATTGCTTTTTTCCCCCCCCAGGCCACCTACAACTACATCCTTCAGAAAGTCATGGTGTTTCTGCAGCACTTAAACATCTGCTGTCTGACTGACACTGGCTGCCTACATACTTTTATTAATGCCACTGAATATTTTGGCACATTTCCTCTCAGACCATTAAAATGGCAATCATTGAAGACAGGAGCCACAAGGCTGATCAACGGGAAAGGGTTGCACTGCAGATGTGTGCAGATGTTGCAAGGGCTTTCTTAGAGGCAGAGGGGAGAAATGGGCACTTGCAGGCTGTGATTCAGCTCACCCTACAGAAGACACCTAAAATAAGGCAGATGAAAAACTGTGCAGTGACACAAAAGGAGCTGAAGCTGACTGCCTTTGATGGAAGGGCTCACACTGCAGATAGATACAGTCAAGTGAGATGAATCTTGTCCTGCTGGAACAATTTTG
Source organism: Euphonia xanthogaster (assembly GCA_034509185.1). NCBI lineage: Eukaryota > Metazoa > Chordata > Aves > Passeriformes > Fringillidae > Euphonia > Euphonia xanthogaster. The sequence continues at coordinate 65,236,496 of JAYDZK010000202.1, forward strand.
ACCTGGCAGCACTTGGGATCTCCCTGTGATGACAAACCAAGCGTAGCATGGGATTATTATAAAATACTGTGTTTCATATTTCTCATACAGGGAGAAGATTTAAATTGCCTCATGAATCACCAATAAAATCTCCCTTACTGTAAAAAAAGTGCATTTCTGAGTTAATAAACAAAGTACATTATTAAGTGATCGTTTGTAAAAATTATCCCTGTAAATAAGGATAATACTATAAATAAGGATATAAATGGAAATAAGGATAACACTAGCAATTGCTGCTGTTTCTTTAAATAACTTATTTACCAAACCACCAAATATTTTAAACCATTTACGTGTTTTAGGGGCTGAGTAATTCATGCAGAATTAGCAGTTTAATCTTATCTTGGTGTGGGCTGGCTGGTGATGAATGTGTTCTTACTTTATAGTCACACTGCAGAATAAAATGCATGTGAGGAGAAATCATTCCTGCTCACCAGAAGTACCCACAGGGTCTGAGGAAGTGAGTTCAGAGCTGGTTTGGTTGTTTCTGTATTATCCTTTAGTTATAATGAAGTTGGGGGCACCCTGGAAAGAATGGGGTACCTGGGTGTGCTCAGATGGGAAAGTTGTCTCAAATATGGACTTTTCATGGAGTGGTTTCAAATGCTGAATGATGGTGTTTGAAAATCAGGGAAAAAAAACCCAACAAAATCCCAGAAGAGAAATATTCTTGAGCCATGAAACTTGATTGGAAGAAAAGCCTTTTTGCTAACTATCAGGTGCTAGCCAGGCTCTTGTGAAAGCCCAGTGTGAACAGATTTGTGATTACTGGGGATGGTCAGCAAGAATGATGCAAAAATTCTGTCTTTAAATGAAAAGTGGGTGATCACATATGAGCATGCTGGGATGAAGTGTTTCTTACTCATATATACCTGCTGGTTGTCTGGCCTCTGCCTGATTTGAGTAGACTCTAAGAACAAACTTCCATCTGTGCTCAGACTATCTTTCTGTTTGAAGTTCAAACCATACATAGTTCTCAGATTTATAGTTGGAAGATGAATTTGAGCTTGAGAATGGGCTACAGCCACATTTGGCTGTCACTGCCCCTGCAAATGTGCTCCACAATGTGGTTGATGCCCCAATAGTCATAAGGGTTTTCCAGGTCTTGCCTTTTTCTTGTATGATTTTGGCTTTTCCTCTGGACATTGCACTGCCACTGATGAGAAATGGTAGCAGCTAAATGAGCTTTGCAGGGGTTAATGGTATTTTTAATCGACCTGCCTCCTGTCTAGGTGCCTGAGAAGAAAAATCTACAGGAACTCAAGTGGAATTGAAAGGGTGACCCCAGAGAAGGGAATAGAAAGATCTAATTAATAGATTGTAAAACTAAAAACACCACTATGGCCATCTGATCCTGGGTAACAGAGGTCGTAGGTCTTCCCTGATTTAATTTATATTTGAACTTTATTTTTCTTTTTAAAAGCTATCCAATGCTGATATAGGAGTTACTAGTGATGGGAAATCTTGCAGACACCTTTAAGCTGTGGCAGTGATTAATTTTCAATGTTTAAAAAAAATAAAAAAGAAAAAAAATAGGCAGAGCTTTATTTTTGGTCTAAATAAGTCTGATTTCACCTTTCATGAATTTCAATTGTGAGTTGTTACAGAACATATTGAGTCAATTTCCATTCTTTTGCTCCTCTTCCAGCAAAAGATATGGTTCTGTTTTCCTTGGAACGTTATTTTAAGGTCATTGAGAAAGAAAATGAGAGAGAGAGAAAACAGAAAAGGAAGAAAGAAACTGATGGTCAGTGCCAGTGTGAGACTTGGGATTTCTTGCTCTGACACTCTCCACTTCACCCAGCTGACAGGAATGATTCAGAGCCATGTTTTGGAACAGTGTTAGGCATGCACAATGCAGCCAGCATGCAGGGAACACTTAAAAGCACCTCCGCACACAGATTCTTGTATTTCTCATGGATGCAGGCACTTCTGAAGACCCAGTAACAATGCTTCAGTACTGAACACTTCTTTCCCTCTTCCCTCCCCCCTGCAACTTTTAATCTCTCTGCCTCAGTTGCCCAAAGAATATAGAAATGGAGAAAAATGCTGTAAGGTTAAACACTACAGGACTGGGAGATGTCTGCATGCAGGAGGAAAAGGGACCACATGAGCCCCTAAGATAGAAGCAAGTGTTGGTTGGATCACTTCCATATCACACTTAGAATCACAGAGTCCCAGAACAAGCTGAGTTGGAAGGGACCCCCAAGGATCATCCAGTCCAGCTCCTGGCCCTGCCCAGCACCATCCCCAGAGTCACCCCCTGTGC
>JAYDZK010000202.1:65238900-65271074 GCA_034509185.1 Euphonia xanthogaster
GGAAGAGCTTGAGAATTTATATCTCAACTCCTTAAACAGCTCAAAGTCCACAGACATTTCTTTAAAAATGGCACTGAGAGCCTCAGTCTTACTGAGGTTTGTCCTGAATGGAATGGTGCTTAGCTGCAGTCTAGCAAGTCTAACATTTATCAGAGAAAGGTTTGAGTTGGAAGGGACATTAAAGAAATGGCCCTGTGGCTCTTTGGATGATAACCTGAAGCTATCACACTGACAAATGCCTATTTTTGTACTCTATTATTTTCATGTTCATACGGATTTTTAACAAGTTGTTTCTCTAATACAGTTTTTAAGAAGCTCACAAATGTCGGAGGCATGTCAGATTACTTTGAGAATTTAAACTTGGGGACAATGACTTGTTTTAAGGAATTTAAGTCAGGTATTATCATTAACATAAACCATAATTTTGTTTTGGTAATTATTATTAAGTTTTCTAAGAGGCACTTCTGTGCATTAAAAGATGCAAGGGTATAAAACATTTATGACTGTCACTCTGTTGTACTTTTATATTGACAAAAGAGGTAGGATGAACAAAAGCAAAATTCCACTGAAGTGAAAACTTACAGTCAACTCAGAGTAGATTCCACTGCAGTGGCAATTAGGAATTTAAAGCTTTTATTACATGTGATACTATTGGCAACTGACCTGGCTTTAGTCTATAAAACCATCTGCAACTACATGCATCTAAGATTCTCAAGGCCTTTATGATTTTAGCCTCACATTCATTACAATGAATATTTTTATTCTGAACAGGCTAAATGCTGTAGGAACTGAATGACTGGTGATGGCAAAACCACAGCTCCAAAATCATACCCTCTCTTCTGCAACTATTTCAAGGGCCAATCCCTTGTATCAGTGCCACATTATGTAAACTTTTCAGAAACAAATGTTACAGAATGCTTATTTGTGAAGGCTGCTGTGTAGTGATAGGTGCATGTCAGACAACACCACCCGGCCGTGCAAGACCCTTCCAAAGGTTAAAAAATCCTGCAGAGACCATTTTAAATCTGGAAATAACTTTCCCACAGAAGTACTAAGGAAATATTTTAAATTCAATTGCTAATTGACTCCTAGACTTTTTTATTAGTTGTCAGACTTACCAACAAATCTGTCTGAAACTCCAGAACTCCATTTAATTCTATTCAGATGAAGAGTGGCATGCCACTGAAGATCTCTTTGGGAAAGAGAGATAAATCCACACAACCTGTCTCAGTGTCAAATTTTCACTCTGTACATCCATACAATCCAAAACAGGAGGTAATGGAAAACAGAGAAGCCACTGTTATTAACAGGTAGTTTACTTAATTGCATAGTAGATGATGTATATAAAGCAACTGAGATATGCTGAAGCAATAAATGTTCTTAAATTCAACCAGTTTGGATTTTTACAAATGAATATTATTTAAAAATTCCAAAGTTGAAATCCAACACCAACAATAAAATCTTAGTTTTCAAGCAACGCTGTCAGATCTGTCTTCAATTCTTTACCCCTCGATGGATTCTTGCTTGCAGCCACATTTGTAACCATTTCCTGGCTGGTTGCAAGTGCAAGGGAGGTGCATTCACCACCTGTAGCTCAGCTGAGACTCATGAAATGTTTCACAGTTGTACTTCCAATACTTGTACCATTTTTATATCCTGCCACCTGTTCCTGCTCAAACCAGTTGCGAGTCATGGTAATTCAAGAGGTTGTCCTGTAATCACTGGCATGCCACCTCTGCCCATGATTTACTGGTAAGATCCTTGTGGGAGGATCCTGAATCCTTGTGGGATCCAGGTGGGAGGTATTAAGAGGTTTTATTCTTGTAGACCAAAGCTTTAAAGTATTCCTTTCTCTATTTGACCCAACAGTGATATTAATTTACAATTTAAAGCTCAGATGTTTGCTGCACTCCCGTCAAATGTATGTAAAAAAAGTCCCATCACCTCAAGAACATTGAAACCCTAAGCAACGTAGCTCCTGGAAACCAACAGATTTTAACCATGTATTAGCAGTGTAGGTAAATGGATTGACAAATCCTTCTGTTGTTTGAAATAAAGACATCCATCAAAAAGTATGCTAGAGGCAAATTAATGGAATAAAATGTCCATACTGGACTTGTAAATCTTCAGGGATTACATTTCTCAGCCTATTGCAACCCTTTGTGGTAGATGCAGTGGAAGTAGCTCCTTCCAGCTGAAGGAACACAACTGGTGCACTTGTTTGAAAAACAACTGCAAAGATTAATAATAACTTTACAACTGGATTAAAGAATAACAAAAGTATCAATGAAGTCTAACCAAAGCAATTTTCGCAGTTAGCCCTTTATTAAATAATCAAAACCCAAGTTAAATTTAAAAATATAAAGAATTTAACCTACGTTAAAACCTGAAAAAACAACAGTACTGCAAATATAGAAGGATAACCTTATTCCATCCAAAATGTAAGAAAGGAAAACAGGGGTTTAAACAAAATTAAAATCCAGAAGCTGACATCAGGTGAGTAAAATCCACAGATAAGGTAAAAGTGGAAAAGAACTGAAAAGATTTACATCTGTTTTCAACACTGTAAAAGAAACCTTTAGAGTTTGTAGCCTGGTTGAAGATGAAGCCTCAGAAACAGATCTAGCAGGCCTTAAACCAAACCCACTATGAAACACAGTCAAATAAAAAAAGTTAAAACATACCCAAGTTACTACTCATCGTATTAGGCAAACATCGAGAATGCAAAATTTGGCTCGGCAAGTCGGGCAAGGCACTTGGCTCGACAGCCAGGTCTCTGGGTGCTGCTGGTCCTGTCTGCTGGCAAACCACTTGCCCATGCAGGTGAGGCACCACATGGGCCGGCAGTAGCACTGCTGGCATTCCCCCTCGTTGGGCTCCTGGCAGTTCTTGATGAGCTTGATGTTGGCAATAGTCTGCATACAGCCTATGCATGGCTCCAGCTCCTGAGGGAGGAGAAAAACCATCAAAGTTGTGAACTGCACAGAATGTTCCTGTTCCCGTTACTGCTTTTTCAAAGGCTTTTAGAAAATCATCTGTGGCACAACTGCCCCACCAGAGGGTACCAAATGGTTTTACTAGGACACTCTCTAACAAATGACAGCAAAGCTCTTCTCTGAACAGAAAACCCAGAACTGCTGCATGAGACTAATGATTAAAGAAAAATGACTGAAAAATAAATGTTCTTTCACTCTCTGAAGAGCTTCCAGCAGCCACAGCAAGGTAAGTATGCAGCCAGCTTTGTCATTCAAGCTGTTTTTCAAAAAATGGACCAGTATAAAGTAAGGAAAACAAACCAAGCAAACACCTAAACAGCAAATGGCTGTTCCTATCTTCCATCTTTCTAAGTAAGAGACATAAATGAGGAAACCAGGGCTGTACTGACCACAAGGATGCTCAACCTGAAGGTCCAGAAATTTACTTTTTTTTTTTGGATAAAATTGGAATAAGCGATTTTGCCCACAGTTAATTATGCCACATGAACTTATGAACTTACAGTTGCATATGGGGACAACATCTTGCTATCAAGTGTTTTACAATTAATAAACAATAATTAGCATTTCCCATGTCTTCCAGCTGTCCAAGAACTTGACAAAGCTCAAAAGACAGCACACTGAACAGGCACAGAGACCTGAATCTGTTCAAAATGCTCTTGGTGGAACAAAAGCCAGCTCTCTATGTGGTCTCTAGTTCCCATCTCCAGTGGCTCTTCCCTTGTCAGCTCAAGTGTCTGCTCACCTGCACTGTCAGCTGGGCTGTGGAGCAGATCCACATGAACACAAGCTACTTCAGCTTTAACTTGTGATATAAGGTCTTAGCTTTTAACCAGGAAAAATTCTAGCATAGAAAGATTAACTTTTTCAACATATTAATGGAGCTTCAGAATGGGGAAAAATTCATTGGTTTATTTTTAACATCCTTATCATCATCTGTGATGTAATTTATCACCCAATGTCAAACCTAAGTTCAGCTCAGCTGCCACTTAAATGTGTCACAAATTAAATGCTCTGCAAGAAAGCAGCTTTAATATCTTTACTGTGACCATCTCTTTTTGCTGGCAGTGCAATCACACACACAACACAATGTGCAGACACACCTGATCCAGTTTTATTTTAGCTCGTTCACAAACCATATAAGCTGCACAACACTACCAAAGATACCAACCCCTCACTCCATTAGCTGAACCAGGGGACACAGACTCCCTGCAGGGCCACCAGTACTGGTTTAATTGGTTCCCTCTGGAACACTGGACAGTGCTGCAGTCACACTTCCAACTGCTGCACAAGTATAATAATGACGAGGTCTCTGTGACTATTACTGGAAGTAGGACTCTGTGCTGTTATAATTAACACCATATAATAATAGCCATAATAATTATAACTAAAGCAAACCCCAATTAAGAATCATTAGTTTATTTCAGCAGAAGATCCAGTAGAACCTGGCTGTCTAGAAAAGCAAGCTGTATTGGAGCAAACTGTCTAAAGAACAGCAACAGCAGCTGTGGCTCGGGCTCCCCATAAATGATGACCCTGCACTTCTGCAAGTGAAAGGTCATCATTTCCAAATGTGTTCATGTAACATTTTAGTAGCAATTACTACAGGGAACTTTATTTCATGATGTCATTTCTCATGTCTCAAAACTGAAATGCTCACAATACAGTTTGCTCCCTGTAGCAGGAACAGAAGCAGCAGCCAGAGTTAAGGTTTATGATGAGTTTACTGACACAGCAAGTGAGCATTTGTGAAGGAAGCATCACCCTGACTGAGCAAAGAGCACTTGGGTTCCTGGCATCGCTGACCAGGTGGCCTGACTGGAGTCAGCCTTGGCTGTTCAGACCCTAAGAAATTGTGCTTGGCTGTATCTTCTCAGGAAGTTAAGGAATCTAGACCATGTCTTATCAGGGGCTTATCAGTATCATGAGATGAAACTGTAAGTCCTACAGCTGTACACCCACACCAAGGGGCACTTTAACCACCAGTTACACTCTAAGTAAGTGACTGCAGCCCCCAAGCCCATGGAGCTCTCCTGTAGGGGAGCCTCAGGTAGGTAGGAGACCTCTCAAGGGATCAAGAGGTCCCTTACTTGGTATCTGTTACCTACAGAAAGGTAAGTAACAGTTTATATTAGATCTAAAACATATTGTATGCAAGCTAGCTGAATTATTAGAAGTGCAGAGAGTAGCAGGGTGTTTAACTGATGTTTAATTACCATTTAATTACTGACTGAATACCGCTTAATTATTAAATGAGGATTATTAAGCAGTAATCACATGATACTGGTCATAATTTGTCATTTAATCAATATTTTCAATAAAACCTTTTTGTTCACAACCATGAAATCTCTTAATAATTCACCTGAGATAGCCCTAGGTAAACATTTATCATTTATACAGTAATCACAGGCTCATCTATATTGAAAGTATAATTGTTACAGTCTCACATGGATAGAAAGTTTCACCTGAGTGCTTGCAACGTGGTATGTCTGGTTTATTTCCACCAGAGATGTAAAGGTTTCTAAAAATAAATCACTAAGGCTTTGATGGATCACAACATTAGCTGCATTGCTGATAGGAGCACGGAGCTTCTCCCGGAGCTCCCCGTACTCTGTGGAGTTCAACCTGAAGAAGAGAAGATGGAGCAAAATGTTACACCATGATTATCCACCCAAATACCTTGATAGTACCTTGCAGAGGTTAACATCTGAAGTGAATCCACAGAAAAGCTGGTACTGATTAGTCAGAATAAATACACAGAATTGTGTTTTCTTGGTTTCTTCTGCTGTTTAGTTATTGGTTTTGGCACAACTTGGTAAACAGAACATTCTGTCCTCATTCATATCTGTGTAAGATTGCCAGCAGGGTATGTCAGAGGTCAGCTAAAACATCATACAAAAATAAAGGCTTTGGAAGTAATCAGCATGAACATAAACAATATAGGTATGTAAATCATACATTAACTGCAAAGTGCTGTTTGCACAATTTCTGTCACTTTTTAAATGCCTATTTACTTAGACAATATCTAAATTCTCAATTATAAACTCCTGAGGAATTTAGTTAGGATAAATTAGTTATACCATGCAGCAGGCATCACAAGGTGATATAGTACTACACAAGTAGCAGAGGAATGTCAATCTATCAGGTTCTGTGATTTTATGGTACAATCTAAATCACAGAAATTTCACAAAGGTCACAAAACACTGCTGGATTTAAGGTTGCAGCAAGCTGTGTTTCACACCAGCTGCTTCTGTAAATTAAATTTAAGTGATGTCCACAGCACTCAAGTGGCACCTGAGACCTCACACAGATCCTACAGTCATATATTCCTCTTGTCATCCCTTTTTAAGAGTTCTGAACTGTAGTGTCTAAACTCTCCAGCTCAATGCTTCTACTCATTAAACAGCTTTCATGGAGAAGTCCCTGGAAGACTGCCCTCATTTTCCCACCACTCTCTGAATTCCCAGAGCCCAGCACAGTGCAAGGCTGGCTTAGCTCTAGCTCTCGGTGGTCTCCATTGTTTTTACTGCTACAGGATAATGACATTTAACAGATGCTGTCTATACAAATCAGACATATAGAGGAATAATTCACACTGAACATGCAGAGAAATGTGGCCCACCTGCACAAAAGCATTTTTCTTCCAGAAACATCTCACTGTATTTGATTCTGATGGTGGATATATACAATGACCCTGTATGATTCTGCTACATTCTAGCAGAGATTTACTATCACTGACATCTTATTAGAACAGCTTTTAAACACTGTTCTTGATACTATTCTGTTTAGTCACAAAATACAATTTGGGCTTAGGACTTTTTTCCCATAAAAGGAATTGTCAAACAAGCCATGATTTTCTCAGCTATGGTGTACTCTGGCACTGAAGTGCTTGCAGAAGAAAATCATTAGTTGTTCAATACTAATTTGGTCATCACTGTCACAGGTCTATAAAAGTCTCTTTTCTCAGCACTGTCACAGGTCTATAAAAGTCTCTTTTCTTAGCACTTGCACACCTACAAGTCCAGTGATCTGAACGCTTTTAATTACCCAATAAATGCTCCTGACATACAAATTTACAGCAAAGAGACACCTTTTCAAATATAATTTTAGGAGCACTAAGATGGCTTTTAACAACACAACAACAAAGACTTTAGCACTCAGAGGTTTCTGCTGAACTTGTACTTTAGCCTGGTTACACAGAGACCAATGAGATAAACAGCATGGGCTCTTGCAAAACAAGCCCTAGCAGTTCACAATTGGTATGATTTACTGCTATGAGAACACATAAGTCAGAAAGGCACCAAAATTCCTTCCTTGTTTTAGGGGCAGTTGGCTTACAGTAGCTCAGTGAGAGCTCTTCTGAGCAGTGATGAAATTGTGAGCCTTAAGCACAAGGAAAAATCCTAAGTCATGGATGAACAACAGACACTTTTAGACAAATAGCTATTTCTCCTCACCCAAAATTCAGAAGACCAAAAATTCTACCTTTTATTCCTGTTCTCCATCTCTCACCTAATTTTATCCAGTTACTTCTTTCTGCATCCAGCACAATCCTCTCCCTAAGAATGGATCAAAGAGGCCAATCCCTTTGTTTATCCGTTGTGTATCCAGTGTTGCACGTGTACGAAGCTTTCTAAACAACCTTCCCTGCGCTGCATGGCAGAACTGCACATACAGCAGCCCTGAACACCAGGCAGGGACCAGAAAGGAAGGGATGAGCCTCCAGATTGGTCACAAAAGTGCTCCCTCAGCACCATCAAACAGCACACACGTAACATAACAGGTTTAGCAGTTGTTTTACCGGATATCGAATGCCTTGATGTAGGGATTAACGCTGGCAACGCGGATGGTGAGGAACTGCACGGGCACGTTGGAGTCTGGGGTGAGTTCGTGCTGTCTGGAGTCCGTCACCGTCAAGTGAATGTCCTGCTGCTGGGCAACATGTAAACAGTAGGTGGTCACTTTAATCACCCACGTGTCCGTAACGATCACCCTCGCTCCTGGCGCTCCGGTAGCGAATTTGTCGATTCTCCTGAATTCTGTGTTGATGGAAGAAGCTACTGCCCTCCAGCCTGACTGAGGGAGGGCGTGAACAGCGAGTGTCCGGGCTAGCGGATGATTATTCCAACCTTTCCGTGACCAGTAATATGCCAGGGCACTGGTGATTGCTGGGAGGAGAACGGCGAAGAAGAAGAAAGTTTTCCACTCTTTTGAAGCCAGGTAGAAAAAACAAAGATGTTTTTCAGGTGCAGCAAAGCACATACCAAGGTAATAACCTGTAAAGGAAAAAAACCCTTACTTTCAGAAAACAATTAAGTATCTGCAAAAGCAGATACCCCTGAATCATATGGTTATCTAACCAGTGAGCTCACCTCCAAGAGAGGTATTGTATTTCTGGATGACTTCAAATTCAAGCCTCTTGTCTCAAGGAAGGTGAGGTAAATTCTTAGGCATCAATGATTTTTACCAGAATTATGTACCTAAAGGAAAGCGATCTGAATTTGGCTGTTGAATAAAATTACCTGTGAGATGCCACTTAGTTTTAGGAGAATTATATGGCTAAAGAAAGACAATTTGCATCCCTTGGTTAAATCACAGAATCACAGATGATGCACTGGGACTCACAAGGATCATCAAGTCCAACACTGAGCCCTGCACAGGTCACCCCAGGAGTCACACCATGTGCATGAGAGCATTGTCCAAACACTCCTTGAGCTCTGTCAGGCTGGTGCTGTGACCACTGCCCTGGGGAGCCTGTTCAGTGCCCAGCCACCCTCTGGGGTAAGAACCTTTTTCTAATATCCAACCTAAACCTCCCCTGACACAGCTTCAGGCCATTCCCTCAGTCCTGTCACTGTCACCACAGAGCAGGGATCAGTGTCTGTCCCTCCTGTTCCCCTCTCCAGGAATTTGTAACTGCACTGAGGTCTCCTCTGTGTCCCCTCCAGGCTGAACAGACCCAGTGCCCTCAGCCTCTCCTCACACGGCTTCCCCTCCAGGCCCTTCTCCATCCTCGTGCCCTCCTCTGGGCACTCTCTGATAGTTTCATGTTTTGTTATCTTGTGGCACCCAAAGCTGCCCCCAGCACTCGAGGTGAGGCCGCCCCAGCCCCGAGCAGAGCGGGACAATCCCTCCCTTGCCCGGCTGGCCGTGCCGGGCCTGATGTCCCCAGCACAGGGATGTCCCTCCTGGCTGGAATCTGAACTCCACAGCCCTTTCTGAGCTGCTGTAACCCTCTGCTCAACCATCCACTTGCTCTTGCAAACCCCAAGGAAGAGCATGACCACAGCCTGCAGATCCTCACCATGGATTTGGAGCCTGCTCTGTGCCAGCAGAAAGGCACTCCTGTGTCCCAGCAGGCTCTTTCCCCTGGCAGGTTCCCCTGACATTCTTCCTGCTGAGGAAAGCTTCTAGCAGCTTATCATCAGGGCAGGCTATGTTTTTTGGCTGGCTGGTGCATATTTGAACTTCAGTCCTCACTCTTGGGACCTGCAAGCACAGATCTCTTCCAGTAGAAATCCCAAGTCTAAAAGCAGCACAGCAGATGTGGCCATTTTTTAGTGAATGAGCTCAGGTGTGACTAGATTGTTCCATTCAGGTTTGCTGATTTTCTCTCTCATTGTCTTTGCCTCTTTTTTCCCCTCTTTCTCTTCCCCCCCCCCTCTTTCATTCTTCTGAGTAAAATAACCTTGCTCTTGGATTTGAAGAACTCTTTCCTAAATTCTCTTCAATGAAGTTCCAGTTTGAGAAATAGAGGCTATAATATTCAATAGAGATTTTGTGATTCTGAGAAACACTTCTTTGACTAATCTGACACTATGATTTCCAATTTAAATACCAGCAACTAATCTGAATGAAGACATTTGTATGCTTGCTAGATGGTAGATATTTTCAGAAAGAAAGAAGCTTGATATGAAATATAGAAATTTTTTAGAACAAAATGACCTTAGAATGGATCTGGTAAAAATCCAGCATGAATGAGGAATAGAAAGTAAAGCAATTTATTTTTTTTTCTCCTAATTTTTCAGCCTGAAGGGAATGATGCTTTTATAGGTTTTAACTTAGCTGTTTCATTTATCTGAGTTGTGCTACCGTGACAAAAATAAGGAAAAGGATGTTTCAGCTTTTTTTTGGCCAACTCTTGTGAACAATCTTTGACCACGTAGCAGAACAAACTATTGATTTTTGACTGCTCTGGTTTGTCAAAAACAGTGCATCTATTCTGTTTCTCGTCATATATTTTAACCCCAAATTAAGTTTGGGGTTAGTTTTGTGGGCCCAACAAACAGTTCCCTATGTACTCAGAGACACCTGAAATCCTTAATTTTCTTAGTCCCTCTTGATTACTCAGGAAAAGGTCTTGTTTTCCTTTAATGGAGCCTTGCCTGGGAATCAGTTTTAGGATGAAGGTCTGTCTTTTTATTCAGCTCTTAGCTGGAGACCAGTTGACTAATACTGCAAGACAGTATTAATACTTTGCTGTCAGAGCCTGTCAATCCAGAGAAAGCAAGTCTGACTCACTGGAAAATATCCCCATGAGAAAGAGCCTTTCACAACCTCCTATCCCAATGCATGGAAAGATAAATGCTAGGGTTCAGATTTTCCCTCCAGAGACTGTTCTTCAGGAAAAGTCAAAACAGACACATGCTCAAAGTAGGCTCAATAGATTTTACAAGATATGACATAAACGACAAAGAATTTCTAGCAGTGGCTCTCTGCAGACAGATTTATGGAAGATTGAGGCTTTGAGGATTAAACTCTCTGTTGGCTGGTGTGAGACAACCTGATTATTCTGTCCAGCTGGAGAAGAGATGAGTAGCAGGGTCCTTCTCAAGAAAATGAATCTATTTAAATGATGCAAAGCTGTCTTCAGCTGGGAGTGTCAGGGTGACACTGAACATAAACACTCATGGATTGTGGCTTGCATTGATATTCTTAAGTGAACAAGAGGCGTGGGGAAAATGGTACCAGGTGTTAAATTCATCACCTCAGAAATGGAACAAAGTGAGCAAAAAGTAAATTGGAGGGATGACTGTATAGCAGGGAGCAGGCCTTCAGCAAGATTTATCCAATATGAAAAAAGAAAATTAATGCTACATTTAATTCAATTAAATATTTTTTATATAAAGGTATAAATAAAAAGCCACTGCTGGCTTTTACTTTTCATTTTCACTGGAAGTCACACAGCCAAACAGATCTCTGCTGGCACCTAGAATATTCATGTGGAGAGGAAGGAGGATGGAAGGAAAGGATGGGAAAAATTATGTGAGTGAAAATAAAAGGGGAAAAATCCAGTATAATAGCATTTTAAAAAGATGCAGATGAAATTTAAACTTAGCTTCAGATGACTTGCCTTTTTCATGTTTTAAATTATTTCAGGAGAACCACCCTGGAATTAATTCTTCGTACAAATTAATTCTTCGTACAAATTTCCTAAGTGTCACCTGACAGAATGTCTAAAGCATAATCAATTCATGCACACAGAACCACAAGATGCTAAGGAGAAACACATTTTCTAAAAAGTAGTGCTGAGGGTCATATCCTGAACAACTTGTACATCTTTTTCTTTGTAGCACAACTGCAGGCAGAACTGACCTGAATCAATATCAGGATGCTAATATTGATAAGTCTTGTCTAATTTTTGCTTCTGTGAGTAGTCCTGATGGCTTCAGTGTGGCTGTCAACACTGGTGGAGGGCAGTGAATCCGTTTTCCTTCTCCTAACCATGCAGCTCCCTAAATACAGGTGTGGACTCTTCTCCCTGATGTTCCCTCTCCTGCAGATTCCCCAGTAGGGACTGCTCCTCCAAGGACCATCCCAGAGGCCACCCAAGGGCAGCATCATCATGTGATGCAGTCTGGACACCCCTTTTCTCTGGCCTGTTCCCAGGGTGGCAGCACTAAAGGTGATGTGCATGGCCCTGCTGTCCCTGTCCCAGCCTGTCCCGCTCTGTCCCACGTGTGCTTCCATTTGGCAGCTGCCTTTACCCCCTAAGAGATGGAAGAGCTGCAGATTGATGGGATAGTTGAATTCCTTTTGGCCAAGTTTAAAAACTCCTACAGCAATAATGTCTGTTATTGTTTTGGGGGGCTTAGGTGCCTCTGAATACCACTGTACCCCCAGGCATGACCATACTTCTAAGGCTGAGAGGCAGCCTAAATCCCAGAGTTTTCACTCTCTGCTGGAGCATCCTAATGATGTGTAAAAGGCAGCTGTCCCCAGGTCAACTTTCTCTGCACCAACAGGGGAAATGTAATGTGCAGGATTTCCTCCATGTATTTATCTGTGGGGAATGATGTGGAACGAAAATAATGAGTAATTTTTCTTTGGAAAATGATTTACTGACCGTAATTAAAATGCTTTGCTGTTACCTACTGCTTTTCATCAATTAACCCCAATATCCATGATGAAAAAACATTGGTATTCTTGTCAGCATTTTATAATTCAAAGTCTGGGTATCATATGGGCAGAATTCTTTGATTTTTTTTTAGCTGGAGTTTAGGACTGCAGTGCCTCAGAGAATTGTGTCCAGCAATATGTAACTAAGGCCAAAGGCAAGACACGAGCTGTTTTAGGTTCATCATAAAAATCTCCACATTTTCAACTCTTTGCTCATTCCACTCAACCATGCTAGCCCTCTGAAGTGCTAGTGGTGCGGAAGGAAGAGGATGCTTTATGACCCTTGATGACTATAATGTAGCATAGAAAGCTCTAGGGTGCTCTCAAACTCACAGTGATCTTGTGGGGTGGAAAATTAATCACACTGCAGCTACTAGGAGAATATATTTTTTTTGTACATTAACTGCTTGGGTCTTTTTCCAAACCAGAAGATGATAAAGTGCTTCCCACTGCTGGATGGAGACAAAAGACAGTGTAATCAACACAAGCAGTAAAATAAGCTGAATAAGCTTCTCTGGATTCCTGATTGCTAATGTAATTCTTCTACAATCATTTTTGGCTCTAGAAATAAGAACCATTTGCAAAATAAGCATTTTTTTTTTAATGCCACAGTCAGATTGTTGCAAATGTTGGGTCTTAGATCCTGATCTACTCTCTCAAACTTAGCTGCCAATCTTTCCTTACTACAGGATATTGATATATTATATGCAAATGTATAGACAGCTAAATTTTTGGAAAGTGCATTGTTCCCTGTGGTCAACATGTATCAGCAGATGCAACTAAAATAAAATGCAGACAGTGGTTTGAGGTTTCTTGAGACTCTTGATATTCCTAATGAAAAAAAAACCAAAACCTTAGGCAGCTTTCTTTCTTCCACTTTTTTCTTGCAGACTGAGTTTGTCTTCTTACAGCAGAGATATTTCCAAAGACCTTATTCATACAGCAAATTTTGGGGGATTTTATGGTCCTTGATTCACCATGCATAGGGTAAATGCTGCTGGTTCATACTTGCAGGGTTTATTTTCCAGCTGAAAACTTGCCCTTACCTAAATGAGGCCCTCTGAGGTTTCTGGCATGGTTGCTGTCTCCTTGTAAGCCCTTTTCACTCCCTGTTCCAGGTGCAGCACTGGGATTTCAAATGCTCTGAGCAAGGTCAAGCTTTTCATTTTCCACCTCGGTGTCACTGCATCACTGAAGGGATGCGAAAAGGGAAATTGTGTGTTGTGACAGCAAAAGGAACTCTCTGGTTCTGCAGTGCAGCCACCTCTTCCTCACATTGCACATCTGCACCCTTCTTGTAACCTGTGGGTCAAAACCCAGGTCAAAACCTGATACTGAACTTGGAGGGGAAAATAATTTTCTTTGAGTAGCAGCAGCCTTCACCTAATCAAGTGTTGTTTCTTAAGACCAGACAGAAACCAGCTGCAAAACAATTGATATTTACCTGTTCTTTACATTTCAGCAGTGGAAGAATCTTTCTACCCTAATTTAAATCAGGGTTCTATGGAATCTAGTATCTTCTAATTGCAGCTTTTCAGTGTGAAGAAGCTGCTCCACATCATCATTCCTCTCTATACTCTGGCACCAGACTACTCCCACTGCAGTCTCCTACTAAGTGGGAAAATTGGAAGTTCAACAAGAATAACTTAAAAATAGAAGGAAATAAATGATCATGAAATGAAAGGAGTACTGAAAACACACTCAGAAAACCCTGATGTTCATCATTAGGCTTCTCAACTCTTCCTGTGCAAAGCTGCAGCATTTGCTAGAGTGTTCTGAGAAGCTGTGTGCAAGAGAAAGGTCAAGTATAATTGTGAGGGTTGGCACCTTCTCAAAGATTCCCATGAAATATTTTGTCCTGCAAATCAGCTGTTTCCTGACAAAATCTGGGCTCAAGCCTTGCTAGCCCACCGCCCTACCACAAATTTAATTTGGAAGCTCATCAGACTGCTTAGTAAGGTGAAAAAAACCCTGAATCATTGTAGTAATAATATTTTATGGTGATTTTTTATTATTTGCAGAATGGTTTAAGTTGGAAGGGACCCTAAAGATCACTTGTTCCAAGACCCTGCCATGGTCAGGGACACCTTCACATAGACCAGACTGCTCCAAGCCCTATCTAACCTGACCTTGAGCACTTCCAGGGAAGAGGCAGCTTCTCTGAGCACTCTGTGCCAGTGCCTCACCATCCTCACTCTCAAGAATTTCTTCCTTATAGCCAATCTAAACCTAATTTGTTTCAGTATAACTTCATTCCCCCTTGTCCTGTCATTATGGTGCTATGGAAGTCTTGAAACTGCTACTACAGGGCTTATTTTTACCATATGTCAGGTTCTGTATGCTTTTCAGGAGTGAAAAATGGTCTTTGGAGTTGGGTAAAAATGCTGTAGCTCATTGCTGAATTTTTAGAAGTAAGCACAGTGTAAGTGCAGAGCCTTGTCCATGGCCTTATGGTTACCTGTGTTTATTCCCATTGTTAAATATAAATGAGTCAAATGAAAGTCTCTGCCCCAGTGCCAGCTTATTTGGGAAACCTCTTTCATTGTGGTATCTGACCCCCTAAGTATTCAGCCCCAGATGGAGCAGTAATACCCTCACTCAACCCTTCATCTGCTCACTGAAACGTGGTGGCTTTGCTAGGTTGGTGTGACCTGAGCTCTCACTGGAGTAAATTTTCAGCTGTGTGTGGTTCCTCAGCAGTTTCCAGTTCTCCCTAGGAACTGGCGTCCACATTTTCTGGTGTTTCCACAGGAAAGTACATTTCCTTGGACAGTCCTTAGGGAGGGGCTAGGAACCTGCCTATTAGAGTGAAATCCTGGGAGGATTTGGGGTGTGAAGATGACATTCAATGACATTAGTGCAAGGCATAAACAAGTGCAGAGGATGGAAGCCTCCTGTGGCTCCAGTGGTGACTTCTGTTGCTCTCCCAACAAGTGTTGAAAAAACCCCAAACACAGCAGGTTCCATGCATAGAGCAGTGGGAGTCAAGCTCATGGGGGAGTAAAAAAGCTTTCCTTACCAAGCTCAGTGATCAGTGTCTGGACTCATGCAGGATTAAATCCCCTTCCAGATGCAAATCAGTGTTTTCATGCTGCCATTAATGGTACTTCCAGAAGCACAAGGAACAGAGAAGAGGTACTGAGCAGCCTGAGGATGGATGCCCAAAGAGGAGGGTGGATGCTGTGCTGTGGAAAGTATTTGTTTTGCTTGAAATGTACCTCATCAGCATCACCCTGATCTTCTCTCTAGTCAACATTTTTACCTGTTTTCCCTCCAGGCATGCACTGAGAAGTACCAAGAGTGGTGTTGGAATGTGAGGCAGAGAGAAACTTGAGCAGCAGCATGTGTTGCTGTTCTCCTGGTCCCATCCCTGTGGCATCTTCTGTATCTTCCATACAGATGCACAGATGTTGAATAGTCCTGGAGAGATGTTTTTGGGTTAATGGAGTTTGTCACTCAGGGCTCTGTTGAACAGAAAGGAGGACTTTGAGACATTGCAGACCATCTTTTTTAATTTCTGCTGTCTCCTGGAGATGAAGCAAAGTAGAATGCCAGTAAATATCAAGATTCTGCAGCTATTTGTATTTCAGTGACACAGAACTTTTCCTTCAAAGTTGCTTAATATGCCATTTTCTTTCCCCTGCTTTTGCTGTGACGGTATATTGAATTTCTGTTCCTCCCCACTTTCAATTAATGCAAGATGAGCCTTTTTTCAAAGGCCTTGTGGGAGTCAGGCACCCATCTTTCATCAATTTTCCATCTGAGCTGGCACCAAATTTACTTAGACAACTCTTGAAATCTCACCCGTAGAGTTTGATGGTTAACTAAAGAGTCCTTATTGGAAACTATGATTATTGCAAAGGTTACTGGCAATAAACATCACTTTGTTATGCCTGTGACGTGTGTGCACTTGATTCATTACAATAATGACACTCTTCACCTAGGTAGCACTTTTCATCTGAACTGAAGGCTCAGAGTCAATATTTCCATTTTGCTGGTGTTTCATATAAATCTCTGCATTTGTCATTGACAAATGAAAGAGCTTCAGAAATGTTTTCCCCATCATTTGTCTCCTGGAACATAAAACAAACAAGGAAACCTCGTGTTGTATCACAAAAAGTAGGAAAAAAAAAACAAACTGTTTTTTTGGCTCAGAGAACTTAGAGATGGCAGACATGATGAAATAGCTGGGGGACATGCTGGGCCCCAAATCATTGTGGGGGGAGGTATCAGTGCATGGACCAGGATGCCCTTTGTGGGTCCTGGGGCACTGTGTGTGGGCCTCAATAGCATGGCCTGCCCCTCGCCTTTGCAGTGCTCTGGGACGCAGATAATGGGGTTTTGCTCATGTGCTCTCCAGCATTCACTCAAAATCAGCATGTAACAGTGAATCATTGTGACATGATGTTCCTTTTTCAAGCACTGCAAGAGAGAGATTTTCCAGACAGAGTTCAGTTTGTTTTCTTTTATGTGTGATGGGAACCACACTTGGTATTTGCACAGTTTTAACACTTCCCTGCAACTGCAGCTGTTCAGGCTTTCATTACTCGTGAATCAAATGTGTCTGACACACTCCTTTGTCAGCCAGAATGCAGGTAAAAGAAGGAGTAAATGCAGGAGAAGTTCTTTGGGTAAAGATTGTCAGAAGTACTTCTCATCTTCCCATGCCACCTATGCTGTTTTCCTTTTGCACAGCAAAAACAACAGGATTTTCATTATGGGTTACTCCATAAATAAAATTAGTAAAAATAACATATGAGCCTAAAGCCTTTTTTTTTTTTTTTTAGGAATCAAGGAATCAGTTCCTAAGGACAAGACATAATTTAACCTGCTTGTTGATGTGTCTAACTAAAGCTGTTAGAACTGCCTATGCTGGAAAATGCACAGACACAGTCCAGAGACAAAACCCAAAAGTCTGGGAGGGAGGCAGAGCACTTTGTTTTATCATTAGAAGCTGTATAGAAAAATAGGTTGCAAACTCTGAAATTAATACAAAAAATGTTTCCCAACATCTCTGACCGGTTGGGTCTGTTTCCTCTTCTGTCTCTCACTTTCAATGTAGAAGAGAAAAAGTGATGTCAAAGAAGTAAAAGCTGCAAGAAAACCACAAAGTACAGTAAAAATATAGATAATTAAAAGCATGCCAGTGAATGGCTGTTCTGTGGTTTCTGTAATGTGGAGGATGCAGTGTGTGACACTCTGAATGCAGCTACAACTTTGGAGCTCTTTTTCCCTAACTCCAGTGATGTGTGCTCAGGGCAAAAGATATTCTTCCCAAGGATGGATTAAAAACATTTAATGGAGTTTTTCCATGAGAGGAGCTACAAAAAATACCCTTCAATAAAATGAGCATAGAGTTCATGATGGGATGCTCTTACTGAAAAGAGCCTCCAGCAACAACAACAAAAACTGCCTGTAGAGTCAGCAATGAATAGAAGCTCTTCAAAGGCCTAGAAAAAGAAAATCATTGAAAGACTAATGGGTTATATGAACCTTAGCTGCTTGCCATGAACTTGCATTACATGTCTGATGTTTTAAAAAAACTACTGCTGCTGTTGCACTGATTCCATCGTTGTAGATCTCTTCTTCCAGCTATGCTCTGCAGAAATTAGATTTGTTCCTATCTAATCCACACATTGCCAGTGCCACACTTACTTCAAGGAAGAAAAGCTGTAATTCTATAAATTTTCCTCATTTTAGTCACAGTTTTTAGAAAAAAAGAAAAGTGCTATAAGAAGACTTGGGTGCTTTCTTGCAAGGTATCAGAAGTGGAGAAGGGACATGGTTTCGGGATGGCTTTGGCATTACTGGGTTAGCAGTTGGATTTAGTGATCTTAGAGGTCTTTTCCATTGATTTCCAATTGATCCTATGATTCTATGCACAAAATGTGTGAATGCAGATATAAACACATAAATAATATGGATGTGGAAAGAAATTGGCCCTGATCCTTGCTTTGAGGCCATGCTTGCATCAACCACCCTGCAGCTAAAAGGGCAGGTGTGACCAAATACAGAAAAGTGCTTTTTCTGCTTCAGAATACACTGAGGAGGAAACAACCCAGAGAGTTTATTTTCCCTTGCTGATTTTGGTTACTTTCCTTTGAAATGGAAAATCCTTTGATAATCAAGCCATGGTAGGAAGATAAAAAGGGAAAAGGAATATTTCATCTTTTGTAACTGGTGAAAAATAGTGGATTTTTAATTAAAGTTTTGCTGTGAGTGAGAATCATTGTGGGATGGCTGTCCTCTGTGAGATGACTTGTTGGGCTACTGCAGCTTGTTCTGGCAATGATCTACTCTATGAGGCTGGACCAGCAAAGGGTCAGTTCTGTGGTGGTTCTCTGTGGGGAGTCACAACGTGTTTAATGCTCTCCTAACATTGTTTTACCCTATTGGATGGCAGTTTTTCTGAAAAAATCCGAAGAGCTTATTTTAAAAGCAAATAGAATTTGCTTTTAAGAATGGAAAGAAAAAATATCTAATGTTCTGGCTTATTCCTTCTGGTCTGCTTGGGTATCAAAGGGCAGAAAATGTAGTTTCTGGCCATATGTTACACACATAGATTTCTGATGTAAGTGGTGCCTGTGACAAGGAAAGGAGTTCATTTGTCTCCATGAAGGCTATTAGAGGTATTGCTGTGCAGATCAATTTTACCTGGAAAGCACATTAGTACATGGGTGGAGATAGCTAGAACTTTTGGAATAAAATATGCAAACAACTGAGTTTTATTCTGAACTCATTCTCCTTTGCACATTGGAATATTTTAAGTTTTCTTAGCACGTTGCCTAATTTTTCCAGCATATACTCAAACACCCAGCAGGAAATTGAAGCTGTCTTTGCATTCCTTTGCCTCTGTCACAAGCACTGGCTTCATGGACATTGGGTGAAAGCTTTGGCCGTGGTTGCTTAGATGCATATTGCTCCATTTTTGTTTGTCCTGGTTAGTTTTGTACCTTCTGGTATCTTTCTCTGCTCATCTGAAAAAGATCTTTTCAGCTCAAAACAAGCACTGTTGTGCAACTTCTTGAGAGTTGATCTGTGGTAGTTTGGAGGGGACAGGGAGCAGTTTCACAACATTGACTAGAAACAAACATGCACATCTTTTAGCTTTCTGACCCCTTTATTGGAAAAGTTAATCTCATCAGAAAAAATGCACAGTATCTTTTCAAAATAAAACAAATGTTCCTGAGCCTGTTGTTTGTTGTGTTTTTTGTTTTTGGAAATGGGCATTACACACAGAGTTACAGAACTGAGATGTCTTCTGTGATGTTTGATGCTTTCAGAACATTTGGGAGTTGAGGAGAACATGTGTGTCTGCTTTGCATAGCAGACAGTTTACAAAATGTTGCATTTATAGTTGGAGAAGCAAATAAAACTTCACCAACAGCTCATCTGGATCTTGGTTATGGATTTGCAATAACCTCCAAGACAGTGAATGATTCTGACTTCCTGCAATGCCATTGAACTCTTGTCAGTCCGCTCCATCCTGCAACAAATATTAGGAGTGCAGGAAGTCAGCCGTGGCTCTTCTTGAGCTTTTTATCATTAAGTACATGTTTCCTAGAGGGATACAGGAGTGCAGCAGGATTGAACTCTTGTGACATTTTCCTTGACTTGTGGCATCTTTTGCTCAGTGTTTGATAATCCTCAGTTTTTATCAGCTACAAGAACTTCCTGTGGCACTTTCACAAATAAACCACAGTTCAATTGTAACTGGCAGATGTGGAAACTCTGTGCAGTCCTTAAGCACTCTCTCTTTTACATTTCTTTGAGATTTTGACTGGTAGACTTTTGTAGACAGAGAAAGCTCCAGGTACTATAATCAACATTCTGTGAATGTTGGTTTCTGAAATAGCTGTTTATGTGGATGAAGTGTTTGATAAGTTACCAGGGACAGTTTATGGGTGGTGTTTGTGCTCTCTACACGTTGTGCTGTTCAAACAGCTCTTGACTTCCAGCCAACAGATGGGGAAGTCATTAGCCATCAGATTTGAAGAACAGTTGGTTTCTGTGTTTACAAAGTCCTGTACATGATCTGTTTGTTGACAAATTGTAAACTGAATGGGAAATGTCTGATGTCTTCTCAATGCAACTTATGTAAAACATTGCAGGAGTCAGCCTGGGGTTAATTTAAAATGCTGCAGGTCTCGTCCAGCACAGGGCTGAGGGCTGCAAAAGCTGGCTGAGAGGGGGCAGATATGTGGTGAGAGAACAGGAGCCATCTGGAACAACAGCCCAGGCCACTTTGTGACTAGGACACAAAGTACATCCTCTAAAAGCACATTTCTGAAGTCAATAATCTTAATAGGTGTAAGAATAGCACCCCAGGTACATAAATCTCACTAATCTCTAGTCTAATTTATGCATCTGTAACACGTAATTTGTGCTCTGCTGAGACTTGGCAGAGTTGTTGGGATAATAATTTCTCAGAAGGAAACCATTGTGGACAACCTCTAGAAAGTGTTCTGATGTGTTATTGACACCAAGTTTGGCATTGCCCTATTTTTTTTTTCTCATTGCCTAGATTCCTCAGCACATAAACACATCATCAAATTAATCCCAGCATTAAGGGCTTACATTAGGAATGGTATTGGCTCATTATTTGTAATTTATGGGTAAAGAGTCACCAATAGTTTGCAACATTTCCCTGTGCTGTAATAATGCATTCCACTTTCTGAACTAGAGTCCAGAGGCAGGAGCTGGTTATTGCAGAGCCAATGTTGTGTCAAGGTATGCAATGGGTTTACTTGGTAGAGGTTAATCAGTTCATATAAGAATGACTTCATCAGATGCTTTTAGTTTTTTACCTACTTTTACATATAGAATTATTTTTCTATTTAGAAAAAAAGAAATCCATGAAGGGGAGAATTTTTAAAAGATTTAAATAGGTCAGGTAATTTCCCACGTGACTCAAACATCTTATTGTTCCACTATAATTTCCTTTGTAACACCCACAGATATGACTGTCTCAGTCTTTTTCCCTGCCAGGATCTCCAGATCAGGTAATTATCTGTGAAATACAAAACAGAATGGTTGGCTGAGGCAGGTACAGTTGGGACACTCAAGTTTTAGGTATCTTACAAAGGGGCATTTCAACACTAAAGAGGTCACATATGGTGCAGCCTGGCTTTAAATCAACACCAAATAACAGAAGTGGAATTTCATCCTGCTCAGCACAGTGTCCACACAAAATACCAGGCAGAAAACAGCCTGGAATTTCTCACTGGTTTTAGAAATTTTTTTTGCAGATATTTCTGTACGTTCCAAGCAAAATGTACTATGAATGCATTGCTGTAAACATGGATTTACCTTCCTCAAATAAACTAGAAAAGACCATTCTTCTGCTTTTCATGGGTGTTACATGTTTGTTCAAAGGAAAGTAAGTCACAAGAAAAAGCTCTTCCCTTTTCCCTTGATAGTTTTTTAGGAGCAGGACCCTGCAACATCTTGGAAAATGTCACTGAGCATTACATTCTGAGTACAGTCATATCAAAAGAAATTGGTGGGCATGATAGTCAACTAAAATCCAGAAAGAAGTAAAATATTACAGAGGCAGAGATGTATGCATAAAATAATTGTCCATTTATTAAAAACCCACATTTTCTAAATGTGATTGTCAGAAAGTTTGATCCTGATATTTCCCTGCTGAGGTCAATGAGTTACTTTTTTACTTGACACATGAGCAAAACCTCAGTCAGAAATAATCTGTCTTTTCTCTCTCTCTCCATAAATATACATACACAGACTTACTTACCCACATGAAAGGGATTAGGAGCACAGATATTTAATCATTGCCTTGGACTCTTAGTGACATGCCAAAACTTTTGAATATCCTTTTTTCCAGTCAGAAGCACAAACCCAGATATGCACACCCCATTCTCCATTCAGTCATGAGCCATCATTTACCCCTGAAAAGTGAGTGCAAAATGCTACCAGCATGAGAAACAAATTTCTAATTTCTTCACATGGGCAGGACATTATAAAGCATAAGGAAGTGGGAAAGCAGGTCCTCTGTGTGGACAGAATCAGGTTTCTAGATGCTGTTCCCACATGTGCCAGGTTTTTCCTGTTGTATTTCTCAGGTAATTAAGTTTGCTTATAGGAAGCCTTGTTCCTTTTTCCTCCTGTCCCCTTTCTGTAGTGACTGTGCCCTGAAATCCCACACTACACAGAGACAGGTATCAGGACAGGTGTCAGATCAGGTATCACCTCCCTTACAAGTGAGTGAAAAATGGAGATGTTTGATATCCATGTGAGTTGAATTTGGTTCCATGCTCATGACAGCCCCTTAACACAGAGCAGAGGACTTTCTCTGACTGGTCATAAGTGCTCTCAGGGTTTTGGACCTGTATCTTCAGCACCTCTTCCTTAATGCACCCTGTGGCCACAGGCTGACACATCACATCCAGTTCTGCAAAAATGAACGGTTGGAAGACTGACTAAGGCAATATTTTTAAGTCAAAAGTGTTTCTTTATTTAATAAAAGAGTGTTACATGGCCATATTTCCAAACTAAACTTCTCACTTCACGAGTATTTCTATCCAGACCTTTGGAGTTAACATTACTTTTCTTATACAGATTAAAAAAAAAACATATCCTAAAATGATGAGAAGTTTCTGATTTGGACCCATTTCTAACTAGACAAAATCTGCCACCAGACCTTTTTTTTTTAATAATTTTTAAATTACTAACTTTGGAAAAATGCTGTTCATGTTTCCTTCCTCCTCCATTTCCTCCTAAACCTCCTGGTTCAAACAGAAGACCCTTCTGCTAATCCTTGTGTTGTTATACAAAGGAATGAGGCCATTTTCTGTGGGCATAAGAGGTATAGGAAATTACCCAGATCTTAGCCCCAGTAGTGCTGAGTGTTTCAGCCATTATCCAGCAAAGCACTTAAGCACATATTTAACTTTCAGCACTTCAGGAGGCTCATTCATATCAATGGGTTTACTCAAGAATTTGTGGGGTTTAGGGCAAGAACTCTCAGCAACCTGCTGAAGGAGGAGACCAGGATGTGAGCAACTAAGGGCAGACTAAGAGCAAAGACCTGCTTATCTCCTGATCCTAGAGGAATTCTGATATTTTATGAGGAAAAGTATGGGAGCCATGAAGTGTAAGCCTAAATAATTTGCTCCTTTTGATTAGGAGTTGTGCAAGGGCTAACGAGGATTATTACTGCTCCTAGGAGACACTGCTACACATAAAAAATGGCAACAAAGAGAAGCCTGTGTTTGAATGGCATTGACTTGGAAATACAAAAGGAAAAACTGCAGCTCCACTGAGCAGGGTGGGGTAAAGAATTGAAAAGAATAAAAAGAAGTCAACTTCTCTTGACGTGATATTCAACTATATTTTCCCAAGGAAAAATAAAATGTAATTTATACAGACTTTTGAACAAATTGAAACCATATACTGAAAATTGACTTATGTTTTTTATGGAAAGAACAGACCACATTTAACAAGCACTACCTAGAGCCAGCAGCCTTTCACTATATAACTTGCAGGGTGTTTTAGTTATACTGAGGTCAGAATGTCTGTTCCCAGCTTTAATCAGCTAATTCAAGATTATATTCAGGCTGAAAAAAATCTAATAAGTCTTTTCTTCTTAGATGGCTTGTTATTTTCCAAATATGAAATAGAAATAAACCACAACATATCCCTAGATTTTTAAGAAGTTAGGTTATATTTATGAAAATATCCTTGAGTACATTAAAAGAAAAAAAGATAAAACTACTTATTTGGGTAAAATGCATGTTTGAATTCTAGCACTTCGCAAATTCCTTATTCTTAACCACTGCACTTAAGCCAGATTTTATGTTGTATTTGGTTGCTTTGTATTACAAAGAGATGGTTAAAAAAGAAGGCAGCAGCCCCCTAAAACCATGCATGGCCAGAGGGGGCTCCTCATTGCAGGACCTGAGCTATATTCTGTCAGTTGTCAGTGGATATTTTTATTGTGCATTTTCAAATATTGGCTCATTGGTAGCAAAAGTGAGAGAGCTGGATGTAGGTGACTTCTGTGGTTTTTTCCATGCTGCTTCTACAAGTCGCTGTACTTGTGCCTGTTCCCTTATATGGAAAATGAATTAAAAAAAGAGAAAACAGAATGGATTCTTTGTTTATGTGGCAAATGCAATGTGAATTCATGATGGTAAATGCATTTTACTTGGGGCAGGCACTGGATGAGATGCAGAAGCAGGGTTTGACATTGGGACTGAAACTGGACCGTGTTCCCTTCCTGTGTTGCACTAGCATGAAGAATCACTCTTAGTTTTTGCTTTGGCTATTCCAATGCATTGTGATTTGTTTGTTCATTCTTGAGCAATAGAGCATTTTCAGCCAGAGGAATGGAGAATGCAACTGGCTGATGAGTGCTGATGCCCTCCAGAGAAGCTGAAGGATTTGTTTGAAACATCTTCAGGCAGAGGGGAGAATTTGAGCCAGACTCTTCCATGCCCAGGTCAAGGAGAAATGTCAGGTTTGTACTGGGGATCCAGTGTGAGGTGAGGGAGGAGTCATGGTGGGGTAATTGGGACAAAAACCAAGAAAATAATAATTCTGTTTGTACCCTTGAAGGACATGGGGTGGTACCTATGTTCAGGAGTATCCCTTAACTCAGGGGGTGCTTTTCTGCAGGTTTGGAAAAGAGGAAAGATTTAGGATGTGTTCTTAGGCATTCCTTTTTTTGCTCAGTTCTAGATGGCTCCCACTTCAGAAACTTCACTCTTTTGAATCTCATTTTGAGTTGTTTAATACTTCTCTGGCATCACTTTGAGACTCCAGTCACCTAATGAAGAGTTGTGAATGTGGCTTGCCAAAAATTTTAGAATATATGATGCTTCATTACTCCAACTCACAAATCATTGTGTGGATCTAGCTCAAATACACTACTTTTCTCTTTTATGCATGGTGGTTCTCTGAGCTGAATGCTATTTAAGAGAAGCAGCATGGGCAGGACACCTCCTTAGAAAGAGATTCAATCAAAGTAGCATTTGAGAATAACGAAGATGTCCAAAAACGTTTTATGTATTGCAATTCAGA
Organism: Euphonia xanthogaster; assembly: GCA_034509185.1. Lineage (NCBI taxonomy): Eukaryota > Metazoa > Chordata > Aves > Passeriformes > Fringillidae > Euphonia > Euphonia xanthogaster. The sequence continues at coordinate 65,264,334 of JAYDZK010000202.1, forward strand.
TGTGTTTGCTCAGGTTAGTCCCAAGGCATCCAGAAGGATTGGCATATCTTCCAGTTGCTTTCTGCAGATCTCAATTTTCACCAAATGTTTGAGCCTTTATGCTGAAGACCCTACATTTTTTTTTACCCACTCAGGTATGGAGAGAGTATAAGTCCTTGCATGTTTAAAACAGTAGCTGAAGCACACCTACAAATGTGATCCCACTTTCTAAAAATAAGGATTTTGCTGTAACTCAAGGGAGATTGGCCTCACAGAAGCCCCAGAGCCATCACTCCATGTGTTTACATCCCCAAACTATTCATAACCATTTCCATCCTGTGACTAGGTGGCAGCCACTTGGCTGGATGTCATTCAAATGCAGGGAGACAATGCAGCTTGGGGAAGCTGGACTTGAGACAGCAAAACTGCCCAAAACACCCAAATATGTAACTTGAGCATCCAATTATGTTAGGAAATTAAGATGGCTAGAGCTTGAGATGGCAGGAAAAATAATACAGACCAAATTTTCTACCTTCTAAAATGACACTCTCCTACTTCATGTTAGGTTTTCCCACTTTTTCCTTTTTCCTTCTCCTTTAAATTCTCCAAGCAGTAAAGCCTTAAAAGGGTCATTGAAGTTAAGCCTTATCAGTCTTATCTTTTGTTCTATTGAGTGGCTGTACTGTTGAGCCTCATCTCCACAGATAAAACCCTTTACTGCCACCGAGATGATTTATTTTCATTTTTCTTCTGTCTGAAACAATTTTCTTCTGTGGGTTTATCTCCCACCTTTGGAACATGACCTAAGGTCTTTCTCACTTGAAATTAATAAAGTCTGGTTCAACATAAATTGTAAATTCCGGCTTAGAAAAAAAAAAAGGAAAAAAACCCCCAAAACACAACAGTAACAACAACAACCAAAACAAAAAAGAACAAAAAACCTCACACAGACAAAAAAACTATCAAATTGTTCACCCTTCAAACAAGAAAATGGCATTATTGCCAGCTTTGTTATGTTACTGTGACTAGTATGATTTTCATTGTCCATTCTCCTAAAAGGAAGGAGATAGATAAACTTGTGTTGAAAGAGATTTATTTATAGTCTTCCTGTTTGCTCAAAAAGTCTCAAAATTTGACCTCAATATGCCCTAAAGACTTTAGCCCAGGAAATGAAGTGTCCTCATGTATATATATTTTTAGATTTCATGGCTTTCAGCTTCACTGCAGGAATTTTGGGGTTTTGCTCAGAGTGTTTGAGTGCTTGAGGTTAGCAGCACTACAATGACTAATAAAATCATGGGTTTTTCTAATCAGCAAAATATAAGATTACATTCAAACTGGAAATCCAAGTGTAAAGGATAGAGAACAGATGTATTTCACATACTGTGTTTTTTCCTTCTCACAAACCATATTTTAAAATACTTCACAGAATTAAAAACACAGAAGAAATTCTCATCCCAGCCCCATTTAACTGAGAGCCCAGGGAAATAGAAATTAAAAAGACAAGACATGTGATGAGCTCTGAGGTTAGAAATGTGATCAGGGATCATTGAGACATAAAAATAGGGAGAATATGGATGTAATGAACTTATATGAAATAACATATTAGAAGATGTTCACATTCAACAGTGCCTAGACTCTACAAACAGGGAGAGACCACAGAACTGAGGCCAGAGAAGGTGACAGCTACATCTGTGAGGAAAGCTTGCAGGCAGTCAAGGCTGCTGGTTTGAAAAAAAGGCAAATAAAAAAATGGGATTGGCAATTGATACTGGATCATGGGATGCCTCCTTGTGACTGGGGTGACGCAGTCACAGTGTTGCTTGTTGGGCAAAATGAGTTCAAAAACCATTTTGGTCTTGTGAGTGAAGACATGAACAGATACTGCTACAGCCCAGGGATGCTGCCACTGTCACAGAGCTGTATTCTGCAGGACACACCTGGGCATGTGGACATGGGACACACTCTCTTTACCCCAAGCAAAATGTAAGGGACAATTCACAAGCTCCAGTCTTGCTGAGACAGGGAGAGATGACCTTCCTGCCTGCAGGAGCTGTGTCCCCAAGTCAAAGAAATAAAATATGGGAGGGGGTCAGCAGACTGCAGAGCACCAGGGACAGCCAGGAAGGGGTTGGTCAGACTCTCTCAGAGGTTCTGCAGGGAGAATAACCTGAAGCCCCAGCAGGGACAGGCAGAATCTGTGTTCATCAGGCTGGGAAATGGAGATTCCCAGGATGCTGAAGGCTCTGAGCTGATGGCTTCTGGCATCAGGTGGATAACTCATGTCCACTTGCAGATCTGAATATATTCAGTGCCATAACTTCAGATGAGGGACCAGGAGACCCTCAGGACCTTGCTCTTTCCAACAAAGCAGCCAAGGATGGAGCAAGGAGGAAGCAGCAAGCGAGAGCAGCAGGCAAGTCCTGCTTTAGGGAGGGGAATGGAGGTCCCATCTGATGACCAGACCTGCTGCCTAGGGATGTTTGCTTTATTGCTGGGAGTTCAGGTCTGGGACACTGTAGAGAGGCTGCCTAGGCTTGAATGGCCCTTGGATTATTATTTCCTGCTGGTCCTCCAAAAGGGCACTAAGACACTGCCAGGGGAGATCTTGACTGCTTCAAGCATGACTGACTAATCATCTGGAAAGCAGATTTGCAGAAAGAAACCCTGCTAAGAGCTGCATTGGGAAGATCATTGCCAGCAGGCTGAGAAAGGTGATCTTTCCTCTCTGCTCAGCACTGGTGATACACATGTGGAGTCCAGAGTCCAGCACTGTGCTCCCCAGTAAAGGGAGACATGGGCATACTGGAGCGAGCTCAGCAAAGGTGAAGAAAAGCTCATTGGGACTGGGACATCAGACACTCAAGAGAGGCTGAATGAGCAGGATTAGTTCAAAAGAGAGAGCTCACTGGGTGATCATTTCAATGTGTAAAAATACCTGATGATGATGATGTAAAGAAGGTGGAACCAGAGTCTTTTCAGTTTTCAGTGCTGCACACAGAAAGGAAGAGAGGCCATGGGAACAAACAGAAGTATGAAAAGTACCACATTATTCAAATAATGTTCAGGGTTTTGTAGATTGTGAGAGCAGTTGAACACTGGAAAATGTGGTCCAGAGAGGTTGTGGAGTCTCCATCTTGGAGAAGTTCAAGACCAAACTGGACATGGTCACAAGCAATCTGCTTAAGCTGACCCTGTTTGAGCAGGCTGGACTAGAGGATCTCCAAAGGTCCCTTCCCATCTCAGCTTTTCTGTGCATTTCAGTCCTTGAAAATGACATTGATGACTGCAGCCAAAGATTTGTTCCTTTCTTAGTGTTCAAGGCCACAAAATGTAGCATAATCTATAATCAGCTAATGGAAGTTCTTCAGGATGTGCAGGTACAAATAAGAGTTTTCTGGGGTAGATTGCTAGTTTTTTAATTGGAGCAGGTGATAAAAAGACTTCTTTGGTACATCACCTGATCCCTGTGCTGAAAGAAACTGATGGGAAAATTGATATTGATAGAGAGGAGAGGGAGGGGAAAAGGCTTCAGAGCCTCATGGGGTGATGGAGAGTAAGGATTCTGCTTTGTTTTTAATGTTTTCTCTAAATCAGAATTCAGGCCAGATGTGTGCAATGTGGACAGCCTCAGAATGATCCATGGTTTTGTGTCACCAGTGTGGAGGGGCCCTGGCTACCACTGCAAAGCATCTGCTTCCCACCCATTCTCTGAAATTTGTGCTATTTCAAGAAAGCCTTCAAAATCCTTCATTTAGTTGTGCTATTTTCCCACAGCCATTGTAACAGGACAAAGTGATTAGAAGAATGTTTAATAGTCCTGGTCCCCACTTCCATGGTACTAGCTATGTCTCAACACAAATTTATTTTTATTTTGTACACAATGGGCTAGAGTTTGGCTGAAAATATTTTACACCAGAATTTCTCTTGGATTTCCCATGAATGAGCTGAAATATATGAACAACAGAGTGTCTTTTGAGGCAAACACATTTTGTCAATTTTCAGCTGACACATTGTCTCATTCCTTTGCAGAGTACTGTCTCATGAAATCTGAAACGCTGTTGCTGATAGTGGCAGATGCCATAAGAAAGAATCAGTGGATGGACAAGTCATATGGATATGGTGGCTACAGGGAAAAGAATTGTAAAGCTCTTAGCAGTCTATTTAATTCAGTTAATTGGGTTGAGCTGAGAAAGAAAAGAAATGCTCCACTTGAGTAACCTCATAGCATTCATAGAGCATGTTTCAAAATACTGATACTGGAAACAGACCTGTGCTTGATGAACTCCAGATGATACCACTGATGATACAGAGAAAAAAACCCAGCATCCTCCCTCCTCCACCTCCTTCTCCTGCCAGAGGTAATCCAGAGATTCTTGCACTGTTAAAGCCATTATGACATATTTTGGAACTAGTCAATACAAAAATTATTCGTCTTCTCTTTCCTATGATGTTTACAAATGTATTTTGCAGTAGCTCTAAGCACAAGGCAGCTAGAAAACTTTCAGCAATTTATATAAATAAATATTGTAGGAAAAATCTTTGAAGTAGGAGATCACAAGTGAACACATCTGCTTAACAGAACTGAAAGCACAAAGGTTTGAGACCTTTCCCTCTGTTCTACTAAACAATTTAAAAAAAATGCTTTGTTTTCATGTTTTACTCATCAACTTTTTGCATTTTTTTGTATTTTAACACTGACATAGTAAAAAGAATATGTAGATAAACAAATGTCTAATTTTTCTTGGTAGCAGATGTATCTTGGCTCTTATTTATTGATGTAGCATAAATGTTTTCTTTGATACCAAGGGTTTGACTAAATAAAGCCTTCAGGAGAAAATGCTTAAAAAAAGATCTTTGGTTCTTTAGTTTCAGTAATGAAAAAAGCTTTTGAAGGTATTGTGGACTAGAAGGTTCAATATAATACCCAAGAATTTTACCTTGCTTTACAAAGAGTCTCTCTTGATCAAAAGGATGGAGCACATGAATTAAGAAGTCTTTTCCATCTTAAAATACTAGGATTCTGCCATTCATTCTATTCATAGCACAGCCTGAAACCCTTTTCATTATTATCCAGTCAGTAATGCTGAAAAAACCCCATCCTTAAGCCTAATGATCTTGCTCAAATATTTTTTTTAGCTGAGGAAAGGATGAAATAGACAAAATCAAAGAAAATTCAGACTTCAGTGAAGATTTTCTCCATAGGGGAAATAAAGGACTATTTTATAATAACTTTTCCTCTTTTTTTTCCATACAAATGTGTCTCTTCTTCAGACAACATGCAAGTGCCAGGCTGTTATAGGGTTTTCTACATCACTGCCTGTGAGGGAGCCAGGGACTGTTACTCACAGGAAGATTTCTCTTCCAAACTGACAATGGCCATGACCAAACATTGGTGTTTCTGGGCACAGAAATGGGCAAACTTCCTTTCTCTCCTGAATGTTGTGCTGAATATGGAGCTGTGGTGTGGTAACCTGGTTTTAGAGAGTGCCACACTTGGAGAAATGAAAATATGCTAGGGGCCAGATCAATAAGACAAGCTTTAGCAACAGACAGAGTTTTAAAACACTTTAAATTTGCTTAGACAGAGTTTTAAAACACTTTAAATATGCTTACTATAGAAAATAGAACAAAGTTAAAAATGTAACTGCAAGCAGATTAGAAGCAATTTTAACCCACTAATAGTATTGGTATGCTTAGATATTTCAGCATCTCATCTAGGTTGTGAAATTGGCTGCCTTTGCAATTGGTGTGAAATTTGACACATGTTGGAGACTCCTGGTGCTACATTTTCCTTACCAGAATCACTGATGGTAACTGCTCAAGGCACTTCTGTAGTCCAAAATGGAATGTCTGCAAACTGGAATGATTCAGGCAATTGTTCTTCTTGCAATTCTTGTGTTTGGTTGTTGGAGGTCACATAATATTTCATTGCCTTGCCTTTTCCTCCCCTTCCTCAAGTTTTTCACAGGAAATATTTCTCCTATATCTCCTGATTAGATTATATTTTCAGCTTTATGTTGCCTTTGTTGTGACAACAGCCTCTTTAAAACACTGATGTCTAATGTTGCAAAATATGTATCAGGAGAAATATGAAAGCTGCACATTTTTAAAGACATGTAAAGTGAATTTTGGACTATATTGTTTAAACACAATTGACCCAAGAATAAAATTACCATGATTACATCAAGCTCTTTATTCTGAGATTGTAAGATTAAGGAACCCTAGAAACTGTTAAATTCCTATTATCTTTTAATACCCATCTAAACTTAAGGCTCTTACCAAATATATTAATAAGAGGGCTTTTTATTTTCTAGCCTTAAATATTATGCATTAATAACAAGTATCTATAAATAAAAATCTCATTTATATGTTTTTCATGATTTTTCATATTTTGGGTATATGTTACTTCTTATTATGTCATTATATTGACCCTCAGGGTCTCTGTATTTCCTACTTTTATGGCCTCTTATTTTAGATGGAGAATTGCATTCAAGAAAATGGTGTTAAGAACTTTTCCTTATGCCCACTAATTTCACTATCCTATAAAAAGGGAGGTCAAGATTAAATAATAAAAGAAGTTGCCTCTTTGGAATATAAAAAAGGCACATATTTTTAATCCAGTTGGGAAGATGAGAAGAGATATAATGATATAGCGTGCTTTGTTGCCCTGTGACAAATACCATACAAGACTTGTGTATGAATTTTAGCAATATCTACAGCTAATATTTAGATGCTTTAAAATAATCCAGTTAGAGCAAG
>JAYDZK010000202.1:65271174-65294276 GCA_034509185.1 Euphonia xanthogaster
CAAGAATAAGACTAAAAAGTGCATCAGATCCCTGTTCATTATTTTTTATATCCTCTGGATAATCTCTAGCTCAACTTCAGCCTTCTTGATGTGTTGCAGCCAAAACTGAAACCAATGCATGGAACTCTATTTCTTTAAGATTAGGGTACAGAGGAATAAACTGCAGATGCATCCATAAAGAACCAATGTAGCATGAGAGATTTATGACAGATGTAGTTTTGATGCAGAAATCAGTGGGATTTAATGTGCTTCTATTGCACATAAAACTTGTTTCTTTTACAGTTGACTCAACTGTTCCTGACTTTTTGCAGTCTCCAACTTTCTTTTAGCTTGAATTTGAAATGACATTGCAATGCCCTGAAAAAAAAAAAAGGGTAGTGGTAAATTGGAAACTGAAGTTGTTTTGAAAATTCAGAAATTTAATTCAGAAAGCTCCAAGTGAAAGAAGGATATATTCTCCTTGCTTTATTTAAAAGAACTATGGTTAAGAAACTTGCACTAAGTATGTCAGGCTCTTGTCCAATTTTCTGCTCCAATAAACACTTATTTATGCAATGTGGAAGAGCTGCAGTCAGAAGAAATAAGAATCCCACTCTACATAATCATGGTCTTGATGGAAGAATGTCCACTTCAAATAGTGACTGAAATAATGTAAGGTTTGATTGGATGCACCACAGGTATGGGACTCATTTGACAGGAACTCTTCTATTACCAATCTCACTCCCTACCCCAGAGATGGACTCCAATACAAAGTTAATTGATCAAACTTTTACATTACCAACGAAATTCAATTTTCAAAAAAATCTACAATTCATTGTAAAAAACCACAAAGCAATGACAAAAGTATTCCTGATGAACTGTTTGGATTGAATGGAGATGTGAAAGGAATTGAGTAAGCATTCAGAAGATCTGGTGAGCTGTAAACCTCTTCAAAGAGCGACAGAGGATCACAGAATCATAGAGTGGTTAAAGTTAGAAAGGACCTTCAAAAATCCAGTCCAACCCCTCAGCCATGGGCAGGGGACACCTTAAACTAGACCAGGTTGCTCAAGGGCCCTTCCAGTCTCACTTTCTGCCTTATATCCAGTGTAAATCTGCCCCCTGTCAGTATAAAACCTTGGACCCTTGTCCTGTCTTAACAGATACTAGTGAAAAGTTCTTCTCTATTTTTTCTTATAAGCCACTTTTTATTTTAAAAGGTGAGTCTGGAGTCTTCTCCAGACTGAACAGCTCCAGCTCCCTCCTGTCTTCATAGGAAACCTGTTCCTGCCCTCTCACCATTTTCATGGCCCTCCTCTTCACCCCCTTTAACAGATCTTGTATTTCTTAAACTGGGCACTCCAGAAGTGGAGAGAATATTTCCTGTAGGGTATCATGAGAGCAGAACAGAGGAGAATCACCTCCCTCCTGTGACCTGCTGGGCTCACTTCTTTTTTGTGCAGCCCTGGATATGAAAAGTTTTAATGTAAAAGGTGATGGTGCACACGGATTTTATGAGATTTTAGTGCTTCCACTTACAATAGGAACAGGAAAAACAAATCCCTAAGACCAGTATATTATAAGAACAATAAAAATACCCAAGGCCTTGTGCAAAAATGGTCCTGATTGCATTTGTTGTAGCTTACAGATGAGTTGATAGTTTGGATGCAAATAATCTTACTCATCTTCAGCTACCTACATGCCAGGCTAATTTTTACTTTTATAAGGGTTTTCCTCTGTTCATGCTACTCACTAGCAAGTAACTAGCTAGCAAGTAAATGAAGCACTGTGACAGTGCCCAATCTAGCAAAAGCATCAGCAAACAGAAAAATGTTGTAAATGGAAAAAAACCATCACTGGAAACAAAGGTAAAAAGTATCATGGAAAATCTCGTATGCCAGGGGGTTATTAAGTTCTAGCTAAAATCCTACTTCTACAAGCATGAGAGCAATAGGAAAGCAGGACTGGTGTCTGGTGCAAAGTCAATGAGGGATAAAGACAGGAAAATGATGGAAAATACAAAAAAAGGCAAGTCAGCAATGTGCCAATAAGTGGAAACACACCCAAAAGTTCAGAAAAGGCATTTATACAGGACTTTAATTTCAGTTATCTATGTCTATATACATCTGTACTTCAACTGAAGGGATTTTCCAAAGCTGCTCTCAGTCTAGGCTCCATGTCCACATCAGTGAACTTTGAAATTTGCCCCCCAGTGTGGATGCAGCACAGGTAATCTGCAGGCCCATTCATCTGATACCCTGTTGGTACACAACCAGGTAATTCATCATTTGTTCCTCTGCCAGGAATTAGCTGAAAAGTCCCTCATCTTTATTGGATGTGGATCTAAGACAGTACCATTTAACAATACATACCTAATAGGAGTAGAAAGGAATACTGGCCTCATACCCACAACTGAGGAGCTAAAAAAAGGACTTCTCATTGCTGAGAAGTCCAAAATACACATGTAACCTCAAATTCATTAAAAATGTATTAGCTAGGGGTAGGACTGTACACAAGAGGTGGCATTCCAGACAACATGACATTAAAACCAAGCCCGAATAAAAGGATCAATGAATTAATACAAAATGAACATTAATAACAACATAATTATATAGATAATAAATTTAAAATACAGGGGTTCAAACCCCCTGTCATGACAGACAAGGAGGAAAGCAGGTGACCTGAAATACAGGCATGTTTATCATGGTGCACGTTTATGTGGAAAACAATGTGCAGAAAGAAAACTGCCCATTTTTAGAAAATAAAGCACAATGTGTAGAAAAGAGAATAATTTTATCCTCTAAAGTTATGCTGTCTCAAGAGGGAAGAAGTAACAATCAACAAGGCTGCAAAGATGTCTAGTAAAGGGAAGGAGACCTTCAGTGTAACTTTAGGAGACGAGGAGATGCCGAGGATGAAGTTTTGCAGAAGAATGTCAAGGATTCCATTTCTCTGACTGCAGCTCTGCTGTTAGACCAATAAGTAAATTCAATTGCTACTGGTTTAGGGAGCCAGGCATAATTCAATATCAAGTAAACAGCAACATAAACTGAAGAAGTGAGGCCAAGTGTTGCTCATTGACAATTAACTCAGGAGCCAGTGGACAAATGCAGATTCCTGGTGAGAAGCCCATGAACCAACAGAGAAGGAAGCCAAGGCAATGGCACACTTAGAGGCAAGATGAAGCTGGAAATATTTCCTCACAGTCTGCAAACCTACAAGAACAGAGAATGTCTTCAGTGTTATAGCTAAGAAAGATGGATGTAGCTGCCTGCAATAGAGGCATCATTTCAACCCTTGAAATTTTCAGCACAGCTGCCTAGAACTAGTGAGAACAAAATAGTCAAGTGCTCAACCGCCAAATTTTTAAGAAAAAAACAGAAACCAGTATCATGACTAAAATGCTACTATCCTGCAAAATTATTAGATCAAAGCTGTGACTTTCAATGTCAAATTAGAAAAAATATTCACCTAAAACTAGGAGGCCAAAGTTATTGCTAGTAGATACTTAATATACATGGAAAATGCACCTGGAATTGTTGAATAATTTGAGTTACAATCCTATCTCAGAGTCATTAGAAAATGGCTATAAAAAACCACTTCCAAAGTGTGCCTGAATGGTTACAGGACATGCTTTGGAGATTTCTGTGCTGTGAGGTAAGATTGAAAGTTACTCAGAAAAATTCCCTTTTGGTGGAAATATAGCATATGGCAAAATTTCCAGGACATGGAGAGAAATGGACCCTGAGATAATGTTATCAACACTCTGTAATGTCTCTGCAAGGCTGAGAACCACAGCAGAGTAGTGGCAACCAGCCAGAGGGCCTCAAAAAAGGACCAAGAAGAGTCTTGGATACCATTTGGCTTGTGCAGGAGAAATGTAAAACCTAATGTCTGTTAAGAACTACTGTGATCCCACTAGACACTGAGGATGTGAATAATTGGGTGAGTCCCACTAATTTCACCACTAAACCCTTTGAGGATCATCAGGTTGGAAGGACTGTGATGGCAAAGTCCATGCAGTGTCAATGTAGTCCACACCATCCACATTCCAGTAACTTGTAGTCCCAACAGCTTATCAAAAACATGGGAAAAAAAGAAACACAAAAAGCAATATTTAAAAGGCAATAAAAGAAGCCATAAGAAGCCTGGATATACATCAAGAGGTCTTAGTCTGCAGGAGGCAGCTGCAAGTCAACCTTAATTTTACTGGATTAATAGCTAGAGTTGTAACCCTGTTGTAATAAAAATTTTTATTTAGGTTTTCAATCATTAGTCTTTATGTGATATTTATCAGCCCATGGCCCATAAATTAGGTCAGATTTTTTTTTCCCACCTCCTTTTGTTGAAATAATTATCTATCTTTATTCTAGCAGGATAAACAGCTGACGGGGCCAGGGAGATTTGCTTGGTTTTTGTTTTGTTTTTTGTTTTTGTAAGCCATATTTTCAAAGACTTGAGAAATTTTCCAGAACCTGCTCCAGGATATCCTATTGATATTTCCAATTCCTCAGAGGTTGTAAGAAGAGATTAACTGTTGGACAATATCCACGTGAGAGACCATGAACACTAGAAGTTGACAGCTTTGCAGCATAATAATCCATGGAAATGTCATCTGAAAAGCTGAGATAATGTCTGAAATTTGCCAATGGGCAAGAATAGTGTATCTGGGGATGTAAAAAAGATAGGCTTGAGCTTGATTATAAGAATTCAAGAAAGATGGAATTGAATCTGCATAGAGAGACTTGTGGCTCTTTGGACTAAGTCTCACAGGGGATAAGCACTTGCTGACCTTCAGTTCCTCAATGTTCTTCTGCCCAGACTTCTAGTGTGCTTGAATGTTTGTTTCTTGACCTTCAGCCCTAGCAAAGCAAAGAGGTTTAGAAATACTTGAATTGGATCAGTTTTTATGATGATCTTTTCATGAATAATTTTTTGGCAAGGTTAGTGTAAATTTGGATGCTATTCATGAGCTGTTAGTATTGCAAGGTACAGAGGAAAAATCACTGATTTTATGAGAGGAGTAAATGGCAATGAGCTGTTCTCCTCTGCAGGATGAAGATTTTAATGAGCTGAACATCAGCTATCTTACAAGTCAAGAACTGCAGGAGGATATTAAGGAAAACATTATGTAGAATTTCTGTTCCTTGTAATCAATTAGAGATAATTATGGTTAGAAGAAAATTCACACATGTACTATATTAGCTGTGCTTTCTTTGGTGTTGGGCACTGAGTTTCTAAAAACGTGTCAGTGTAGCTCTGTGTCCAGTCAAACAAAGGCCAGACAGCTCTGTCAGGAATCAGAAGTAATGTGGCATCAAGATATGCAGCCTTGCTAATCTATAGCTTTCTTGAACTAAGTAAATCTGGCATGGGATGCAGTACACCAAGTGAGGACTCCTCAGAGTGGTGAGGCATGGGAGATAATCTTTTATTACTCTATATACGTTCTAACAAATGATTGCTATTATTTTGTGATTGTGAATCATTGAATCCAGTATGCTTTGTGGTTTGTAATAACTCAGCTTTATTTCTGAGGAGCTGCTACCTAACCAGTTCTTCTTCCTCTTGCATTTTCACAGATGACATTTTCTTCTATGGAATACTTTGCTCATATCCTTATTAATTTTTGCAAGCAGAGGTTTCCTCTATTTCCAGTGCCAACATTTCTCTCTTCCAACACTGTCTATGTACTGAGACAATTTTTGGCTCATCTGAAAAGCAGTACCTTCAGGAGTGTTGGGCACTCAGTCATTCTTAAATGGTTATGTGCAGAATAATATACCTTGCAGTTCTAAGATATTTAGAGGTTTTAGGTACTTTGTTCTTTTGATATGAATGTAGGCAGTCTGTACTATTTTTCTCTCTTTTGTATTGATGTTTCTGAAAAGGAATCTAAAGCAGAACAGGAAATTTTTCACTCTTTTTGCTTTGGTAGTGATGCATTCAATTATGTTCCCAGTGATTCATGAGCTTTCTAGCAGTGACGATAATTTATCCTGCACAGCCTCCTCAGGGAACACAGGGTGCCCAAAAGTGTGACTAAGATGGGTTAAATGCCATATGCTCCAGTCAAAGTTACTTATGTTTCTAGGAAAATCTTTCACTACTTCTGAGCAGTCTGGGGTCTGCTCACAATTGCAGGAAGATCCTCCTGTTCCTCTTAGTCTTCCAGGCTACAACCTCCCAGTTTCCTGTGTCTCCCAGCTTCCTGTCTACCTTCATTCCAGAGTATTCTTCAGGCTCAGTGTGATCATTTTTCTTCGAGTATTTAGAAATCTGCTTCTCCTTTCTGTGACCTCTTTCTGATCCAGTGCATGTAGGTGGGACAAGACAAACAGGTCATTACCCATCCTGCTCCCCACATCCTCTCTAACATTGTGTAATATTTACTGTACACACAGCAAACTGTGGTCAAAGAAACAAATCAGTAGCATTTCTCAGCCAGAGCCTGATGAAGTGCATGTCTTCAACATTGCATTTGGGGGGAACTCAGAAACTGGTGGGTTATTTTTCATCCAAGCAATACATTTGTCTTAGAGAGGACTGGTAGCAAGGTGTCAGATGCTCCATCAGGTACATCTGGAGCACTGGTGCTTCCAGGTGTCAGGAAGAACACTTCAAAGAAATAATACTCTTCCCTCCAGAGGCTTGCCAAATTTTGTCTATGTTTTGTATGTTGTCAGTGCTGCCTGACAGCAAAAATAATTCAGAAAATGTTTAGGTCATCAATGCCACGACACCACAGATATAAGGCAGGTACAGAGACACCTCAGCTGTCTTAAATTCTGAGCACTTCAGCACAAACATGGCAGCTGGAATTCCATTAAAAACAGAGATGTCTAGGGAATGCCAGAGAAAAAACCAAACCAAACCAACCAACCAACCTACCTACCAAAAAAAGGTACCTGAATTTTACAGTGATGGCCTTTTCAAGTTTCTTAACTTAAATTATTCCCTTCACTAAGTTCTTCCTTCCAGTTACAACTTAGGCAGCCAGCACAGTTCTGAAAGTACCAAATTGCATGCTCAAAAGCTGCTAAGAAGTGTTTCAATTAATTTTACGACACTCGAACAACCCCCAAATTTTACAGTGTTGTGGTGCCAGGATCTTAGTGATATTCTTATCATCTACGCAGAAGAGGAAGAACCACTGTAATTTCTTTTCTTCTCTAGGAGCATTTAGGAGTTAGTTATCTACCCACAAACTTTCTATTGAGGGGAGCAAAGTGTGACTGCAGCATTTCTCCAGGGGAATGGGTTAAGACTTTCAAACTGTGTTGTCATTCCCATTAATTTCCTCCAAATACAATTATGAAATTTATTTTTTTTAATTATATGTCCAATATTGAATATATAAATCAAAGTTTATTGTTGCTTGTAACAGAGAGCTTTAACATAGCCTCTCACAGTAATTTGTATGTGTTGTGCACCAGGTGCTGACAATTGAAGATATGAAGTATTTTGAGAGTGTATGTACTTTTCATGCTGGCTTTCTCAATTATCTTTGCTCTTCGGGGATGATACAGGGCATTGTAAAATGTTTTAGAGTGATGCACATTACAGACAAACATCAATTGTCATAAAAATTTTGTGGGTTGATGTTTGAAGACTTTAGCAAAAGCTGGGGGGAAAATCTATTTTCAGGTCACTGGATGCAGTCAATAGTGCTGAGTCTCATTTCAAGTGGCTGAGACATTACTTACAGAACCCAGAGCAGAAGATCTTATTCTATTCAATCTAAATAAGTTAATTAATGGACTATACCAATTTTTGAGTACACAGAAAACAAAGGGTTCTATTTTGAGATATTTGTGCAGCTAAAAATACTTTTTGTGCCCTGCTTGAAGTTTTGAGTTGCAGTCTTGTGCTTCAGACTTAAAGTTTGAATTCTGGTTAGGAAAAAGAATTGTAAATATTTTCAAGGACAAGGAAAATTTCTATTCCAGTGACTTTCAATGCTTAAAGTCTTCCTTTTTCTAACATAATTTTGCTTTTTCAGTTTTTCTACTACTTAACTAATTTTTTAAAATTATTCCACATTGTCAGGACCCTGAGGACACCAGTCAGAGTTAATGGCTCTCAGTCTCCTGGGACTTGGGACCTGGGATCTCACCCATGCCCCATCCAAGGGCTCAGGACTCCTCTCTCCATGGGAACCCTTCCCTGCTCCCAGTGCTCAGCCCAAAGGAGTGACTGGCCCTGCTGCACCCTGGCATCCATCATCACATAACTAAAATCAGAGGAGTACATGCTAATTTTGGCTGTAGACCAAACGAATATTCACCCACTCATTAAAGTTCTGGGCTGCTGTAACTCTTAATACCTGTGTCAGTAAAGGATTTAGAAGCTGAATGGTTTAAGATATAAACTATGGAGCAGATTGATAAGAAAAATGTAGCTTTGAAATATCTTGGCAGTTGGAAACTAATACTTGAGCAAATAAATGCTTTACTGGTCTTATATTTAAATTTGTTCCATGAAACATTACCCTGGTTATTTTTCTAAGAGATTTCTGAAATAAATCTTACTCTATAGTTGCTCTTCAAACCAATAAGCAAAAATGTCTCTGATTTGGCTAGGTGAAAAGGTTTCATTTTATAAAACCTTTCTGAATATTTACACGGGCTTCATTTAATCTTCTGGAGGCATCATTTTTACTAGTAAGATACAGAGAAAATTAATTTGTATTAAACTAATAAAAATATTATTGCTTTCAGAAACAATTTGTGATGCAATTCTATATTACTGGCACTGTTAGAGTGTTGTTACTCTTTAGAGAAAATAACAGAGCATTTATTTATGGTTTCTTTCAAACCTGGAATCATACGAAGCCCTGACTTTTCAATGCCCATTGAAGGGGTGCTGAGCACTCCACAATTAATAGTCCTGCAACACTGAATCTTCCAGGGAGGAGGGAATTCCCATTTGCATAGTTCAGAATCTGTCTGTACTTGGACTGGTTTCTAGGTACCTTTGGAAAGCAGGAATGCATAGGGCATTATGAGTTTAGGGGAGGAATGTTTAATAGGTAAACAAATAGCTCTGGTTTTATGCGCATTCACAGCATCACTATTTTTGGCATCAAGGACTGGCATTAATCCTTTCATTGTTCATCCTGAAGCTACTGTTTGATTTTAAGTTCACCCTGTCCAGAGCAGACCCTGCAAAAGTGGGGGTCCTGGCATGCAGCCTGTATCCATACAGCCCCATAGACTTTCACGGGTTGGATTCAGTACTGGGACAACCAAGACCCTCCTTCCAACCCTCCCCGAAACCACACTGCCATGGCTTTCATTGCAGGCAATGTAATAAATCAACAACATCTTGCCAGCTGCCAGAGGATTACAGTTTTCTTTTGGGAATTCTGCAAATTTTGAGATGCCATCAAAGTATGTTTGCTCTTACAGACTCCAGCATTTCTCATCAGAGGCTCTCAGTCTGACTTGAAGACACTAATTGAACACAGGTGTATGATGAGTTTGAACCAAACACAGTTAAATTTTTGACTTGAATTAGTCCTATTATATAATGATATCAGGCTTGTTTAACATAATGTATTTTTCATTAAATGCATTGAACAGTATTGACAATATTTTTGGTCTTTCTGGAAGTAATCTAATACACTTCATGTTGCTGATTTTTCTGTTTATACAGAATCACCATCTCGGAAATGATCTCAAATTTGGGAAAGCACAGGCTCCAAAAGTATAGTGAATATGCTTTATTGAAACTGAGTAAGTGATATTTGACAAAACCACAACACGTTCTTTGATATAGAGGGATTTCATGCAGCTGCAAATCTTCAGTTTATTGCATGATTACTGCTTGAAAATGTTACTTATGTGTTACCAGAATCTTTCTACATATACATATATAATATAAAAAGGTCTACATAAAATACCCAGTAGCTTGCAGCCAAGCTCAGTAAAGTTCAAATCTTTGAATTTATGGTGGAAATTGCTGTTTTCCAGGTAAGCATGGAACCCCCAGATATGTCAACATGCAGAAACTCCAAGCCCTGTGTGTGCCAGCTGCAGGACCAGATGAGTACCACACTTTCCTGGTAGAGCAGAGCAGTTTGCATTGGAGCCCATGCCATTTAAAATGGGACATTGAAAGCTTGCATTTATTTATGCTGCAAGGAAGACCTGTAACACAACCACAGTTTTAAAACTGTCAGGGTAGAATTGTTATTGGAGAAGTTCAGAAACCCAGAAGTCAGATATTTAAGTCTCAGCTGGCTACCCCTTAGTTCCCTTTGTAGTCAGTAGGTAGAATCCAAACTGAGCTGTGAGAGACTTTGTTTTATATATCTAGTTTAAAATAAATTGAAACAAAGTCTGCTTTTCTAGAAAATCAAAGTGGAAGGGATGCTTTTGAATTAACTGAAATTTTGATTAACTGAAATATTTGATCCTAATTCTCAAATTATTCTGCTAAGATATACAACTAGATTTCTGACTCTTGATTTTTATACACTTTCAAAAATTGGTGCTTATCACTATCTTATTAAAATAGTTAATGCACACCATGAAGAAACTGTTTCCTAGTTCATCATGTTCTGCTGTTTTTCTTTGCTCATTCCTACTTAAAAGTTAAAGATCTTGCTACATATAAAATTTTGCAAATGGTTTCTCTTACTGCAGTACCAAATGTCATTACCCATGCCTTGCACTTCAGTAATTGCTTGGATATTTGACAAAAAGATAAAAACTTATCCACTAATTTATAAAGTGTACTGTATAAATTAGATAGAAGCTATGGGGGATATTAGACACTTATTCATGGTTTTGGAGCAGGCTTGAGAAGATACAGATTTGGCAAGCATCAGAGTAATTTGAAAAGAGGAAATGTTATCTTGTTCCTTCCCTTTTCTAGTTTCATGCAATTCAGGAGATGAGGCTCTTGTTACCAACTGAGACTCCCATTATATAAAATTAAGCTAGTGTTTTGTTTTAAAATAAACTTGCAACCTTGTAGAATGGATTTGCCTTTCACTTTTTTCAATTTTATGCTAATAATATTTATGGGTGATCTTCTAAAATGAGCAAAGCTTTAATTTATTATACAGTCAGCTTGGAGAGCAGAATACTTTTATATCAAATAGAACACATTCATATTAAGCTAGAAAATTAGATATTACACAGCAGCTTTTTTTATTAGCCTTGTTCTAAAATATCTCAATCAGAAATTGCCTTTGGATATGTGGGTATTTCTCAGGTGTTATTGGTTTGTGGAAAACCACTTAACTGAACTCTTCTGTCCTAAAATTCTGTTTTCTCCTTGCCACAGTCATACATGGCAGACATGTATTCTTGATACAATAAATTTGCTTGGAGCAACCTGGTCTAGTGGAAGGTGTCCCTGCCCATGGCAGGGGTTGGAACCAGCTGATCTTTAAGGTTCCTTCCAACCCAAACCATTCTGTGATTCCACAATGTGAACTTTTCAACCTAGCACCACCCCTAATAAATTATTCTAACATTTTATCACAATTAAATGATTGTATGAGTTACAAGGTACTGCTGGTTTTAATATATTTATAATTGTCAGTTTTCTCTCATTGCAACCAGATATGAGCACTACATATACATATAAGAAGTTACAAATATATGTAAATACACACACATATCTATTTTTATGAATGTGGATATGCAATACAAGCTTCATAACAGATTTAGTATTGTTTTCTACAGAATTTCATTTGTGAAACAGCTATGTGTTTAATCACCATCTTTTGAGCAACCTCTAAGTATGACGGAAAAAATTTTGGTGCTCACATCAAAATTACAGAAACATTTCCTCTCAGAAATAAAAAAGTAATATAGATATGGGGAAGGTATATGAAAACCCAAAAGATTTATTTCACCTAATATCAGTTTGAATATAACAGCAGTGAATTTTCTCTGAAAGAAACGTGTGCTTTTTATATTTTATCTCCCTTTAAAGTTCTTCACATTACCTTTAGCTTTGATTAACCTAAATCGTTATATCCCACGTGTGCTTTTTGCCTCCCTGTTGCTCATTCATTTCCCCTACAGATAGATAATGAACATAAAATTAATTCTAATACAGACTGAACACATTAACAGCCTTATTGGGCTTTTGTATTAAGATGAAAAAGCTTTAAAATATGTTTTTAATGCAGAGAACAATACAGTAATGAATTTCAATATGCATAACTTGCTTATTCAAAATATTTCTAAAAAGTTATTTATAAAAGTCTTTACTGCTGTAATATGAAGCTGTAAGCTTCTACATTTTTCAAAAGTTAAAAGTCAGTGCAAATGAAGAAATGCATTATTAAAATTATATAAAGAAGGTCCTTTTATTTGTGCATGAGAATATCTTTTCTGTGTAGGAGCACTGGGAGTTCTGAAAGGACTGCAAATTTTAACTCCATTATTTTGCTTTTCCCATTTTTTTCTTAATAATTTTGTATTGAAATGCTTATCTGTGTTCACTTCTCCCAGTGAATACTCTAAGATTGTAAACTTTTCCTAAAGGTCCAATACCTTTCCCTCTACCCCATAAATTACAACTCCATTGTAATGAGTTAGTGCTATAACAAAGACTCACTGGCAATGCAGTGTATTTTAATAGACAAATTACTCTAAATTAAGCTCTAACCATCTGCTCCATTCTCATTTATGGCTCTAAAATGAATGTATTTTAAAATTATATCATTTAAAAATAATGCAAATGATTGAAGTCTGCAGTAAGGCTTCTGCATATTTGCTCATTCAGTGTAGCACAGTTATGGTAATAGTGATGTTTCTTCCTTGCTCCAGGCATGTATGAAGGAGAAAGTGGTTAATGCTTGATACAATAAATTTGCAGTTATTATGACGCATTAAGTATGTCAAAAAAAGATATTTTACTCCTAGAGAGTTACACTGAATGTAAATCTCTGTATTGGAGCATCCTGATGGGATACCTGGAGGCAAAGCTTTAGCTAATTCTACAACTTGTAGGGGGTTAAGGATATCAGAGACATTAAATGCTGACAACTGTAGTTTTAATATGCTGGGGAAATGAAGCTGTTCTATATCACTTTCTGTATTTGTTAACTGTTATGCCACCACCAGGGATCTCACTAGGATTTATAGAGAAAGAACATGCTGATAGCTATTTAGAGGGAAAACAGTAATTTTTTTTCTCTGGTAGTAAATTGTGGTACAGACTGATGGAGCAGCACGGAGAAGAAAACACATGATATTCTCAAAGGATGGAGCTGGAAGTCCAAGTAAATCCCATTTCCTCTCATTGCCTCTCTGCTTTGTTTGTGTCTTCCATATTTTAAAAGTATTGCATTAAATGCTCACACTGACCTCATAAGTGAGATAACCTTACTATTATTTTTGACTTCAAAAAAAGCATCAGCAGTCTAAGAACATTTATCTCTGGCTTCATGTGACTGCAGCACTTGCCTGGGAGACCACCTGTGGAAGGTACTAAATATTACCCACCATGCAGAGACACCTCTTCTACTGCCAGACTGGGCAGGCGTCTCATCCTACAGAAACATAAAACAAGATCAGCTGAAATGGAGAAGTGAATCTGACCTGCAGCTTGTAACCATATTCAGCTGAAAGATGGCATCAGTTCTACCAGTTTGCAGTTTCAAAGGCAGCAATTTTGACTGGGCTAAACAATTGAGCTGCCTGCAGAGACAGAGGCAGGAGTGCCACAGGGCTGTTTCCTCCACGTGTTTCTAACAAGGGCGAGTTTCCTTTTGGAAGTGTTACTGGCTGTGGCGAGAGCCTGTTTGAGTCAGGCAGGCAGATGCCTCCCTGTTCCACAGCTAAAGTTAGACAGGAACAATAAAGTTACCATTCACTCATAGCACCCCAGCAATGTCTCCTTTTCAATCATTTAGGGAATGACATCTATGATTATAAAGGAGCATCTGCTGATGGCTTCAGGAGGTATTAAGTTTGGAATGACTAATTTAGTCATATAATTAACAGAAATACAGTTTGCTTGGCAGAATAGGAAAAACACACTATAGAGATACTGATGATAATTGTGAGGGCCAGTGATAGAAATCAAAATGTATCACTTTAGTACATTACATCTCTGAGTCTGTCATTCCAAAGTAAGTGCCTCTTCAAACCAGATGCTCCTCCTGCAATATTTGATATGTGTTTATAATGGATGAACAAAGGAGGTATTATATCTTTTGTTATCACTAAGCACCAAGGTCAAATTTGGTAAGCAATGATTTCAGAGTTTTAATTATATACAAAATAATTCCGTTTAATTCCTGCAGGAATGTGTCTGCCTTTGGGAGATATTCTGGAAAGGAGGATTTTAAAATTGGCCATCTTTTTTAATCTTTCAGAAAGTATAAATTTTAGTGCATGCATTCCTTTCTTAGCCTTGTAAATATTAGGAACATAATTCAGATCTTCCCTGTTTGATTGAGGGGGTACTGGAAGGACAATGCATAGGACTTTTCTTCACACTGTAACATAATAAAACTAACAGAAATGTATCTTCTCTAGAATATTAATGCCTGGAATTACAAGATGTATTAATACAGGATAAAATGTGATTTTACTCTATCTAAATAAAACTTATTGACCTTTTCTTATTGAAGGTATTAAAATTTTTGTTTCCAGAGTCTTCAGAATTTATTTTTCAATGCTTCATTTATTATTTAACATATGATTTCATTCTATTCCATTCAAATTTATAAACTAAACTTGTAACTCTGAGCATTTTCCAATACACAGCTAAGAGCTGTGATTAAGGCTGTTTGTCTCTGTTCATACTTTTCCATTCTCCACCCTATTGTTTGTAGTATTTTGTTTTGCCAGGATTTTAAAATTTATTTTACTACATGTGTTCTAATTAGGCAAAAATGTTAAGAAATTAATCTTGCATTTGGAAAAAGAAAGGCATCAGTCTTCCCTTCCCTTACTTTTCAAAACTTTCCTATAGAATTTTTTTTTTGGCCAGTTACTTTCATTTTGGAAATAATCTTTTTCTTCAGTCTCACAGAACTCCTGCTTTTGGCTGATTTCTGAGAGTCTGGTTCTGTTCCACTCATCCCAAGAGGAATGGATTCATCAGCAGGGCAAAGGTGAGGAGTTGAGAGTTCACAATAAATGAACATCCTTATATTTTTCCATAATCCATACTGTGGATGTTCCTGCAATCTTGATGGAACCTTTTGGTACACGTGTGTGTACATGTTCAAATGAATTCTTTTTTCCCCTCTGTGGGAGCTGAATTTCTGCTCATGCAGCACTTTATCAGAAGATTTTCCCTGGTGAAAAGGAGAAAAGTGTATTACAAGGGGAAATAGAAAATTCAACACTCTCAAAATTACTAAAAAAGTAGTTATTTTCTTTTCTAGAATTTGGTTCACTGACATTGGTCTAACTATATGAGTTAATGTGTTAGGGGTTCTTTTGGTGTTGTTTTGGGGTTTCTTGGGTTTTTTTAGTGAAAATTTTTTACTAGAAGAGAAACCACATTTAATTTTCCTTCTGTCTTAATTTTCCATTTGTATTTAGGAGGTGATAAGTTTGGGGCCATAGTGGCTATTACTGTTCTTTCTATGCCCTTTGGGAGTTCTAACTATGAAATGAAGCCAAAGCTGCAGCTGCAGCAGCAAAAATGCACTTTTTAAATGAGAAACATCTTGCTGTTTTCCCCTTCCCCACAGTAAAATTTTGCTTAAGATGAAAAATTAAACATCATGTTACAATTGGGCCACAATCTATTAACACTTAATTTGGTAGAGATAAAATTAAATCCAGGAACAGCAGATATTTTAATAGATTTTGGGTTTTGCACATATTATCACACATGCACCATTGTATGTAGTACTATGCATTCAGAATAAAAAAATAATCTTTTGTGTTTTCAGTAATTTAACTCCTTATTGTTCACTTTTATATGAATATTCTCAATTGAGAGTAATTTTATATACAAACATCATCCTGATATGAAATTTTGGTTCTATTTAATGCAATACTTTATGTAAACACAAATTAGATTCAGTGTGCAGAATCTAAGCATTTTTCAGTGTGTGACGTCAGCTTCATGTACTTTTAAAATTTTATTAATTCTAACATTTGTCTTTTGAAGGGATAATGATTTATTGTGTGTGGAAATTCCACAATACCCTATTTTGCTTTGACAGCTGTATTTATTCCAGTGAGCTAATTAAAGGGAGTCACAGTTGTTACATGGTTTTCTGATGTGTTGACAAAACCCAAATAAACAGCTGAAAATTACACACTTTAGTTTCAAGAAGGAAAAATTGCTTCTTTCCTTTCCTTGCCTGTTCTTCAGGTATAGAATATAAGGATTGTCCATTGGAATGAAAATTAATCCAGGCAAATCTTTCACTTTCACCTTAAAATGGATTTTTGTAATAGTTGCTTTTTAGGACTTGTCTGTAGTACTTCTAAATTAAAGAGAAAAAACAAAGCAATTGAAGCAAAAAGAATTCTATTATTTTCTTAGTTATTGGAATTACTTCCCACAGTGACTTAAGCAATGTGATTAAAGTCACTGCTTTTCTTTCATAGTCTGTTTTATACAGCAATCTATGATCTGAGATGTAGGAATGTTTAATCTAGCAGTTAAAGGCATAACAAGATATTACTGAGGCTGAAAGCAGAAGTCAGAAACATAAACTGCCAATTAAATGCAACTTTGGAAAACATAATGAATCTGACCTTATTTTTGAGCATCTTGCTAGATGGAGGGCAATTAATGACTGACATTTCTTCTCATGGGAAGTGACAAAGTCATAATCATTTGGAGTCTTGAAGTCAAAATTGTGTCTTTGAAAAAAACATTCAACAGCCCAGAAAAAAAAAATAAGAATGATAATGTTACTTTATGGTAGGAAAAAAATAATATTTTCCCCACTATGAAACAGCAAGTTTTTGGTCCTTATTATTTAGAAGCTAGAAAATATGATTACAGTGGATTCTTCTGGTCTTAACAGTCTGAGGATCTACAAAAATCTGTTGAAATAATACATGATATGAGTACAAGGAGGAGATAGAATATTTGCAATGAAGGATGACATTGGGGAGGCAGGCTGGATTAGCAATTAGTGCACGGATTCACAAGTCAGAAATTCTACATTCTATTCCCATACCTGACATTGATTAGCAAGTCACATTAGGACTTATTATCAAAAGTCAGATATGCAGCTGATCATCTAATTAAGATCATCGTGCCATTAGCATAAATGCATTTGCAAATCATGTATGCAGAGCTTTAGCCTTTGTTTAACCTTGATCTCTGATATGAAAGCAATCTATGATTCAACCCTCTCATTCCATAATTTGAGCAGCTCACAATTTTTTGATGTATTTATCCTCATCAGATCCCGTCAAACTGGATATTATTATTTATCCTTATTTTTAGAAAGTGGAAGTGCATCACAGAAATAGAAGGTTCTGAATTTTGAAGATACTTTAGCATTCAAAAATGCAGATAACCAATTAATGAAATTTTCATAAGTCCCAAAGATGATCATATCTCTAAGTCCTATATACATTTTAAGGACATTTTAAGTACATAAATTATATTAGAATTTGATTCTACATCTTGTGAGGGTCTATGAAATCAAAGTCAATTTAAAAACAGTGTCCACATGTGGAAGTAGCACAGATCAATATAAGCAAATTAATAAAATGAAACAGTTTGTAAGAAGGATCTGGCTGTCAGACATATCAGGAGGCTTTATTGCTGGTCTAGTTCTACTCATGCTTGCCAAAGATCACCTCCTACTCACTTTCATTCCAAAATTCAGTTTGTGTGGGAATCCAAGACCAGTCAGTAAATACAAAAAACCCCCATTATTAAATGGGAATTATCAGGGAATTTGCTTCAAAAGATGACAACCGAGCTAAAATGTTGACGGAGGCTCACCCTCTGAGCCTACACGTTCTTAGAAACAAAACAATCTAAGTGTAAAAGTAATGGAATTTCACTCTGAAAAAGTAGAGAATATTGATGTCCTTACTTGAAAATTTAGTATTAGTAAGCAGATTTGGTCACCTGAAAAGTATGGCAGGATTGTTTTGGAGTAGCTCACCGAAAACCTGGACAGAAACTGTTAAAGCTAACCTTGGAAGAGATATACTTGATTTATGGAAGGTTAGCCAACTTAACAAAACAAAATACTTAGCACCTGTCTAGTCTGAAAATATTGCTGTATTCTGGGATTATTTGAGTAAGCATTCTCCCTTTCTTGGCCAAGTTTATGACAGAAAGCAATAATTTTCTATCCACTGCACTGCTCTCACACTTTAATGAATTTTCCATATTATGAGAAAAGGGAAGAAGAAATGCATCATTTCAATGTTATTAAGTATATCAGTAAAACAAAATTAAACTTTCATGCAATAAGATGAAAGGAGATTAAAATTTCAAAGAAAAAAATATGATTGAGAGCTTCATTCATTCTTTTGAATAAATTAATTTTGTCACTCTTACACATTCCAGAGGAATATCATGGACATATGAGAGGTGCTCTGTAACCTGATATTTCTAACTTAAATATTTTAATTTTTCCAAAATATGAGATGTTCTGCCTGTATATGTGAAAAAAAAAAAAGCCAAAGCCCAAAAAACCCCATAGCAAACAGTTCTTTTGACAACTGCACATGAGCAGCATTTCCTAAGCAATACAGATCTCCTCCCTTGTGCTTTGGTGATGCTGACATACTTAAATAATAAACACACATGAGCATTACTCAAGAGAGGTCAGCAAAGGATGCTAGAAAAGAAGGAAGGTTCATTGTTACCACAATAACCTTTTCATTCTCTGAAATATTACATCAGAGTTAAAAATGCAGGATGTAAACAACAGCTATTGAAAACACCCAAATGAACTGAATAGGGTCAGATGATAGTAACTCAATATAAAAGCCTATAAGACAATAAAAAATACTTCTTTTTATCTGAATTTTATGTATTTATCCATTTTTTTTTTTTTAATTTCTAGGACTTCAGTTATGAGGTAACTACAATAAGTTTCCAGGCTTTTCTTGGCATGTTCTCAAGTGAAAAGATGTCTTAATCCACATCCTTTTCCTACCTTTGTGTTTGAGTGAAAACTAGTGCCTTCAGGACTTGTACCAAACACTGTGGATGGCTCAAGAGAGTATTTTTTCACTCTAGAAAATGAAGCTCCTTCTACAGATTTTCCATATGTCACTGCCAAAACAATTTGTGATATCCTAATATGCCCCGTCACACTCTTCTAGTCTGATGGATAAATGGAAGGAGGTAGGTTTAAAGAAGTATATCATTCTCCTTTTCTTTCAATACTGTGTATGCAGATACCTTGGCTGCCTTTTTAGTGTCTCTCTGTTTATAATGAATTTTCATTTACATTGTTAGTATAGCTTGGTAGGTAATTTATAAGGTCCAAACCTAAAATTCCACATTACCCTGTCTTAAAAAATACTTTGAAAAAAATGTATCTGTAGTTTTGATTTATAACTAGTGAGAATAGTCACAGTTCAATTTGCTAATTTTATAAGAGTTCCTAGAAATTTTTCTCATGGGGTCTCTTTCCTTGCAGTTTTAAATAATCTGTGAGGGCTTTCAGACTTGGGGGCAAGATTAGTGTATTTAAATCACAGCTGTTTGATTTCTTAGCTGCATTGCCTCTGCTGCTATGCAGAAAAGAGATCTCTAGACATCTTGGAAATAGAAAGCCACTAAAAAAGGAAACGACTTTCTAGGATGCTGATCTATATACTGTTATCTTGGAAGCTACTTAAAAATTTAAAATTTAAAAGAGAAAATGTAATTTTTTTGTTGTTCTTTTACCACAGGCTTTTATTGTAATTTCTCTAGAGAAATCCTGTCTTCCTTTATTGAATAACAGGTGGGACATATTCTATGTTCTCCAGTTTGATCTCTGAAGCCTCTGTCTTGGATTTCCCTTGAGAAATGGGAAGACTGGGATGTGAAATTAACATGTCCACAGATCCTGGAAACATCTACCAATGGGGATTTAATTTTATTTTTTGATGGAAGATCCTTATCCCCTCAGAAATGTATGAAGTTTATGAATGGCTGTTAAAAATCAAAAGTTGGAGTTGGAAATCTGTTTCATTAAAGGGTGATAGAAGCTGATAAATATCCTAAATGCTCTCAATGGCTTCAGAATGGCAGTACCATAGTGGATTTTAGTGAAAAATCACACGTGGCATATGGAAATTCTCTGTAGAAAAATACATTAATCTTTGACATTTTGGGCATCGATGACCTGGTGTCTGCCAAGATATTTGCAACAATGGATTAAAAATACTAGGTCTGAATGGATTTTAAAGGTCACTTGGGAAAGAATTTACAATGTACCTGAAGGAAACATGAACAAGGAAAAAACCTTTCCACCAGAACGGCTGTTAAGATACGATGTGTCTACTTTGTGTATTGAGTGCCTAAGATAACAAGAAACAGCCAGAAACCTGAAGCAGTGAGGAGGAGGGTATGGACCAGCATCACTCAGGCCACAGTGAATCCCAGCAGAGGTAAGGTCTCCTGTTAATCATGATAAACTACAGAAAATGGGATTTGGAATTCCTCAGTTTTGTGCAGATTATCCGAACTGATACAGTTCTGGAAATCTTACAGAGACCATGGAGGCTTCTGAGCTTACAAAAAAAAAGATAAGGGATTGTTATGGGAGCCATTCTTATTACCAAGAACCATTCTTTGTAAGCTCAAAATCCTGGTTCTTGTTTATTTTCTCTCCCAGCACCCAACAGACTGCTTTGGCACATCCCAGAGACTGTGCCAGCTTCAGGTGAGAACTTTAACTCAAAATTCCTTCATTCCTTCAAAATGCTATACATTTGGTAATAGCCACCTCTTCCACTGATTTTTTCTGAAGTAGAAACTTTCTGAAGTTATGCTTTGTTTTCCCTGTGCACAGATTAGAATCAATCTTGTATTTCATTATTTTAGGAGGCAGTCAGATGCCGTGACAACAGGTAGCAGTGCCTTGAGCTGGACAGACAATTAATCAATAGCTGTGAGAGGTGACTAAAAGATCAGACAAGAGGTAGGCATATTTTAATTATTTTGGAAGATCTAGCCATCTGCTCTTTTCTGTACTGCCTAATACCAATTGTCATATCATCTTTATTCTGGACTATGGCAGTGCAATCCACACTCTGAAAAATGAGGATGAGCAGAAGCCTGAACCACTCTGGCTCATGTATTTGCATCCATCTCCCCAGAAACCAGGGCCTAGGGAGAGTTCATAAATCCAGGTCTCACCTCAGGTCTTACTCAAGGTAGGAAAATGAAAAGGATGCACAAGTGAGCCAGAAAACCAGGAAAGACCAGGAAAGACTTTGCAGTTTGGATGGAAGCACTATAGACTGCCTCCAATTTTGTCTGCTTTTTGCCTGAGAGATGACAAAACTGAGTTTTTTCCTTGTCTTAGTCTCTATTTTGTGGTTGTTGTTTTTTTTTTCTTTTTGCTTTGTTTGAAAGGGTGTGGCAGAAAGCAGAAGGGCTGCCTCTGCTTTTCCTGGCTGTGGCAGTTTGGGTCAGGTGGATGGTGGGGAGGAAAAGGAGGAGATTACAATGTCTGCACACACATGGAAAGACTCCTGACAAAGCACATGTCTTGCTTGTTGCAGAGGAGCAGATCCAGGCCAAGCCTCAGAGGTCAAGGAGAGGATACATTCCTAGAGACCCAGAGGGAGACTCTGAAGGTTGCTGCAACCCAGGAAGCAGTGCAAGCTGCTGGGCTCCAGAGCATCTGGAAGGAGAGCTCATTCTGAAAGGAAATAGAAGGCAGGGGGAAGATTTGTTTTCCAAACTTTTGTTTATTGCATCATAAGACCTGCATTTGGTGCATTTATTAATGGCGTGTCTGTGCTGTAACAAAACATTGAGGTTAGAATTACTTTCATGGTTTGTAGGGGTGTTCATTCTGCAGATAAAATTGGTCCTACCTCAAGGTTCAGACCTCCTCAGAGACCTATCAAAACCCCATCAAGGCAAAAGTTTTTATATAAGCTTTCTGGGACTGAGAGCCTCTCTTCCTAATTCAGAAAAGACTAAAGAAACATGAGTAAATTATGGCTGCTGTAATTTATTTGGCCAGTCCTGCTGGTAGAAGGAGAAAAATAGCTGTTATAATGGACTAGACACCATGGAAAAATAAGCTTGGTGTTTAATCTCTTGAAGCTGATCTAATTAGTGATGACAATTTGTCTTAGCTAGCACAAGAGATTTAAGAGCTGTGTGTAATGCTGGTTTTGTTTCCCTCAATTTTTGACTGCTTTTCTATCTCTAGATGCTGAATACAAACATTTCAGTTTTCCAAGAAAGCATTTATCATATAATACACACTGTAAAAAATGTATATTTTCTATTCTGTTTAAAATGTAATTTATGTATAAAATATGTGGTTCAAAATTCCAAACTCAAGGATCTCTGGGCTCCCATACAGTTAACCAAGTTCTCTGCTGTCCTATATATCCTCAAGCTATCCTAGTGCAATCCAGAAAGATAAATGCATAAACTATAGGACCAAACCATCAATACAAAATATTGATCCCCCTGTAAACTGAGCATAAAGAATTATGTTTTTTTTTAACTCTCTTGATTTCCTGTTTTGGTATAATTGTTAGCATCATTACACATGACTTTAAACCCAAATAGCACATACTTACAAGCAAACCTAAATCCTGTCTGCATCACCTTTATAGTTCAAATCTTAACCATACTCTGCTTTGTTTGTATCTGTTAAATTACACTATCTAGCTGAAGTGCTGATGGATTGGAATAAAAGGTTAATGGTTGGTAGTAGGTATAATTCCGTGTGCCTGATTTGCTGAATGTGATGGGACTTTCTTGATATAAAGGGATTTTTTTCAACAAAGAAAGTGTGCAAAGAATTTGATACTGTGAAATGAAGGGATTCCTGTGATAATAGTTTGAGATTTGTGATGTAATGTGCATATAACATAACATTAACTTCAGAAATCACTATGAATTTTGGAGTAGATTTTACAAACTATAGTTATGATAAATATTTTATTTTATTTTATTTTATTTTATTTTATTTTATTTTATTTTATTTTATTTTATTTTATTTTATTTTATTT
>JAYDZK010000202.1:65294376-65306577 GCA_034509185.1 Euphonia xanthogaster
ATTTTATTTTATTTTATTTTATTTTATTTTATTTTATTTTATTTTATTTTATTTTATTTTATTTTATTTTATTTATTGTGGGGAAAGACCAGGCACAGCTGTTACCATTGCTAGCATTTGTAAAAGTGGCACCTCATACTAAGAATCAGGAAAGATCTACTTGCCTGCAGATGCAATGAAATGACTGCTTGTATTTATATCAGTTTTTATAACACTGGGATAATCATTAAAGGAAAAATATCTGTATTTTTTCTGGGGATGATCAAAGTCTTCAAAATAGTGAACACGCAAATAAGGAGATGTGACAGAAAAGAAACATGTTAAGCAGAATATTGGTAACTATCAAAGTCTGGTTGAAAGAAATCACAGAGAAAGAAATCAGGACATTGGAAATAGGCAGAGGATCCACACTTGAAAAAAGGTAAAAGCCTTTTCTTTATATCATAACTACAGAGAGCTATAAACATATTGCACTTGATGAGACAGGGTGTTGTTGGCAAATTTCTGACAATATTTACTCAGTGGAGTGACCAACAAGGCAAACAAGGACTCAGTACTGGCAGATGATTAAGAGGGTGAGCACAGCCATAGCTGCACCTTGGGAGATTCAGTTCAGAGGAGGAACACTCCAGCATGGAATGTGGTGTGGCACTGGAGCTGGTTACCCAGGGAGGTGGTGGCAATCTCCACCCTTGGTGCTTTCCATGAGCTGCAAAGCCCTGACCCAGCCAGACAAAGGCACAGCTGGCCTGCCCCAGCTGGGTGACAGCCCTGCTTTGAATAGAACCTGCACAAGAGATCTCCAGAGATCCCTACCAACAGGTGTTTCTACAATTCTAGAGGATAAATTGATCTATATCATTGAATATGCGTTGAATGGAATTCAACATATATTCAACAGTATAAAATATTCACAAAATATCTAGGAATCAATTCATTACAGAGTATTGAGCCTGATATTTAGCTGAGTAAATCAATGCTTTTAGACTTCTGGTTTTGATTCTTCTGGCTTTTTCTATTTCAGCAATTCTAGAGACAGTTAGGAATGTCAAAAGTGCTGTATAGGGCTATTAGTGCACATATAGAAAACTAAATGTGGGGGCTAGGAAAGAAAAGTGTGAGGATGATTACTGAAGTCCTTCCCCAGTTCTGTGCTTATTTACCCTAAGTTTTAAGGGCAACTGTAACATTTTAATGTATTCCCCCCTTTTTTCTAATAATCAATTTTATTCATAATTATGAAATGCTGTCCAAACAACTCCTAGAACAGCTCCTCAGAATCCATAGCTGATAATATATCAGCAAACTGCACTGTCACTTTGAAGGACAGGTTAGGACAAGAAGTGAAGAATAATATCTCCACTTAATTGAATTTGCAAAGGGGATTCAGGGTGGTTAATTAAAATGTGGTCTGGGCAATGACTTTTCCATTGACAAAAGGAATTACAATATGAGCTTTACATCTTTTAAAAGAATAGGTCAGATTCAGATTATGTTCACATTGACATAATTGTAGAGTGTTTCTATTGATGCTAATTCATATTTATACCAGTGCTTCAGAATTAAAAATCCATTCAAGCATTTCTAGCAATACAGTGGAATGGTGCTTGACACTGATTTAGTTTTAGAAGCAAAAGAAGTAAATGAGCAGCAAAAGCTTCCTGAGATATAAATTGAGATCAATTTATCCCTAATTTGTAGCTAAGGCAGAGTACAATGGAGAAAACTTAAACTTGTCATCTTGTTGTAGAGTACACTTTTTCATGATAATAATTGATAAATAAAATTCACACTCAGGCAATTATAACTATTAATAATGCAGAGATTTGAAACAGCAGTAAAAATTGCAAGAAATCATATAACCCATCATTTAACCAGACGCTTTCTTCAGTTTCAAAACAGCAAACTTTTTTTTTTTAATATAATTTCACTTTCTTCAATGCTGGCAAAAATACTGATTTAGAAAATATTTGTTCTTACAGTTTGCATTCCCCTGAGTTTTGTTGAGAACTGAAGAGGAAATAGAACATTTTATTTCATTCAATATTTCTGGGGAAGAGCAAGTTTTTGGTTGTATACAAGCGATATTGGCCTGTGGTCAGAAACAATAATGTCTTACATTTAATAGTCTTGCTTCTTCTGCTCTGCAATACTTTTAATACTTTTTGTGCTCTTGGGTATATATGCCCTGAAAGCTACTTCTTTTCTGCTCTCAGAGTTGGTAATTCTTCTGAAAGTTTCTTTCTGTGCATTGGGGCATATGTATAGACAAGTAAAAATGCCAAATATTTCTATATGCAACACACTGTATCTATGAAAACCTCCCAGCTCAAAGGGTTTACATGAGGATGACTAGCAGCATAATGATAGGAGGATTGTTAATTAAGAACATCCATTTGATATGAATTGGTTTCACACCATTTATAAAAGATTGAAAAAAAACAGCCTGGTTACTTTTTGTGAGGAGGTCATTAAGACTTGAAGTTTTCCCTAATAAACTGTGCTTTGGCAAGCATTTAGTTCTCTATGCTCATATTTGTGTTTCAGCCAGAGACCCTCCACAAGCACATCATCACCTCTGTGGAAGCTGCTGTCATGGAACAATGTCCATATGAAGGGGTTTTCTCCAGAACCCAAAGAAACACAACTGTGTTTAATCTCCCTGTTTCTGAATGCAAAGATACCACCTCTCAGTCAGTTAATTCACTCCATATTCTCCGTGCTCATTTGACTTTGGTATATTGAGTACTGATTTGTTCTAATTCAGGGAATTCTGCACTGAATTCCATTCTATGGTGTAGAGAATTCCTATCATCAGCCCTACATCATTCTTCTTTACAAACTTTAGTTTTTCAATTACATTCCCTTTATTAGGAAAGATAAATCTCATGTGTGGAGAGAACATTTGAAATTATTAGACAGGTGAGAATTTCTTGCCATTAACTGAAGCACTGAGGTAATATCAGAAACAAATTTTCTTCATAATATAAGACCATGGGATAGTTCAGGTCATAAGGGACTTGAGGAGGTCTCATCCAATCTCCTCCTCAAAGCAGGGTCAGCTTTGAGATTTGATCAGGCTGCTCATGGCTTTGTCCTGTCTCCCCTTAAAGCCCCCAAGGAGGGAGACTGTCCTGCATCCTTGGACCAACTGCTCCACCACTTGACCCCTCGACGTTACGATGGTGAAAACATTTTTCCTTACATCCAGTTTGAATCTCTTTTAATGCCCATTGTCCTTTAGCCTCTCAATGTCCACCACGGTGAAGCATCCAGGCAGCAACTGACAGGACAAGAGGACACAGTCTTAGGCTGTGCCAAGGGAAATTTAGGTTAGATGTTAGGAAAATGTTTTTATGAAAGAGTGATAAAGTATTGGAATTGTCTACCCAGTGAGATGGTGGAGTCACCATCCCTGGATTCTTTTGAAAAAAGATTGGATGTGGCACTCACAAAATGGTTTAGCTGAGGTGTTAGGGCATGGGTTGGACCCAATGATCTTGAAAGTCTGTTCCAACCCAGTGATTCTGTGATTCTGTGATCTTGATGACCTATTTAGAGGCACTGGGAGGCTACTGTCAGGCTGCCTTGATTACCTCCTCTTCTCCAGGCTGAACAAAATTTCCTGTGAGCTGACTCGAGTTTTTCAATATTTGTCTTGTTTTGAGGTTAGGTGAGGTCCAGAAAAAGAGGTTTTATCCAGAAAACTGGATAAAACACTCTAGATGAGGTCTAATGAATGCTGAATGCAACACTGCAAATACTTGTAGTCTCTACTATAAGACATTCTAGTGCCCATGAATGACATAACCTATTATATATCAGCTGCCATTAAACTGGAAATTCTTAGTTTTTCTTAGTGTGATTAGATCCAATTCATAACCAAGCTAAGGAATGATGACAGAATTATATACGTAAGCAGAAGGTTTTACTGATTTTCCTATGCAATTTCCATGGCAGAAGGTAAATAATTACACCTTGGTCCCAAAAATGTGTTGCCACTCTGACAGTGGATACAATTCCTCATTCCAATGCAACCCTTATTCTGCACTGACTCCTCACAAGTCTTGGGATGGGAAAAAAGACACTGTGCTGTGGTGGCAATCAATGGATCTTTTTCTGAACTACAGCTATGTGCAAACTGTGATGTATGGATGAATTCCCAGAAAAGACCAATCCATTTTATTCAGTATCCCATTATTCATATGAATTAAAAATGTAACTCTAATAACTCCGCAGCTATCATTCAGCAGATTTAAGAACTTTGAAAAAAATACAAGATAAATCAACAAAACTGACTGTGAAGCAGGACATAATATAAGCAAAGAGTGGAGTTGATGGTGGCTACTTTAGAAATATAATTTGGTGGCCTTCTACAATATTGCCACAGAGATAAAGGACTGACATTTCTACAAGTCAAAGAAAGCATCAAATTGATCTTAGAAGGTCAAAACCTTGAAAAGTAGCTTTGTAAGGTTTAAATCTTTTTCCAGTGGAAATTCATCAGCAAACAAGAAGTGCAAATTTTAATGGCACAAGCTCATTTCACTTTAGAAATGAATTGAAAGATAACAGGATTGGACTTGCTGGAAGAGGCAATCCATATTTTTCACAAAATGAGAATTAATTTTTATTATTTTAATTATGCTGCTGTAGTTTTGCCCTGTTCTCCACAGCCAGATTTTAGTTCTCCTAAACCTTTGCATTTACAGCTCCTATGTAAATGCCTTCTTTTGCAAAAGCTCCCAAACCAACAGCACAATTTCTCCATCATAAAACATTCTGCTGCTTGCTACTCTGCTCCTGAGGTTTTACAACTTAGAGCTCAGAGAGTTCTGACTGAATGAAAACCTTTGGCATTGCTGAGTGTCCATAATTATAAATGTCTCCATGGTAACCACAGGAGAAGAAAGTATAGCTGTATAATCCTTAAGTAATAAAATGTTATGTTTTTCTTGGTAGACAAAGAGATTCTAGCTAGTCATAAGCAGGTTAAGCAGCCTGTGAATATCAAAGTTGCACATATATTCCTTATCAGCAGAATGGAAATTG
Organism: Euphonia xanthogaster; assembly: GCA_034509185.1. NCBI lineage: Eukaryota > Metazoa > Chordata > Aves > Passeriformes > Fringillidae > Euphonia > Euphonia xanthogaster. The sequence continues at coordinate 65,299,429 of JAYDZK010000202.1, forward strand.
TTTTAGCAAAACTGAAATGTGTGTTGATACCTCAGGAATATAAACACAAAATTTTTGGAGCTTCTGTTTTGAGTAAATCTGGGCAAACTAACTTCAGATTAATCATTTTGGTAAATTTTCCTTTCTCTTAATCTCACAGTTTAATAGAAAAGTCATAACTAATCATGGCAATCTGGTTGCTTGCCAGAAAAAGGGCTAAATTATTCTCTGACTAATCAAAATGGACTTTACATGATTTTAATGGGCTATATTCCTGTGTGATAGCCTGAACTTGCTCATTTAAATGTTTCAGTACAGTGTAAATTATTCCAGAGCCAACAAGAAATTGATGATACTGCTGTATTTTTACGTCTTTTTTTTTGTTTTGTTTCTCATTTCTTTAATTATATTTGGTTAGAAAAAATACAGACTGTTTTAGACAACATTATGACTGACATTTAAAAACCAGAAGTATCTGGACACCATTTTTGTTTTATACTTTCTAGCTCTTGTCCTCTGAATGTTGGTAAAGACTGCCGGAACTGTAAAACTGTTGTCATATTGACAAGAAACAGCAGAAGTTGCACACCTCTGCAAGCAAAATTTAACCCAAGGCACACCTTGGCACTGCTGCTTAAATAAAACAAGCTTTGTATGACTAAGCCCTCCAGCATTCAGGGTTGTAGAGGTATTTATGTGGATAGAAAATAGGTGTACCAGAGGAGACACAAACTTGAAGAAAAAAGATATTTTGTTGAAAAAGAAAAAATACATTTATAATACAGGCAATTTTTTTCTAAAGGGAAACTATTTTTCCAGTTTTCCATGAGTTCTCAGCATATTCCTAATGAGACATAAAAACTGAAGAAGGAATGCAAGCATAGGTTGTGATCCCACAGCAATTTTTTCTCCTACTGCTGGCCCACAGAAATTTTTCATCTGTGGTTCTCAGCCATGAAAGTAATCCATTGAGTGGAAATTTTCTTTTTTCCTCTTCTTTGTTTTCCTTCCTATCTATGAGACACATTTGGTGTTTTGATGTTTTTCACAATGTCAGAGACTGATTATGCTTAGCACAGTTTCTATCTAAAAAAAAAGGACAGTGAGTCTTCAAGTTAGGATTTTCTGACAACATTACTCTGCATGTTTTTTTCTCTTTTTTTTTTTTTTCCCTCTTCACTCAGCCTTAGGGGGTGGGGAGGGGTAGGGAGACAAGATAATTAAATAAATTAACAGTATTTTTCCCAATGATTTCATTATGAATTCAACAAGGATAAGAATGAGGCTCTAGGTCCTGAAGGACTTAATCATGAGAAATCTGTCTTAGTAAAACCCTCATTGTAAACAGGGAAAGGTCCAGTGCCAAGTTCTGCAGCCTGCATGTATTGTCCCATTCCTGGGTACATTCACAACACGTAGTCATGGAACCAGAATAATCTAGTCTGGTGATGTGCCTTTTGCCAGCAATTTATCTTTGGAAGGAAGAGGCTATTCTGATAAATTAAATATTTCTGTGCCAGACCCAGAGCTAGTTGCTTTGTTCTCATTTTGTGTTGTCCTGGCAGTGCCACAGTAGGTTTCAGTATGTGAAGTTCACTGGCTCAGTAATCGTGATGACAGACAACAAAACCTACTGAAGTTAAAGGCTATTTAATAATAAATAGCAAGCCTTGAGTAGTTTTAACTATACACTTAGCAATATACTTTCAAATTTGTGGGAAATTTGTGCAGTTCTAGCAGGCTGCACAGGCTGGATGTCATTAAACTAAAATCTCTAAGAAACCTGTGGATCTGAAATTCTGTGCGTAGGAGGGAGTGAGCTGGATGTAATTCAAGTATCATTCTTCAACAAATACTCAAAGAACTTGTATAAAAGTATCCATGAAGGCTCTCTGTTCTTTTTCTTAGTGGAGTCTGGCTCCTAGAAGAGAAATCAAGTATGGAAAACATACCATTAACATAGGATGAAGAGACCTTGGAAATAAAGGGCTTGTGCATGCCTAGATGCCTTAACCTGCTACAGGACTCCCACAACTACCCAGATACAGAAGAATTGTGGCTATAGGTGCTGTAGCCATCTATGTTGAAACTTGCAATAGATTCCATGTTGTCAGCAGAATAATTGATAGAAATTCCATCCAGACATCCCAGTTCATTCACCTCCTGGCTTGGATTTACCACGGGGTGGGAGGGAAGTTTCCAGTTGAAGTGCCACAAAGCTCAGACACGTTGTTTGGTGGACAAGAGTGTGTCACTAGAGCTGTGTGGTGTGTGCTTAACCTGTGATGCCCTGGGAGCTGCATCTGGAAAATAACTGGGTTCGTTTGGATCTTTTCCCTTATGCTGCACCATCATGTTAGAGATCTGGGGAAGTACTTAAGTGGCATTCCTCAAAATTTCTAAAGAAAACTCTATGAAATATTATTTTCATGGTTCACTGTAAAATTTTCAATTGCTGATTAGCCACAATAGCATTTGTTAATATTACAGGTTTGGTACAAAGCCATTTGTTTTCCCTTATTTGAAAGGTGGTTGGGAAAACAACTTAAAATAAAGATTAAACATTATTTTTAATTGGGTCACTCTATAATGCTTATTTTTTCATAAACAATTTAAAAGTTTTTAGTGATGTAGGTATATGTACTGTACTATAGAGGATGTATGATTTAACTGTAATAATGAGATTTTTATATGGGGTTTTTTACTCTGAAGACAGCTAAGAAAAATCTCTGAGCTTCCCAAAACCACTCTTTCCAAAGAAACCACAATGTTACAGAGCCCTTTCATCATCCAGCATACAGTACTGTACACACAAAAATATACACTGTACTACTTCAAATTAATTCATATTTGCAGGAGACACAGTCTGTGTATGTGCAATTATGAAATGTAACTTTTTTTTCCTCTTGACATTTTTAGCTGCCTCACCCCTTTTATTTGAACACATACATATGGTGTGTGAGAGTGAGCAAGCTCTCTGTAAATGTTTGGAAGGAGCATCTGTCAGACAATAAAACTTAGAAGAAAACATGTTTCTCATTTAAAGAGTATTCACTAGAACTATTTCAGTGTTGGAATCAGTTCACTTGTATAGCTTGGAGGCATTAATAAGAGCAAAGAACTGCAAAGGCACCAGAAAACTCAAACTGTTACTAAGAATCCAAGGTATTTTTAAAAAGCATTTTGTCTTTTTGGCATCTCAGTCTTCTGATAAGGAATCTGAACCAGCTGACAGACAGGAAACCTCTGCTACTCCATCCAGAGGGATTGCAAACAAGAAGATGGCACGATTTTCGCAAACCTGGAAAGTCTAAAGATTGCAATAATTGTTGGACCAAAGGGACCCTCTTCAGGCATAAATAGCAAGACTCCTACTGTCTTCTCTTGCAGACCAACTCAGCTGCCAGCAAAAGCAGGTGCTCTCCCCCTACCAGTGCTCCAGAGGAATATTTAGTGAGTATTCATAGATATTTTTACAAACTAATGTATTATTAGTGATTTACTTAGAATTGTATAGTTTTCTCAAAGGACAAAGACATTTAAAAATCAGTTTTAAGGCTGTTATTTTAAACAATTGGTGGAGTTCAACAGTCTGATGCAATTACCATGTTAATTTAAAAACAAAATTTGCACAACCTATGACAGTAACTGTAAAAAAATACTGATTTTTTAAAACTATGTAGTTTAAACAATCTAAAGGAATTACAATGTTTTGAATTCACATTATGATGGCAAAGTAATTTATATAAATATGAAATCTATTTGACTTTAAATGTTATGCTATAAAACAGCCTTTGTAGAACACAAATTTAAAATAAATCATTTCTTTTGGCAAAGTAACCTGCAATTTAATCTTTAGAAGAATAAATATACCACTAATGTTTTCCACAGAAACAGTTGCTACTCTAATTAAATCAAGATGTGACTCTAATCAGATTTCAAAAGAAAATCAGAAACAGATTTTTCTCTGAGGCAGTACTGTGGACAAGGATAAGATATTTTTATTTTCATTTTTATTAGAAACACTTGTCCCAGGTAAAGTTACAGGTTTGTGGTATATACCATGGAAATAACAAATCTGAAAGCATTATAGTAATGTTTTCAGAAGCATAGCAATTTTTAGTGTTCCAGATATCTGCTTTCTCTTTGGCTATAACTTATGCCACATTACATTTTATTAGGTAACTGCTATTAATTTTTGAGTTTAGAGTGACTAATATGGCTAATACTTTTTTTCTTTCTTTTTGTGTGGAAGGGAATGGAAAACCTGATGGTTGTCTACTGGTCCTGTAAAGTTATCTGGACAGTTCTTGTAACAATACTGGGTTATGCCAGCAGCCTGCCTGTGGGGGAGGATGCTCTTTGCACAGCAGAGCAACTTGCTAAGTACAAGATAATCTTCACAGGGAAATGGAGTCAGACTGCTTTCCCTAAGCAGTATCCACTCTACAGGCCCCCAGCACAGTGGTCATCCTTGCTAGGTAAGTGATGAATGCACAGAACTAAGAGCAGATAAACCTCTTGACCTCTGTGGTCTCTTTTTCCTTAATAGTTATGTAAGATAAGTAATGAAAAAGGAAAAAAAAAAAAGCCAAAGTTATTAAGAATGAAATGCAGATATTGAAGTATCCACAATGTTCTCAAAAATCTCCAACTGTTTTCAATTGACTTCTGTTTTCAATTGGCTGCAGCTGAAAGAAGCAGAGATAAGACAAATGTTTTAGTGTTCACTCAATTTTATACACATTTTTTTAAACCTCAGAAATAAAACAGAGAAAATGAAGAAATAGGGACATTCTAAATCAGACTTTTATGTCATGCCATGTATTCACTCAAATAGGTGTTACTCATAGTTCTGACTACAGCATGTGGAAAAAAAATGAATATGCCAGCAATGGTGTACGTGATTTTGCTGAAAAGGGTGAAGCATGGGCATTAATGAAAGAAATAGAAGAAGCTGGAGAGAAAATTCAGAGTGTACACGGAATCTTCTCCGCTCCTGCAATTTCCAGTGGTACAGGACAAACCTCAACTGAATTAGAAGCACATCCAAGACACCCCTTAGTAAGTAAATGTACATACTCATTTCAAAGGTTTATTTTATGCTACCAGCAACCAAAATTAAATATTTGAGTTCTCACTTGTAGAAACAACATAATGAAAAAGAATTACTAAAAAGCATGTCACATTGCAGGGAGCACTGTACAGCTTCTATAAAGTAGAAGAGCAAAATGACATTTTTTCAAGACCTTCAAGTGAAAATTACTATAAGCAGAACTGAAGCATTCCAAAGCAAGTGATGCAATCCTAATGGATCATTTGTTTCATTAGGTTTCGTTTGTTGTACGAATTGTTCCAAGCCCTGACTGGTTTGTGGGCATTGACAGCCTAAATCTCTGTGAAGGAGACCACTGGATGGATGAAGTGTCAGTAGATCTATTTCCATATGATGCTGGAACTGACAGTGGATTCACATTTTCCTCCCCAAACTTTGCCACTATTCCACAGGACACAGTTACAGAGGTAGGTGCATGGACATAGTTTAGCACTTCATACTGCTATGTTTTGAGTCTTCCCTTTAAAGCACAACTAGTCTAAAATTTTGGAGCTGATTTCAGTATTTGAGAGTGCTGATGCTCTCTATATATGGATTTATTACACAGCTGATAAACCTACTGCTCTTGTTTATCTTCTGTATCTTTGAAATTTATTAAGTAAATGTAAATGATTCATGAGACTTTGTCTCTACATTTTCTGGAAAAGCTGACAATTTTTGTAGATGATATTTAACAATCCTTAAAGTGCCAGGAAAATGAAAATACAAAAGTCCTGACATCACCAAATGTGAATCTAACCAGGAAAATTCTTAGTAGTGAATACTGCTGTGAGAAGGAGTTTTCAGTTGAAAGCACTGCTGAAACCTGAAACTGCTACATTTGAGGGAAAGGACCTAAAGGAAAGCAGAGAACTTCGCTGTGGTGACAGTGCTTTCAATCTCTGCTCATTTCATCCTCTCTATGCCCCATACTTTACTTTTGCCATTTAAGAGAGGTGGTAAATGAAGGATTTTGATTCAAATGGTTTGAATACTATAAGTGTTCACTTAATCCTTTCTTAAAGGTGAGTTTTTGTAGCATCAAATGCTGTGCTAATGAGTAATGGGGAAAGGAAGCGAGAAGCATTTAGCCTCTCATATCCATATGACAGCTCCTATAGAATACCTAATATTATTGTTTAATACTCATGTATTCTTCTTGTAATAAAATCCAGTTCTTTCTGTCAAATCTTTTCATACACTACTGTGTTTGCAGGACCTCCTACCACAGTCCTGTATCCAGTCAAGTATCCTGCATTAAAAATTCTGGGCTGACCAGCATAGTTATGTGAACGATGTCTTCATAGAAACTGGTTGTATGCAAATTATTTGCCAAAAAGTATTAGCATGATTTACAAATATGATTCTACAGTTACCTCCTTAGTTTTTTTAACATTCCCCTTTTTATTTCACAGATCACTTGTTCCTCTCCAAGTCACCCAGCAAACTCATTTTATTATCCCAAACTCAAAATTTTGCCACCAATTGCTCAAGTAACTTTGGTGAAAATAAAGAAAAGCCAGCTAGGTCTTTCTGCACCTTTTATTAATCTTCCAGCTAAAAGCAATGAAATAATAGACACTGTCTCAGGTAAGTGATTAGTAGATGTTCTCAATTCTATTCTTTCCATTCACTCAGAAGTATGGGCAAATCTGGCAGGTGATGTGGATGAAACAGGTGATCAGGCTGAATATTCTCCTATCTGCATAGGAATAGTTCCAGACTCACAAATGGGAAATAAAACAAGCCAGTCGACATAAAAGAGAATTCCTGAAAGAATAAGTAAGAGATTGCATATTTCAGCTGTAGTTCAAAGGACTGGGCTATATCCAGAGTAAGAGCTACCCAAGCCTTTGTATCAGTGTAGCTCAGTGAATTTTATAAGAAACAAATGAAAGTCAGAATCAGCATTCCCAAACTCTTTGCAACTTTGAAGTAAATATTCATCCTTAAGGTTTTACATGACAATGAAGCCAAGAACCATTATTGTTGTCTCTTTCTGGATCAGAGCTTGGCAGTTATGTGCAATAAAATCTATATAATTCGATTGATTTGGACATATTTTCATTAGAAAC
>JAYDZK010000202.1:65306611-65353196 GCA_034509185.1 Euphonia xanthogaster
ATTTTCATTTTCTCAAAAACATTAGCTAATAGTCTTGAATAGATAGGAAGACATGCAAACTACTGACTCAAGTCAATCATAAGGGTGATTTTCAAATCTCTGAATTAAAATATTATTAACACAATATTTGCTCCAAGGGACCAATGTATTCCCAAAAGAGTTGCCATGTTCCAGAAGCTTCTCCAGAATGTCTAGAGATGGCATGTCTCTAGCACTGTGCTGGTGACCCTACAACCACTAAAATATAGCTCATTCTCTGCTCAGTTAATGTGTTATTTATAATTTATTAATTGTACTTATTAATTTATAGTGGTTTAATGTATTTCTATTAGTAAAGAATACATATTCAAAGTGAGTATTACACATCTCATTTACAGTTATATATCCTTCCCATAAGATTTGAAAGGAATATTTGGCACTATTCATGATATAAATTTTAAATTGCACTTAAAGCACAGTATTTCAAATCTATTTTTTAATCACAAATCCCACTTTCTTGTAGATGAACCAGTATATTAAACCACTTAAAAAACTTATTCAATGAAAAGAGCAGATTTAATTACCAGAGGTCAAGCAGTGTCACTTATTCCCTCTAGAAACATATGAATGAATGAAGACAACAGAAGTGTAATACCAGAAATTTATACCAGGTGTTACATGTTTAGTGTGGCATTAAAGGATGGGCTTGTGCACACCTCCTTTACCCACAAATACTGTAACAGGCAGTTTTGATGCCACTTCCTGTGACAAGCAGTATTTTAATTTAACCTGCTAGGGATTATTCACTTACTTTTAATGATTTTTACTTTAGATGGAAGCACACATTATGGATAATACTTAAGAGTTTCTGACTTCTTTTGTTGCACTGAATGAAAACGATATTGAAATCCTTTCAGCATTCGAAAGCTTCAAGTGACAGAATATCCTTACTGGCAAAGGGAAGAGTAGTGTACACACCAAAAAAGAGCAAGATGATTTAATGATGAAAAATAGAACTTTATTTCTGAAGCAAATTGGATTAAAAGTAAAATGGAGTTTGATATGAACAACTCTAGGAACAATAGCTGCCTGCAAAGAAATATAAATATACCTAAATAAACCAGAGAAAAGCTTTATTCTCAGTGTTTTAGGTAGTCATGAAAAGGAAAATGAATTATAAAAATTGACAGCAAACGTTTTTTAATTCAATCTTTTGAGTACAATCATTTTAAGCACAGTTTTCTTTTAAGGAATTCTGTATTTTCATTCAAGACATAATACGCTTCAGAACTGATATAATACCTCAGAAAGGCTCTAGACTGCAATAACAATAATACCAATGATTTTCGGAGCTGAAACCAGATTTTTTTTTAATTTATGAGACAACACACTGATTTGATGGATATCACATATATTTTGTATCAGAAAGGATGCTGCTGGATGAACATTCCTTAACGCTTTTCCAACTGTGTATCTGACTTAAGTACAACTTGATGTAAAGTTACCTCTTTGCTGTGTGTGTTGCAGAAACACCCCTGGACTGCGAGGTTTCACAATGGTCTTCCTGGGGGCTCTGCAGAGGGGTCTGCAGAGAAACAGGGACCAAGATCAGAACTCGTTTTGTACTTCTTCAGCCTGCCAATAATGGAATGCCTTGTCCAAACCTGGATGAAGAAACAGCATGTGAACCAGAAAATTGTGTCTGAAATCAAGAAAAGATAATAATTAAGATAATTTAAAAGTAGGATAAGTTTAAATCTAAACTACATGTCAATCAATGTTCTTTATCATTTGGATACTCTGCACTATTTTGCTGAAAAGCTGCATTAGGGTGGGTTTGAAAGTTTTTATTTAATATCAAGATTTTGGGGGGTTAAATTCCTAAGATTTAGTAGGACAACAGTACTGGATAATTTAAAGAACAAAAACCCCCAAATAAATCCTTCCTCCAAATACACTGTAAGTTCTTGGAGTACCCTCTAGTGGCAGAAAAGAAGACATTTGGAAAGATCCTACTTCACACTTTTACTTCACAGTAAAAATCTTTCAGTCACAAAGTCTAAACCAATAGCCTCCTTAAATATTGCAATTTGTTTATCTACACCTATTTATACCTAGAAAATAGTTTTTTCCACTAAATTATGTTTTTATAATTTATTGGCATTTTTGTCATCTGTCTAACCTTGCTTAATGTGCATTTCTTCAGAAACTACTCACAAAAGTCAGAGCGACCAGATGTTTGCAGTGTGGTTAAGATAATAATGGAACTGAGTAAACTTGTCTTGAGACTTTTGAATATATGAAAATGTCTTTTTATTTTTCTTTCTCAAAAGTGAGAAGAATAACTGCCATGAGGACACTCAACCAACAAAATTACTAGAAAAAAATCTGAAGTCTGGATAGTAGTAGAAAACATCTGAGCTGAATTAAAAGCGTTAGCTGAGATTCAAAAACTGATTGTTGGTGTGTGTTCCTCATGAGACAACTTTAATCTCAAAGTTAACACTGTTGACCATAACATAAATTATATAATGAACCTTATATATGCAGTAAATGTGTCCATGTTTCTTTATATGTGTTTGCTGCTATTTGTGTATATATTACCTACAATTAAGGTATGCACAACTCTAACAAAACACATGTCAGAAACTGTTCCTGACTGCAAGTTTTAATGCTCAAATAACTTATAAAACGAATGCAACATATGGCTTATGAAGAGCTGTGGCTACCAACTAGGAAAAGAATTTTGGAATAACACTTATTCAATAGAATAAGTTTAGGGTCAGCTCACAAAACTCTTACAGCACACTGCAATTTTACAAATATACAGCACAGGTATTGAACAGGAGAGTTGATTTGAATAGGTTCCTTCTGGAATATGCCAAATACAAGATGATTTCTCTTGTCCTTAAAGGAGCACACTGTATTCTCCATAGAGCTGAAACATTTAAACATTTCTCTGTATTCTTTTTTTCCATGAGAGATATCTTGCAAAGACACAAATAAATCTGAAACTTTATCAGACTAAACTTCACTGGTCCTGCAAATGCTGATAAATACACAATTGATAGAACTAAGAGCAGGAATTTCTGCTCTTCTCTCATTCTTCAGATTCCCACTGTTGTCTGTTCAAAATTGTTCACTTACTCAAATTGTTCAATTACAAAATTGCACACTTACTATTTTTTTAAGTTCCCCCTATTTCCACTCGATAATGGGAGTAGTGTTGCTACACTATTCTGTGTTCAGTTAATAGTTAGTATTTTTCTTTCTTCTTTTTATATTAGTTTAACCACTCTGTGTTTTCTGTTACACTTATTTACTTCCTGTTTACACATTTATCATCATATCAGAAAACATAAGCATATATTGTAGTATATATTTAAATATTCTCAGAGGGTGGGAGCTTATTTCAAATTGATAGTCAAGAGACAAATTAAGCTCAATAAAGTTTTGGGGCAGATATCAAAATGCAATTCTAAATTATGCCTTAGGAAAACCAAACTCAAAACCCACAAGGTATCCCTTGAGGTACTTTCCTGGAAATTCTCTAAACACTACAGTTTTTCTTCTTCACATGCCCAGAATAAATAAAGGCCCAGACCCAGTAAAAGAATACCTGCATTTGTATTAACATACATGACCTGAATCTGGGATTTCAGTCCTACAAGATTTAATTTGAGTGGAGGAGTCCCAGTGTTTGCCCAAACTCCTGGAGACAGAAGGTTTCCAAAGGACAGTGAAGGAGAAAGGATGAGATAAGGACAAGGGGTAGAAAGAGAATATGTAACCAGTACACCTCAGAAAACTCCAGTCAGCGACACACAAGTTTACTATTTTAGGGTGTTTACATACATGAATATTCACTGCATGTTCCTTCAAAAACAGAAGTTTCCTAACCAGCCAGTTACCTGGATATGGAGTTTTTTGTAAACTGTAAATTCAGGAGACCTTGGTAAATATATTCTTTAAGGATGGCTCTGTGCATTGCTTGGCATAAATATAATTCCAGGTATTGCCTTTGAAACCACAGGGAAGGAGCCATTACTTGCCAAGACTGTGGATACAGTGAATGAAATGCTTTCTAGTGAAGGAGCACATTTCTGATAGTATTTATCTATTAAACTGATAAGTGAGAAACATTACCCCTGCACAGATATTGCTCGGACTTTGTAGCTTCAGCAGCCTTGGAATTCCCTTAAAAATTCTGGGACCAGGAAGAAACACAGAGGAGATCTTCCTTCCTTTTCCCTTGTATCTCATGTTACAGATGGTTGGCAGCCAAGATGCTGAGGTCCTAAATACATGAGATTAAGAGAAGGAAATAGGCAAATTAATTCCTGGGTTAAGCTAGTCTCAGAAAGCACTTTGGAAAGAAGAATGAAATTGATTTGTAAAGACAATTCTTTTCAAGAATATCTCACAGAAAGAATCAGCTTTGATGCCTTGGCAGATGTTCTTGCAGAATGAAAGATGTGGTTAATGGTAAAATGTACCAACAAAAAAGTCACCACAGAATTAAACTGTGGTCCTACAAAAATAATCAACACGAAATTAAATTCCTATAATGGAATAAGCGTGAAAATAAAAGATCTGAGAGTATCTGATGTTATTTGAGGCAAAAAGCTTCATTTCATTATATTCCCAGTCCCAGGTAATTGAAGTACATTGGGAATAACTGAGCTGTCATGAATGATCCAACATAATAAAGTAACTCAGACTATTCTATGACAATATTTAACACTCCCAAGAAATAAATCTAACACTCAATACAGCAATTTTGATATCAGCTAGATGTTGTTCAATGGGATTTTGCAGTGTGCAGAAGTTCTGTCCGTGACAATTTACAGAACTCTGAACGCCTGAGACAAAAGAAAGCTCTCACTATGCTGCACAACAACCTGATTACTTGGAGACTGAATTATTTTTGTTTGCTTGAAGTCCAGCAGCCCTACTATGCCAGCATTTGCTAGCCAAAAGTACAGAAGAAATGTGTCTCTTCCAATGGATCTGGGCAGAGTGAAGGATAAAGTGGTGTCACCTTGTATATCTTGTGTTCTACCACTGGAACTCAGAACTTTGGAAGCTCAGAACTTTTGTAACACTCAACAAAAAGCTAAAAAGATGATAGGTCAAGTAGCTCACAACCTACAGACAAACCAATATTTCCTGCAGGTATGAGTATGGCATGGGAATTTATGCAGGTGCATGACAGTCAACATCTCCTGTGGTAGGGGGCAAAAGCCCAATGTTATGATGAGATCCTGTATAATAAAAAATTATTTCTGATGGATAAGTGCTGAAGTAGTTAAGGAGTCCTAATATCCCCCTTGCCATTCCTAAGGATTCAACAGCCATGAGATGCATTTTTTATCCCTCTATCCTTAGCCATATGGAGTCAAAGCAGTAATGTGTAAGGGATCAGTTCTCTTTGCCTGACAGCCTTTCAATATGGGGATGCTGATGGGTGATTTGTGGAGCTGAACTAATACTTGTGCTACAACTTCCATGGAAATACTCCATGCTGTGAAATGGAGTGAACCCAGGATGGTTCTAAGTCTGTGCCAGTGCTACACAGACATTCCTTTATTGAGACAACTTCATAGATGGCAGGTGCAGTGAAGGGCAATAAACACAAATCAGTCCTCCTTCTGCAGATGGGAAATAATCCAATAGGAGTTATCACCCCCAAATTTTTATGTAAGTTACAGATATTGAAGATGAAGGGCTGTGCACCCCTCTTCCTTGATACAGGAAAAATATGTGCTCTTGTGCAATTGGGATAACATAAATTTTATGAGGAAAGATGGGTCCTCCCGACTGGAAATGATCCCACAGGTGGGTCCACCCTGCTGGAAAATGACCATTCAGGCCCACCTTGCAGACAGAGTGATCTCCACTTATAGGACAAGGAACATTTGAGTGATAAATGAGTTTGTCATCAGACATATACATTGGTCTATATTAGTACAAAGAATAAAAATAAGAACCTCAATCACTGTTTGATTTATACTATAACTTTCTCCAGAGAAGGTATTAGGAAGTATCTAAGAAATAGTCATTCCTATATAAAAAATCTTATTCTGAAAGTGTTCATGTTGTTATTTTTCCCTGCAATATCATATTCACTAATGTTATTTGATTATTTAATGGATTATTTGATTATACAAGCTCTTTTGACTTCTTTATAGTTCTTTTATGTAGTGTGTGTAGGTTTTAATCAGGTGCCTACATTTGTACAATGATTTAGGATGGAAATGAAAAGTTTGCTTAATAAAAGAGGAGTGAAACTCTGGAATAATCACCCAGAATTAATGAGAAATAATAACTTCATCTAAGTTGAAAATTGAGCAGTTTATGGAAAGAGGTAGCTAATGTAGTTGCTTAAAGTAATCTAGGGAACTGATCTCAAGCACCTGAGAGGCCCTTTCAGTTTCATGCTCTTCTAAATGTATAAAATAAAATTTTAATCTAGATGCTGGGAAAGAAGAAAGAATTTAAAAGGTGTCTTTTCCATGTTATCTCATTCTCCAGAACATGCTGTAGTTATTTATAAATGTGTAACCACCAGCTGCCTTTTCTCACAGTTTTTTTTCTCTCTCAAAAATACTCTGATAAGCAGCAAACAAGGAACAACCACTGGACTACAGGTATTTGTATGTAACTATCTTCAAAAGCAGTACAGCAGTACAGCAGGGATATATAAAAAATATGAAAAGCAAATTAATAGGATTTCTTATGAACTTTTGGATTTCTTTTTCACTTGCTTTGTATTTTCACATTGGAGAAAGAGAAGAGAAATGCATAATTGAAGATATTCCCAGCGACACCCTGGTAGTTGGTACGTACCTGTCAATGCTTTATGATGATCTAACCCATGCAGTAACAAAGATAACTGGAAATGAAACAGCAATTTCTGTGATTGATGAATATGGTAAAAAAACAGAAAAGGGCACTCTGAAAATAACTCCCTGAAGTGGGGATTAAAGTCCTCAAACGTTGTGTGTATCCATCACACAAAGAAATGCAGGTTTTCAGAGTGCTTTACTGACTAAAAAGAGAAAAAGAATGGTTTTTAATTCTACAGCTGTGGAACTGCTGCTTCCATGGGTGCTTCTGCACGTTCCGACTGATGTACTCATTCATATCAGGATTTCTGTAACATGGTTTTCCTCATAGGAATGGGAGAGTTACTTTTTTGATACCCGCTGGTCTGAAAAGAGACAATTCACGATGTACTAAAGTTTCATTTCTCCTCTGACATGAGAAGCACATTAAATTAATCTACAAGACTGTAAATGTAAGATTTCAAGGGGATAGTAAAAAATAATACAAATTAATTTTTTTTTTAATAACACAGTAAGTGTGAAAGACAATCCATAAAATGTAATTTGAGTACAGCACATTTTGCTTTTGGAGGTCTCAGTGTGCCTTCTAGAGGCTAATCTTCCCAGAGCATTAGGAGTAGTTACAAAGTTTTTCTTGTTAATTAACCCTTTTTTCTAGTACTTTAGAACATTTTCTACTGTAGTAAAAACTGATTGCATTTCACTCTGTTATGAAGTACCCCTGAACAACATTAATCATATACACATTAAATACATACATATTTCTATTTTTCCTGAAAAAGCATTGAAGATGTTTAACGGTAAGCTATGTTATATTTAACAGATTTATCTCTGTTTCTATTCAGGGAATTACAAAGTGCAACGCTGGGATATACATATACATGACTTTCTTGAATCTGCTCCTGGTTTGGGAATGTTTGTGACTGTCACAAGCCCTACTGGGGAGGTAAAAATGCTTTATGAATGTTTCTCTACAATTTATGACTTGACTTCTGGCACTGGCAGGCAGCACTATCTAAAAATAAAATACACTTCTGAGGAAGAAGTCAATCTACAGTCTACCAGCTAGTTCAGCATTTTGATGCTGACAGATAAAAGTCAAAAAATTATGATATTTGATAAATATGTGCATGGACAATTTTTGCATCACTACCACATTTGGGAAACAGTGTCAATAAGAAGAATTAGTGACAACTGAGAAAACAAGTTAAATGAAAAATAAAACCCCAAAATTCACTAATGAAGTAAGATGGTACAGAATCCACTTGAGCAGAAGAAAGGAATGCTGATGATAAACAAAACCCGAAGGCAAGGTCACCAAGGCTGCTCGTAGCCCTCACGCAGAGCAGCTGCCTGAGGTCTGAGTTTTTCCAGCAGTGGACAGCTTATCCCTGCCTAGGCAAGGTCTCAGTTTTCACACTTTGAATACTTTAGAGAGCATTGGCTTTTGCACATTGCAAAATTCTGTAATATTTTCATGTTCACTGTGAGCTAAAATTGTTTCGTTTTCTCTAAATGTGTTCTGAAATTTGGATAAATTTAATGATGTCATCAGCTTAACTGATTCCTTTTTGCATCCAATTCACAGTACTGTTTTTATTTATTTATTGGTAGTTATAAATTACAAACCCAGTGCATATATCTAAATTGCAGGTACTGTTGTCAAAACTGTATGGGCCACAAGGGACCTTTACATTTACATCCTACATCTCTGGGGAGCATATCATCTGTTTCCAGTCTAACTCCACGAGGTTTGCAGTGATTGCAGGAAGTAAACTGGTAGGTGTATTTCCTAAATAGTCTTTGTTGTAACAGTAGAGATCATTACCAATAGCAGAGATTTCAAACTGGATTAGAAGTTGGTCTAACTTCTAGCAGATAATTCAATGTTTTTTAGAAATTAAGGAAAGCAAACATGGAATTATACAGATAAAAAGACAAAAAGACTGTTCTCATATTTAAAAAGCCAGCATTCAAGAGGCAGGACTAAGGATAGAGAGATTTAATGTTTGTCATGTGCTTTGACTGTGAAAGATTCTGATCATTAAGAACAACTAATTTGGATCAAAAAGACAAATATGTAAGATTGACTAACACAAGCATTTGACATAAAGACATTCCATGTATTCACTAACTTAGATTGGATTGCCAATGAAAATGTAGCATTTTAGTTTTTGAAAGATACTCAAATGAAGAATATGTCAGCCTACTTGTTATTGTCTACTACCAGCAAAGCTAGTTTTAATGAAGATCTAGGGGAAAAAAAAGCCATCAGAGGTGATAGCATGGCTCTAAAACAATTTAGTTTGCAGTAAAAAAATGTATAAATACTGTTTTGAAAATTTATCTATTTGCTGCTTCCCTAAACCAGGAGAGAAATACTCTCTAGAGTGGTTTGGGGCTTTTTCTCTTCAGCTGACAGCAAAAGAGTTAAATAACCAGCTAAATGTATACATCTAAATGAGTTAAGGTAAGCTAAATCTCATGCTAGCTGTGCACTTCAGAAACATGTAGATAACACAGAAATAACAATACTGGAGTAGGATTATTACACTGGAATAACAAGGTGTTCTTACAGGCTGATTGACAGAAATTAATGGAAATTTAATCATATACATTGCAAAAGCAATTAGCTCTAATCATTAAAAAAAAAATTGTGGAGTTTATCAACTAGAGAGAGTAAGGGGGATAAAGCTTTGGTTGGTCACAGTTAACTATGCACCATGAATGTGATTCTGAGGATGTGCAGGTGATTTTTATCTGGAATAGATGGGGGTGTATTAGCATTATTTTACGTGATACATGCACCATGTAGAGTTCTGACCATCCTATATAAAAGAAGCCAAGAGATGCAGGGAAGGAGAACATTAATATCACAAATATTAAATAATGTGATTTGTTTGAGAACACAGAAATAAAAAAAGGAAAATACCGATCTTTTTAATTATATCTGGAGGAATAAAGCTCACAAAAGGAAAACATTCTTTTGTGAAGATAAATCTCTCACTGTTCTTTGTAAGAACCATACGGTTATCTGAACTCTTTCAAACAAAAATAAAGTAATTAATGGACCACAAGGATGTGAGGTGGATTTCTACCTATAGAGTTAGGTAACATCAAGACAACTGCAAGAAAATACAGTCTTCATTTGTGGCTGATCTCTGAGCAGAACGTCTATTATGGTAATATCAATTTCTAGGGTTTTGAAGATTATTTGTTTGGCTAAAACCTTTTTATTTTCTCTTAGGTATTAGTTGGCTTCTAGGAGAAGTTTCTCCTACTAGTTTTAGCAGAGTTTTTAATGCATGCCAAAATAAGTTGCGTAACATTGCAAGTTCCATTCTTCTCTCTTCTTTCTATGGTTCTATTGCTTGGCTGGCTTGAAGCATTTTTGCTATAGCTCATACAACAGCCTGGAGGATATTGGGAGATATTCCAACTTGGATAAATAATGTGAAGAAAAGTTATGTGAGGGAACCTAGAAGTGTATTTGAAAAAGCCTCCAACAGTACTATTAAAGATAATAATTTCTGCAATATCAGGATAAAATGTGAAATATAATGAGCAGACTTTTTTTTTTTTTAACTATTCTGGACAAAGGCAACATTTTAATAGCAGTTGAATCAATACTAGCATAAAATAATACCCTAACATTAGTGAAGATTGTAACTTTGTATAACTAATTTAAAAATAAAATTAAGAAGCCCTTCAATTTTTCCACCTGATTCTAATTTTAGGAAGGATTTTTATAAGCAATTAAAACTATTTTCCTACAATGATCTTAAAGGGAAATTATCCATTGTTTCATTTTTATTGTAAGGAACTTTGAAAAAGCAGAAGATACAGTAATGAGAACTTTTTTTTCTTTTTGCAGCGTATCCACTTGGACGTCAGAGTTGGAGAACATTTTCTGGATGAATCTGCTATTCAAGCCAAAGACAAAGTGAATGAAGTTAATGTCAGACTAGAGAATCTACTTGAGCAAATTCATCATGTAACCAGAGAACAAGACTATGAAAGAGTATGTGTGTCCCTTAATGTAAATGTTAAAAATTTTGTACATAGGCTTATTGATTTAAAAAGTATTATGAGGTTTATTATCCAATTGCAGGGGTGTTTTTAACTAACTCATAAAAATCTATAGATATTTAACCAAAATAGTCTCCATTATCTTGCAAAATATTTTTAAGTGGTTACATAAAACTAATTAATCACTGTGGGGTCATGCTTGTAGCAACAGGTATTATTTTTTAGCAGCAGGTGTTATTTTAAAGAAGGATTTTCCAAGCAGAGTTTTCTTGGTCAGACTCAGCCACAGCAGCCCAGCAGGTGGCAGGTACCACTGTGGATGATGCTGCTGTTTCCATGCTGCCCTGGGTGCACAAACTCCATTGAGTGGGGAAGGGAATGACTGAGTGTCTATCTATATATCCCCATGAAGTGTGCATTTATATATCCCTTCTTCAAACAAGTGTACACCCAGTCACTTTTCTATATGCACGCAGATAGACTGAGAAATGCATCAACTCGTTACCCAGTTCGAAATGGATCAACTTGTTACCCAAAACCAGAAATTTGGCTGCAAAAGGGCTCTTGACAGCAAATTATATAAGCCTAAACAGGCTAAAATATGTACTGATGGAACATATTTAGCACAATGCATCTTCTGTGAACAAGAGAAGCTCTGTTTATCTTCCTGCTTCAGGATGCAGTGTGCCTGCTTCTCAGTTTTGATTTGTGCAGATATCCACCATATAGATAAGCACAAACCTTCATTTTTATCCACATGGAAAAGTGTTTTTGCTCACCACTATGCAGAAGAGGGATGCCTTTCTGGTTACCATGAAACATACAGATGCCAAAATGTAATAATTATGCTTTTCCTTTATTCTCTAGGAGCGTGAAGAAAAATTTCGGAAAACAAGCGAAGAAACCAACAGCAATATTTTGTGGTGGGCTATTGTGCAAACACTAATCCTCATCTCTGTTGGAATGTGGCAAATCAAATCTCTCAGAGATTTCTTTATATCTAAGAAGCTTGTTTAAGTTCCATAAAGTCAATGCACAGATTCAAAAATTGCACACCATGTAACACTGAACATCCAAAGAAACCCTGCACGTAGGAGAAAATTGCTCATATAGAATTCTCAACCTTCTCTCATCTTCTGTTCTAACGCTGGTTTCTCCAGCTAGGGCACAACCTCAGGCATCCCCTCACGTTTTGCTCCATGAATCCCATCTTTTATAATTTTCTTTCCCCATTTACGGATGTAAAACTAAATATAGAAGGAATCAGTGACTGAGGCAGAATTTAAGTTTGGTACTTAATGAAGAATGTTTAATTTAGATTAAATTTAAAATACAAATCTAAAATAAAGTTTCTTAAGATTTTAAATTACTCTGCTTGCTGAGTAATCTTATTTGGCACTACCATGAACAGCTCAGCACTTCAGTCTGACCAGGATTCAGGAACAGAGGAATAACTAGATCCCCTGTGGTGTTTAATTGGGTGAGAGTGTCTTGAACTCAATCTATATATGTGTAACACCTAAATATAATTGTGAATGTTTTCTTGTAAAATATTCAGAGTTTGAACTGATCAGTGGTGGCAGCAGTTATCATAGAAGAGAGAGACCCAGACAAGCAATTTGGAATTATACTTACTTTTTCTTCCAGAAAAGCCTTTAACATCAGGCTACACAATTGATGATGATCAGAGTTGTTTATGTAAATTATAGTCTTTATGAAGTATGCCAAAGTAACCCAAATTATTTGGTTTCTTGGTAAACAATGCCAATTTTATTTTAATTCATTCCTGCACTAAATATTTCTGCATTGAAAATTTTTATGATTTTAATTATTTTGCAACTTTAATATGACTGCCTACAGAAATTACCAGTTTTTGACTTAATTTTCCATTTTACTTATTGCACCTTGGTTGCATACACCTTTATGCCCTAATTTAGCTAGTTTATGTACAAATAGCAGTGTAACTACAGTATCATATAATGACAAATCAAAGGTTATGGTTAAAAATCTAGATAATTAGCTTGACAAAGCAGCAGTAGTTGTAGGAAGGACTTGGAGGTGATTACATACAAAGACATGGAAGTTGAAGTTTCTAGAGCACTGTGATAGCAGCATATTGTGGTTTGTTTTCCTACACATCTTTTTAGACCCTTTGATGGTTTAAAAGGTAGTGAAAGGTAAAATATCTGTAGACCAATTATTTTTCTAAAGGCACTGCCTTCTTTCTTTTTTCTATCTTCCCACCTGTTGTTTTCTTTATCAAGGAAATGACATTTTCCTTTAAGTCTACTTATATTTCCAGCATGGGAATTAAAAGACAGCTGGTAGTATGTGAGAATCAATAAAATTGATACAAAGTAGAGACAAAAAGCAATATTCCAGGGACCAAATCAATCCAAATAAACTCTCATAAAGCTACCCACTGCGTTGCGTCCTACATTTAAAAATTTGGATACTTTAGAGGTGTCACTTGGAATGACCAGTAAGTGTTATTAAATTCACTTCAATAGAGCACTCACTCACAACATGTCTTGTAATAACATCTTTGGTGGTTGGTAAGAAGGAAATATGTGTTAAAACCATATGGTATATGAAGTCCAAGAAGAAAGTAATAAAGTGTTGTGACAAGGTTGTGGTTCAGATTTAAGTTGATATCAGACTCAAGTTGGTATTTAGTGTAAGGCTCCTAACCACATCCCAGCAACAAACATAACTCATTTCACTTAGAATACACTCCAGCTGGTAATCCAGGACAAGCAACATTTCAGAATTCATAAAAGAGCTGATCATGTTTCACCATATTAATTAGGTCTATACTCAAAGAGCATAGACTCAGCACTGAGACTTGGGCATCTTCAATATAACTTGTGATTGCTTAGCTCTTTACTACTACTAATGGTAGTATTATTATTAATAATAATCATCATCATCATATTATCATCATTTTCGCTTTTAGGAAATGTTTTCAGTCTTCCTCAAGATTTTTCATTAACTAAAGGAAAAAAAAAAGCACAAATGCTGACTCACAGCTCTTTTGGGAAGCACTTTGGGGGCAGAAGCCTTTTTGAGTTAAAAGCTTCCTCTGCAGTTTGTGGCTCTGTCACACCCAAAGCTACAGCCTGCACTGCAGTTAAGTCTGTAAGGGACTTTCGCCCTAAAATTTTCATCACTGGACACCAGCAAGCGATGGGGTCTTTTTTTTTTTTTTGTCTGAGAAATTAACATCAAATCTCCTTGTTTTGCTCTTTCTCCACAACAGAAGATGCCACAACAAACCTGTGATAGTGAATTAACAAACTTCCAGGATTTTTGTCTTTAAAAGAGTGACATCCATAACTATTTTCTCTGATTTTTTTTTGGTTCCCCCCCCCCCCCATCTGCTGACCCGAGAGGAGCGAGCAGCGCGGGGCTCCTGCGGAAGGTCCTGCCCGGAGCCCTGTGGGTGCAGCTCATTTTCCCACGTTTGGGGACGGGGGCACGAATCCCTCAGAGCACCGTCTGTGTCGGCGCCGCTCCACTTTGAGAGAGGCCAGAGAGAGAGAGGCCAGAAAAACCAAATTTTATTGTGGTGTGTGCGTTTGTGAGCACCAAGCTCTGCCGCCCTGAGGCCCCGCGGCGGGAGGGCCGCGGGCCGCGCTGCCCTCAGGGCCGCCTCAGCCGGCGGGACATGGCGGGGACGCGCCCGCGGGGCTTGGCCTGAGGACGAGCGGCTCTGCCCCAGCCCCGGGCCGCCGCCGGGCCCTCCTGCCCCGCTGCCCCATGGCCATGCACGTCTTCTGCAACTCCTGCCTGTGCGAGCCCCGCACCCCCACGCCGCAGTTCTGCCTCACCAGCTGCGGCCACGTTTTCTGTGAGGTTTGCCTGCAGAAAGGTAATAATGGCTGCTGGGGCCCGCCCGGCGCGGCGGGCTGTGCTGCCTGAGCGCATCAACTTCAAATATTGGTATTTCTCACTCGCTGAGGAAAAAAAGAAACCCCTGAGCACTTCTAAGAGTGTTACTGATAAGCCTTTCCAGTCCTTGCTATTGATTCGCTTTGAACAGTAAAACTGTGTCCACCTCCAGGTGGATGTGACTTTGAGAGCAAGCCTTGGGCTTTAATAAAACTGGATTCTGGATGATCCATAATTTGATCCATAATTTTGTAAAAAAAACCAAAAAAACAAAACAAAACAAAAAAAAAAAAAAGCCACACAAATAGATGGCCCTCTGTTCTGAAAAAATTGGGAAAAATAATGGTTTTCCCTTAGTGAAAGAGCAGTTGAAAAAATGTAGGATTTGTTTAGGGTAGGTTTTGGAAGTCGTTTGATTAAGTTTTGAGGCTCAGTATTGTTCCTGAAAACACTCAGCAGCATGAGGGAAGATTGGAGGTGATGTTCTGAAGCCCTTGTGTTATGTACAATTCCAGTCGTGTTCTAGGATTCATGTGGTGCTCTTGGGCACAGATATGTGGGAAAGGCAGAGGAATAATGAAGTTGTTTTAAAAAAGGAAAAAAATGCAGCAGACAAATATCAGTGTTTTCCCCTTTCACATCATGCTAAATGTCCTGTTTTTTTGTAAGAGCTCACAGAAAAAATGATCCATCGGTATTTCAGAACTAAAAGCTTTTGACTAGATGTTTTCACAGGGTTGCTGTTGAGGATAGAGGATCATAAAATGCAGCCTCTACAGCTTGCAGGCCCCTAGAACATGAACAGCATCTTTCCTCTGCTCTTAATATTGTTTGGCAGAAAAACATATGAGAGATTATGTATCTTTTTGCTTTGATTTCAGTAGTAATGAGGTATAAGATGTATTTAAAGATGTTTATAAACATTGATCCTTAGAATCTTCAGAAAGGCAGTAGCTAGTGAATTATCAATTATAAGTTTTGAAATAATGTGCATTTGCCATAGATATTTTCTAATATGTTTGCAGATAAGAGTTTAAAAGTCATAAAGTTTTTAAAAGTGTTTTTACTGTTTTTTTCACTGGAGGAATTCAAAAGGCAAAATTACTAATTTCTTGACATTTGGGTTTCATATATTTTGTTGGGATAACCCATCTGTGACCCAGTCTAAAAAGCCATATATCAGATTGACTGTAAGTCATTAGCACACTTAAGCATACATTTAATTAAACCAGGCAAGTAGCCCTATTTAAATCAAGGGAACTAAAAGTCACCTGTATTCTGTGACACTAATGATATTCATAAAGTCATTTACATGAATGCTTATTTACAGGAGTAAGACCTGATGACATTCACATACATTTTTCCTGCACAACTCAATGTAATGGTTATAGAATCAAATTCTTTATTCATGTTTATTCATATTTCTTGTGCAACCTGCAGATTTCTTCCACAAGCTCCAGAGGTTTAGGCATCACATTATATTTACAATGAATTCAATATATATTCAGTTTGACCTATATTTTAAATTTGTCTTTACCTTACAGGCAAAAAAGATGAATGTTTGGTCTGTAGGACGGCTTGTCGTAGCTTAGTCCTTTCAAAAGAGGTAAATCAAGCTTTAGTTTTATTGCATTACATTAATCTGTGGTTTGCTTAACAGCTAAACTATTTGCATTAAAGAATGCTTCCTTTTTTGTTTTTGCCAACTGTGACATGAATATTTACTGATAATAGGTTGCTAAACTAAGATACTTAGGCACTAGACAGTTCTGCTTTTTGTTGTAAATATTCCTTTAAATTAAAGCTTATGGAAACTTCTTAGGTTTTCAGGTACTGCTAGACATTCTAAACTTTTCAAGAAATATGGCTGGTTACTGTGTAACATTAGTGACTACTTTCATAATGTAGAAAAATGTTTATTGAGTTTGGCATTTTTGCACCACAGGAAATGAACTGTAATGAATTATTTCATGTAATGGACTGAAAGCCTGCCTGATAGCTCAGCAGCATTTTCCAGTGGACTAGGTTTTTTTTCCCTGTTTTCTCTTAAGCTTAACTATTTTCCTTGCAGTTGTGTGATTAAGAAAGAGTTTGAAATACTGTTGGGAATTTTTGTTATTCACTGGAGAACTAAGAGCTTTTAATTCCCTTTCTTGATTAATCATTAGGAATCTTTAATTTTGCATTTCTCCCAGAAGCAATCTTCTCTTTAGCTGATTTCATAAATAGGTTTTAAAACATTCATATTTTTGTAGACTGGTGCCTACCTAAGAGCCAGTGCCTCTTATATACAGGATAAAAGAGATATACTGAAAACATCTAATAAAATTCAATACAGCTAAACATGAAGACCTCCTAGGAATCTTGCACATTGAAGAAGGCAGTTTTTTTACTGAAAAAAAATGCATCGAAATAACAAAATGCAATTATAATACAAAGGAATAATGCACACAGTAATCAAATATGAAAAAAAAATCAGAAAGCCCTTCATAAAAATTCTAAAGGGTGTATTTTAATATGCTTTCAATATCAATGTGTTGTCACTGCAAACATTGCTATTAATTTCAGGCAAAGAATAATTTAAGTTGTCGAGGACCTCTGGAGGTCATCTTATTCAACACCTCGCTCCAAACAATGTTAATTTTTAAGTTACATCAGTCTTAAACTGCACCATTTCAGCAGAACTTGATAATTTACTTCAAAAGCACAGAAGGAATATAAAAATGCAATGATTGGGATACTAACAAAAATATTAGATGTTTCATTAGAACCTGCCTCTGCTCTGGAGGGCTGGAAGGAAGGAAATTACCATATTCTTTAAAAAAGACATTAATGATGATTGCTTATCCTTGATTAAGAACAGATAAAATGATTGGAATGATAATTAAAGATGCATATAAAAAAGTCATGGCTCTATAATTCAGGAACCTGAGTGGAAATATACCTGGTAATCTTTATGAGCTTGATGCTATGGAAGAATTCCCAATGAGAGGAGGTCCTATAAATGTGTAAGAAATCCTAATTAAATTGTATGTTGGAGTAATCAACATGTACACATTAAATGTTCTCATCTTTACAGTAATGCATTCTTGTCACCTTTATGTCTTCCTTCTATGTCTCATGATCCCCACTTGCTTTTCCCCAGAGGATGGTTAAGTGTTACAATAAATCAGATTCTGGCTGTTCAGTATTTCAGAATATCAAAGGAACATCTGCTACTCCTCCATGCAGCAGATAAAATATAAACAGAGTTACACAAATCTTTATTTGAAAGAGTTTTTATATCAGCATGAAGCTGGTTGGGTTTTATTTTTTTTTAATCTGATAGGTACTTAAACCAAGATCATTGCTTTGATAGAACCCTAAATAGATTGCAAGAGCTTTGTTCCTATGAATGCATCTCATTTAAAGAAGCTGAATATATTTTTATAAATATCTTAAGTTTTCAAGATGGAATATTATTGCATTGTTTTATTTTTCTTTATTGAAATACCATAGGTAGGTTAACTGTACTGTCTGTGTTTCTCCATCTGTCAGCTGGAAATTTTTGAATCTTTGACTTATGTCAACCAAATTCAAAATTGTAGAGGAAGTCTCAAGTACAATTACTTACCTTCTGTGAGTTCTGTAAGAATTAGTAGCTGGGGAAAGTAAGGAAAGGCAGTTTTCCTAAAGCATGCACAGCTCTGATTAAAATACACAAGTCATAAAATATTTTTGAAATTCAACAATTACTTTAAGGCTCTTTCCTTATTCTAGGATAATATTCTGCTGCCCAATGGGCAGGGAGAGACAAAGGGATCCCAGTCAGCATTGGAACTATTCTGAAAAAGGACTTTGAAACAAAACTGATTTTAGGATGCATCCCATGTAGCTGGGAATGGTGAGAACCAAAAAGCCTGGAAAGGGGGCTGCCAGAAACCTGGCTGTTGGAGTGAATGCAGTGCCTCTTCCAGGGGCCACAGCATCCTCCTTGAATGTCCTCTGGATATGTCTTAATCACCATAGGTATATATTTGGGGAATATATTTAAACAAAATCCCAGTACTTTCCAGATAGTTGATATGGCCATTAAAGAAATCTAGGCTTATTTTCAATTTCAGCTTTATCCTTGTCTAATCTGTCAATTTTTTTTAAATTTTGATTCATTAGTCAATTTAAGAAACACTTTACAAAAGACTTTATTTAATATGACTTGCTAATAAAAATTCTAACTCTGGTATATTTTCATTTCTTCGTAGACAAGACCTGAAATTCAATCACTGTTCATGCCAATAGATGTGTTAAGCAAGAAACGTTCAAAAGAAATATCACAGGTGAATCTGCCTTAAAACTTTTTAACTCTATAAAATAATCAGCAACTCCTACTGATTTTTATGTGAATGGGAAAAGTGTATGAGTGAATGCTTGAAAATGAATGTATGCCCATTACCATCTTTACTTCCTTAATTCCACAGTTTCTGAGTTCTTAAGGAGACATAAATTATTCATTATGGTCACTGCTTATGTTTTCAAACTCTTTCTAAGGACCACTAGTCTGGTTATTTTAATGGTGTAAAATCACTTTCAATGCTATGCAGTGAAAAATTAGATCTTCCAGAAGCTTAAACGTGCCCAGATAGTGTGCCTTAATTATAGCAATAAAAAGTTACACAGTGAAAACCTGAGCTGGACACGGTCCTGGGCTGACTGTGCTCTCTCTTCTTTCTGATTTATTTTTCTTTAATCAAAACACACCTCTTTTTTTTTCCCAGGTAGATGCAGTAAATGATTCCAAGGTCATTTTCCCCCTACTTTCTGTGAATTTCAGATAGGATTATTTTTGTCAGGCTTCGTTTCAAGTCAAGAACTTCAGTGGCAGTCTGGGTTGAATGAATGCATACAAACTCCCTTTTCCTCCTCATTTTCTGCATCTGTTCAGCCTGGCTTTGGGACTTTGTGTCCTTGTCCCTCTCCCTGTGCATTTCAGCAGCAGTTTCAACCACTCCAGCAGTACATTGTCCCTGGGCCCAGCCTCAGCCTTTGTTGGCTGTTTTCATCTCCTTGGGCTGGGACTTGCTGATCTTTGGGTGAGCTTCCTGATACAGCAGATCAATAACCCAGGGGATATCACCTGTGTGGTCATGGATTCACATTTGCTCTACCCCAGGCCTCAGAGACTTTTCCAAAGCTGAGCTTGGCCCCTTTCCTGAGCAGTGCTCCTCCTCAGATGTAGAAGGGACGCAAGGTAAATGTGAACCCTTCCTCTGTCCTTCAATACTCACTTTTTAACAGCAGGATCAGCAGTTGCTCCATAAACTGAACAAATGCAGGGAACCTGCACACATCCAATCACATGGGAATACAAACTTTCATAGTGTGCCAAAGGAAGGAAAGAAGAGGGCTCAATCTCTCCAGGCTGAGGGTAGGTTTTGTATAGCCTGAGATAACCTGTTGGGAACATACTGAAGTGTAGTGAAGGCTTTGAGGTATGTTCAGAACTTATCCCAGCATCAAAAGATTAAGAGCAATTTATCTAATCTCTTATCTAATCTAATATCTTGTCACTTTGGTGGGTGCTAGGAAAATATGAGAGCAGAGCTGGATGTAGTGATACATCTTCATAAGAGCCTCCCAGCTTTCCACAACTCGTGGCACAGGGGTATTTCAAAGTGGGATTGGTCTTCTGCATTCAGAAGCTTTGGTGGATATTTTTCCCCACTTAACTGTCAGGTTGTTTCCTGAATTTTAGCATCTGTCTCATATTGTGGAAGGGTAGTCCACAGGTTTTTCACTGCACGATGATTATTTCATTTTTCAGGTTTTAATGTGTTAGTTTCATTTCTTACTCTTGAATGTAATTCTGGAGGGAAAAGTATACATTCTCATGCACTACGTCTGTGCTAATCATTAGTTTTAGCTACTGATGCATCCCTTCTTCAACTATCTTTTTTTCAGCCATGAAGATTCATATTCTATGTGGTCATTCTTTTATTGAAGTTCTTGCATACCTCTGATTAATCTGAACTGTTTTCAGGCCTACTCTGTCCTTTCTGAGATGTTAAGCAGACTCAGGATATAGGAACATGCATTTTTTTAGAGGGGAATGATGATGCCCACTATTCAATTTTAAACTACTGGTAAGATCTGATTTATTTTTTGACTGCTACTGAGCACTAAACGGACAAATTCAGGTTTCTCCTAGACCCAAGAACTCATTTCTGAGTGAGTAGAGACAGCGCGGGGCCATCACTTTCTAAGTGAGCATTTCTTCCTTCAGTTCTTCCAAAGACACACTGATCATTTGATGAGTATTCAGTGGAAACCTCCCAGGTCCTTCCACAGGGAATAAAATAACCATTTAAGTTGGATACTCCTCTATGGGTCTATATTCTCAGAGTGTCTCTTCTTGGTTGTCTCATTTCCTACAGATTTTCTGGCAGTTTTCTTACATGTGAGAAGAAAGATTTATTAGAAGTTACTGCCTGTGGTAATTTGTTCCTCAAGCTCTTGTCTTGCCTACCTTGTCATTTTTACTTTTAACTTGTCATGGTTTATGATCCTCATGTGGACACAAGAAATGCTTACACATCACCAGACAGTGTGTCTAACAATTATTTTTTAATTAACAGGGTATTTTTACAAGGCATATTATAATTGCCAGTAAGACAGATTACTTTTTATGTTGCCATTAATTTTATGTGTTTGCTTAGCACTGATGAATAAGAAACACTGCAGCTAAACTGGCTTTCTAATATCTTTACCTTTTTATTGAACATAGTGTTAAAATATAACTTCAGTGAAATAAATCTACCAACTCTGCTGTAGGTCATATTGGATTAAATTAGCTTTATAAGACTTTGTCTATCAGTAATAATAACTTAGAATATTTTGGGATTTTTTTTGAAGAGGATTTAAAAAAGATATGGTGACTGCCTTTAAAAGACAGAAAACTTTGAATACTGTGAAGTAGTTATTTTCCATCACTTCTTTGCTGAGGTGCATACATGTAGTTATGTGAAGCTTGGTATAACTGTATTTATTTTTAGATTGCAGAATTTCAAGAAAAATATCGTAAGCGTTTATTAAAATACCACAAACAAAAGGTAACTCTAATTATGATTTTCTAGGTTTTTGTTTATGTTTGCCTTGATACTTTGGTTTATTTTTAGAAATGATATTAATCTTTTATGGGATTAGAATACTTAGAATAATTTATCAGGATTGACTCATTAATGTCATTATAAATACCAATTTTTAATTGTTTAAAGTCTATGAGGACTATTAATTCTGATTACTGTTTCTAATAAAATATTTTAGTTGTAAGGTGGTTAAGATTAAATGGAGAATCAAAGGACAGGGAGGGAAGAAACCAGGTCACTGTATGGAGGGGAAAGTGGAGGAGGTGGGGAGAGAGGGGTGCTGTAAGATAAGTCCAGAGGAAAAGAAGACTAGGGCTGATAAAATAAATGAGAAGCTTGAGCAATGGGGAACAAGACTGAGGGCTAATACCCTGAATTTGGGATAGCTGAGCGTGAAGGACAGAATTAATTATTCTGTGGAGAACAGGTACTGCATTTGTGACTGTGCTTCTTCCTTTGTAGGTTGGAAGGCAGATTCTTTTTCATTTTTCAGCTACTTCTAAATATTTTATTAAGTTGCTGGATTTTTCTTTTATTTCTAAGGACATGGGATGTTGCTTAAAGCTGCTTGGCAGTATTGGTAACTTGACCCATGAGTATGAAGTTACAGAGAAAAAGCTCATGTAGCTGCCCAGTTGGCCATTTCATGTGTGAGGAGAGTTTCTGGTATGATTGCCATGGATAGAAAGCTTGGAAAATTAGGTGCTCTGTGGCCTGTTCTTCCTTCTCCATGAATGCATTTTGGGATCACTCATAGTGTGCTGTGTTGTGTGTAGTTCTTTTAGGGTCCTGTCCTTCTGCTTTCAAAGCCAGACCAGGGAGGAATCCTGATTTCATCCCCCTTCTAATATTGTACCAACTCCAGATGGTAAAACGGAAACCTGTAGACAAAGTAAAACAAATATCGTAATAGAATTCAGCATAAATTGAGATGTTACCTCCAAAGAATCTGTGGAGAGTTTTGATACTTTGTCATGCTAATTTTTAAAGTTGTTTACTGTTGGGACATTCACTCATCAGTGTTTGTGAAGTATTCAGGGATGGTGCTTTACCTAAGGAAGGTGTCCAGGTGACATTAACGGAACAGTTGAAAATATAGTTGGTTGCTGCTTCAATGGCACACTGCTTTGGGTGGGTTTCTTGTTGTTTTGCCCATTCTGTGTTTTGTTAGTATGTTAAAACTGCTTGTATTGGATCAGGGTCAGGAGAGGCTGGTTGTATTAAACACCATTCCAGTTTCTCATGCTTGGCTGTCTTGTTTCAGGTCCCCTTCCTTATTTCTAGTTTGTCATCCTTATCACTGTCAACCAACAAGGTC
This sequence comes from Euphonia xanthogaster, assembly GCA_034509185.1. NCBI lineage: Eukaryota > Metazoa > Chordata > Aves > Passeriformes > Fringillidae > Euphonia > Euphonia xanthogaster. Next base: position 65,329,798 of record JAYDZK010000202.1, read on the forward strand.
TCATGGTCTTCATTAAACTGCTTGGTTGCTGTTTCTGTGAGTTGTGCAGGTATTAGGGTGCAGGTGATGGTGGCCACTTGCTGTCCATGTTCCTGGCAGGTCTAGATGTCCTGCTATGCTAGGTTCCCAAAATACTGAAAATCAAATAATTACTCATGTTCTTTAAGGTACTTTGGTCTTAAAATTACCCAGTCCTACGGAGCAACAAGGTACATTCTTCCTGCCTGGTTCCTTTCCTAATCAAACCTAGCTCTCATTAGGAAGGAAGGAAAAACCAGAATACCAAAAACCAGATCTTACATAAATTACATTTCTTCTTTAATCTGTTTTGCAGAGTTTTTCATCTGCAAAAAGAGCATAGTATCTCCCACAAACAATATGATTTTATAAATCAGGTAATTTTATTAAAGGATTCAAATAACAGTTTGAGAAGCATGAAAAGTTTACAGGCAAATTTATAATTTGCCTTCAAATCAAAATATGAACAGTGTGAAGGATTAAGGTCACATAATGGAAATTAGGGATAAAACATAGATGCAGGATTGAGGCTATTGAATAAATTTTTACATCCTTCATAAAATATAATATATGTTCACATAATGAAAGACTGTAAAAAATACTTGTACTAGGGAGCTGACCTAATGTTCTTGACCTTAATAGTCTTCAATTTTTGCCAACTCATAACATGTTTTTAATGGAGATATTTCTGGTTGTGTCTCTTAACAGAGTAGAAAAAACAGAGTAGTTAGGCTTGTAATAAGCCTAACTTTTCACTTAGGCTTATTACAAATAGATACTGAAGTGAGCTGAATACATTTTGAATCTGAAGAGAGAAATGTGGGAATAATGTATTTTGTACATTTTTGGTGTTTTTTTCAGATAACTCTATATTAATCATAACAAAGCTTTTATATCAGATATGAAAAATAGGAAGCAAAAGAAAAGAAAACTCTTTTTAAGCACTTTTCCTAGTATTCATTTAGCCAGTATTACCAGCATACTTAAGAATAGGTAATCAAACAAAGTCTTTAACTGCCAAAAAGAAGCATATCTCTTCCAGATTGACTGTTTAATGGGTCCATAACACAGCCATAACAGCTCCAATAAATCTGGAATTGCAGTGATGTCTTAAGATTAAAACCAATAGAAAGCAGCCTTTCAACACTTTAGAATATTAGCTGGATGAAAATGGAGCTGTATATCACACAAACAGACTTTGTTTAAATCTATGATTATCTCACAGATAGCAAAGCTGGAAGAGTCTCTCAAGAAAGTAACACAACAAATTCAACAGATACAATGGTAAGAGGTTTAATGCAGCAAAAGTAAATGTAATCAGACAACAGTAATTTTCATTTATAAAGAAATAAAAAATTCATGTTTTGTTTGCCTTCCTCATGTGTTTTTACAGAAATAAATGTATAGTGATTTCTGACATCAGATGAGTTTTATTCACAATAATCAATCCTGTCAGGAAGAAATCCTTTTATTTTAAAATACAACTCTGTACTTAACTCTAAAAATGAACTTTTAATAAAGTCTATCACATAGATATTCAGTTTTAATTTTTTATTGGCTGTTACATAACCATGTTTGTGTATTTTGCAATGGACTTCATAGCATCAGCCTGGAAAATACTATGATGCCTTTCCTGGTATCTTAGCCCATTTATAAAGTTACCAGAGTTTTGTAACATGGTTCTCATAGTTTTCTGTTTCTGATAAAAATTATATACTTGTCTCATCTTGATTTAGTCTTTTTTCTCAAATGTTTTAAAGTGGTTCCTCATCCTTATCCCCCTGCTCAATGACTGATACACCTTCATCTTTTCATCTTACTTATTTCCAACATAAAGCCAAAACTGATGTTTAAATCTACTTAATAAGCCAGTTCATTAAACCAGCATTTTAATTGGACAGATTTGAGCTTTAATTGATCTTTATTCCTTTTCTGTGTTTTTTAGTACAGACTTTCCCTTGACTCTTTAATGCACATAATACTGTATTTTGCTCTCTCAGGCTGCTTGGTGTAATGTAGCAGAAAGTAAAAAACAGTATAAAGGAAACTCTGTATTTGGTGGATTATTGCAGTTTATATATTTTTATTCATATTATGCCTCCATTTTCTTGTCTGCATCTCAAATGAATAGCATCTTGATTATATCAATTACAGAGTTCTTACTGAATTTTAGATTTTTTTTTTTTTGAGTTCTACTTAGAGAGAAGAGTCCTAGGGCCTCTTCTTGCTCTCCTAGTAAACATATTACTCCCGTTTATGATTCTTGCCAAAGGTACCAGTTTTGCAAAGTTATTGTTGAATAGCATCAAAATGCCAACATTTCATTTGATAACTAGATTTCTTAAAGTTTGGTAAATGTATAATTTCATGAACTGAAATTAATTTTGTACTTAGCTATAGTTAATAGCTGTATTTTAACATCTGTTGTTCTCTAAAGTACTTTGCCATAATGTTGTGCTAAATTTGATATTGTTGGGTATATAATGAGCACTGCAAATATTATGATGTAAAGAGCAAGTTCATAGATTTACTAAATAAATTCTTACTTTGCTCCAAGGCAAATAGTGTCATGTTAAAACCTGCTATTGATGGATAAATGCTTTGATTTTTTACTTTATTGACCAGTTAGGCATGTTAACTAATCAAACCAGCTTTCAATTTATATCTGTTGTTTCTTCTTTCCCCTTTAGTATGAAACCTTCTGAAAAAACTACACCACTGCCATTTTCCAGTATAAGCAGAAATACATCCAGTAAGAAGTGTTGGTTTAAAATATTAATTATGGAATACCTGTCACTGGACATAGCTGTGTTCTAATATTAATTTCTTAATGACTTCAGTTCCTTCAAGAAAACAGAATGTTTATTCTTCATATTCTCTTCATTCGAGTCGTCCTTCCACTTCTGAAACGTGGGTACAAACTTGATAATTTTCAATGAAAATCTTAACTAATATTTTATACAGAAAGTAACCTTTTTGTAGTGAGTTTAAAATATTTTCTGATTTTGTGTTTTGTTTCTGCAAACTGTTCAAATATGAAAGAACTGAGGAAAGTCTTATCTATTCAAGTGTACATTACAGTTGTATGGATGGTGGTTACTGGAAAGAAATCTAAGGCATGATGTACCTTATTCCAAAGAACTTTTGGATGAATAGCTAGACAGATGAATGCATAGATAGATAAGTGAAACATTCTCCATTTGCCATAGAGAAAAACTAAATTTATTGTACAGAAACCTATATGTACACTGTAGTGATCTCAGGATGGATGGGATGAGCCACTTCAGTAAGGCTCATTTAATTGTAAGTGAAATGAATATACAGCTTGCTCAAGCTAAAATATTTCTGTACCTTTGATTGTGACTTTCTTTTCTACAAAAAACCCCAGAGATTCAGAGTGTCTTTGTTGTGGATACAAATGAGAGATACATAAATATGCATGCTTATTGAGACAAATAGAAAAATAACAATGCTAATCATAAAATAACTTGCTCTGTAAATGTCTAAACCAGAGCTCAGAATCAGTGAATATATTTTTCTTACTGCTAGTGAGTCCTAAATACTTATGTGTTTTATGCATTATGTATTATGCTTTTCCATTGCTTGTCAAATTTAACATTAGAATCTAACATAATTTAAGTCTTTATAATGAAAATGTTGTTTTTATTACAATGTCATACTTTGACCTTTCTTGCAAGGATGGAGGCAATGGAGATTGATCCTCTACCTTCACCAATGAGGAAAGTAAGTGGGGTTTTTTTTAATGCTTGTTTATGTATAGTCACACACATATATCCTTTTGATTTCTCTTACTCTGTTTATACTGAAAAAAAAAAGGATTCTCCCCCCATCCCATTCAAAACCATTCTGATGTGCATGATAGTTTCAGTTATGCTTGATACAGGATAGAAATCAGATGCTCCCCAAAAGAAACCAAAAGCAAATAAATCACAACATTAATTTCTGGAATTATATTCTCCACATGCCATATACAGGCTTTTAAAGTTGTGATGCCACATTAAATCGAAAATTCTTAAAATCCCAATATTAAAAAACTGTCAGTGGTCTGAAAGCACCATTTAGACTCTGATACCTGAGTAGGGCATTGCAGGCTTTGAGTGATACTGCTAACATGAGAATGAAGGTGGGAGCTTTTCATAGTGCTGGTGTCCTGGTTAGGAGAGGTAACCTCCAGGAGCAGCTGCTAGCTTGCAAGTGGAATCTCAGCACAGAAAACAGTGAGAGTGTCTGATAACACTTCTTACCTGAATCTGATAGGTCATATAATAAAGCTAAAATACACTTATTTCTCACCTGCACATAGATCTTTAAAAATAGTAACTTAATTTTTAGGTTTTGTATTTTAGTGCTATGAACAAAACTGAAAGCAGAGAGTTCTGGGAATCTGCAGGCTCTGTAGACGTCAAAAATAAAACACTATTGCTTAAAATGTCTTAATAATTAATATGCTTATTACACTGTGGTTAATGCTGTTTATTTAGCTAGAGACACCAACTGGTCCAGCAAGATTATCAGTCATAACTCCCCCACAGGATGGACGTATGGGTGAGTAAAAGTAAACTTTTTTAACTGAATAACATTTCTGTTACATTAGGAGGATGAATAAATTAATAAATACATTAGCAATTTACTAAAAACATTTGAATTGTGTTGAAGTGTGAGGAGTTTACCATGTGGACTTCAATCCAGCAGCTTGGAAATGGTTAAAATGAAGTATGAAATGTTTTCCTAGTACTTACCTCTTCTGTTCAGTAAATGATTACTTGTAACCAAACTGATTTTTGCTGAATCAGCAGTTGCAAAGAAAATACTGTAACTATTTGTGTGATTGAACAGAACAGGAATACTTGCAATATACATTGTTGACCCTCTGTTAAGCTTCATAATTTTATGTATTTGTGGTTAACGGAGAGTAACATTGTCCACAGTGTCATATTAAATATCACACAAAGAAAAGGGGGGAGACTAAATGGAAGTTAAAAAAAATATTTAATAACAAAAATGAGGCAGTTGAGATCAAGAATTTGTTCAAAAAGGTGATAATTTTTTTCACCTTATCACTGTTACAGGGTATAAGACATTTTACCTGCCACTCCTTCCTTTCATTTCTTCATACCCTCACCTTGGGTAACACTCAGATGTAAATAAGACATGAGTAACAGCCTGCTGGAAGTGGTGCAGTCTCTTGAGAGCTGTTTGTTTGTGAGGACTTTCCCAGAATTCCTAATGCTTTGCTGTGTGTCTCTCCCATTCTTGGTTTTACATTCAGCATATTTCTGCAGCAGTCTGCTCAGGCAGGCTTTCACCTGGCTTCAGCAGTTCATAGAATCCATCTGCAGCCACATAAAGAACTTTTAGCACTCTTGTGTTTTTATATGGTGTAAGTCCTGAAACAAGGACAAATGCAGTTGCAATGCAATTTCAATGGAGGAGGAAAAATTGCTTTTCATGTGTTATGTCTGATTTATATGCTCAGATCCTTCCTACATGCATGGTTGCCTATAAATTTAAGCATAACAAGATAAAGAGAGCTGAGGTTAACTGTTTTTTTTATTGTGTCTAAATATAAATAGATATTTATTAGACAGTAAAATTTTATGTAGAACAGTTATGTGTTCAGCAGATTTCAGAACTTTCACATAAAGTTTTGCAGTGGACAAGGCTGAGGGAATCAAAGTTTATGTGCAAAAGTAAGTGGAAACAATGATTTAATGGTGCACTAAGGAAAGATTCCTTCTCAGACGTGGATGAGGCAAAAAAAAGATCAGCTGAAGAACTAGAGCACTTCAGCACAGCTGTCTTGATAGTCTAATAATAGTCTAATAAATGAAAGAAGGGGAAAGAAACTAACATATGTTTAACTGGAACAAGATTTTCAGGGATGGTGCAATATGATGTTTCTGTGACAGCTGAGCTCTGTCATTGACTATTGTAATTGTGCCCCATTTTTAGTTCCTGAATGAATCAATCATGAATTTGTCCCAAATCATGCAATAAAAGTACTAATCTTTGTTTCCAAAGTTTTCTCTTAAGTAAAATGGGTAATTCATGTTGGTCCTGTTTTTAAAAATCTGATTCCAACAGGGAGTGTATCCTACAGGAGTTCTCAGATAGCTCTAATAAAGCCAAGCCAGAGTATTGGAACAGGATCTACAAGGTAATTCAATACTTTTTCAAGAGGTTACTATCTCCTACAAGAGACTGAAATGTGTCCTCTGGCCTTTATTAATCTGTGTGTTCAGAGGTTATATTCTAGACCTGAAGAAGTGTTACTGTGCAGCCTGGCTATCATCTACATGAAAGTTTGGTTTTGGGGGAAAGTTTTATTTTGAAATCACATTTTTCAAAAATGTGCAGTTGTAATATGTGCTTCTGTAGCTGTTGACATTTGCAGTCATGGTACTCCTATAAAAAGGGGTAATTTTATAATGAGGAAGTTTAACAATGTCTCTGCTGTATCATTCTTACAAAAATCAGAGATAAAAGCACAATATCTGCACAAGGGCTGTTCTCTGAATAACCTGAACTTCATGCAGCCTGCAACAGGTGTTTCTGGTTTTTTTCATTTAAACATTGAAAATGTCTTAAACTGTGAGAATTATTAACATCAATAACTTTAAATTGTTCCAGAAAATTAAACTCTTGTTCTTTATAACTGTTAAGCCAAGTATATCTATCTTCCTATATTTAAAATATGTGTAATGAAGTATTCTTTTTTCTCCACTTCTGATTCCATAATTGTTTTGTCAGTCTTTTTGAAATATATAAAAATATTCAGTAAGTAAAAATATATAGACAACAAATTGAAGTAATTTTGAAATCTTTTGTATTGTTATAAAGGTAGCCTCAAATCACATGCATGAGTTTATTTCATTAACAGATCCACCCCTCTGCTGAGATTACCACATAGTTCTTGTCCATCATCATCTGGATCTCAAAGCAGTCAGAGGGGATCATGGGCTAATTCTGATTTCAGAACCCCTCAGCTGTATCCATTTACATCACCTTCCCCACAGCTGCCTCTGTCCAGGCAGCCAATCACCATCTCTGGACTTCTGCAAAGACAACAAGGCAAGTATATTTATAAACTAGCATTTAACACTTCCTGAAAAATTTTCAGCATAGCAGCTTAAATAAATTAACCAAAATAAAAATGATATTTCAGAATTGGAAGTAGGCTTTCAGCAAAATATGAAAGATGTTTGTGTTTATGATTGTAATTTGCCTTGGTCTTATGTGTGAGATGGTATCTGCTATGAAAATGTGGTTTTGCTTCACTCCAGAGTTAGATTTTAACAGATTTAAATCTGATAATGTCCAAGTTTTCTGTCTCAGCTGCACATTTCTTAAAGATCTGCCTATCAAGACATCCATGTAAATGTCCACAGATCACAATGAAAAGGGAGCTATTCCAGAGTGTTATTGTTGAGTGTAAGATAAAACTAGCAAAAGCAGCTGCATAAACATCAGCCTAAGGGGGGGTGGATTTGGGTAGGAATTGCACTGGGGCAGATTAATTAATAAAATCACAGAATCATAGAACAGCCCTGGTCAGAAGGCACCTTGAATGGTGCAGCCCTTTTTGGGAAAGAGAACTTAGATGAGATCATGTAGCACCCTGACCAATCAAATCTTGCAAACCTAATTCACCTTATTGTTGAATTTGCATCACCACTGAAATATTTTTTTAACTTATATTAAAAAGATAATTCATCTCTAAAGCACTTTTAGTCCATACTAATAAATGTGACCTTCCTACATATCCCAAGTAATTTTGAGTTCATGAAACCAAAATAAAAATATTTAAAGAAATGAAGGCTTATAGCTTGTAAAAGCTTACATCACAATTGTTTTAATTGTGAGATTTCTGGAGAGTGATACAGTATGTGAAATAATGAAATGCATGAACCTGATAGGATCTCTAGAAAATGTAGGAGAAATTAATGTTATAAGAAAATTAGGTGTATTGAACTTCAGTAATAGATGTCATTTGGCTATATGATTGCAATTAACTTCAGTTCATATACAGAAAAATGCTTTGGAGATTCAATTGTGTAGCTAAAATTGGAATATGGCAAAAATGCTTTTGTGGAAATACAGAGAAGGACATTTACATTCATGAAAATGGCAATAGAAAAGTTTTCATCAGTTGTGTAGGTTGTTTTTTTAATTTTTGATAGTTTTGATTTTCCTTACATAAATTCCTCAAATAATTTACAAGAAAAAAGCTTTACTTTAGTTTTACCATTTATTTTTTCATTTATACCTGTATTTTTATTCTAGGATCAACCAATTTAGGAGGACGTTCAGCAGAGAGATGAGCAAACATCTGTGAATTGTTTGGGTTAAGAAGCAGCTGGAGAAGCACAACATAGTCTCTGGATATCCAAGTATTTGTAACTTCCACAGAATGTCAAATTGGCATAAACCAGCAAATTGTTCAGCATGAATATTGTATTTAAAACATCACTGATCTTTCTGATTAACATCTACTGAAGTTTTAGATGGGAGTACAAAATTGTCTTGTTTTTTCAAAATTCTGGCTTCAAATATATTGCAAAAACAAGTCCTTCATTACCTAAGTGTTAAGGCAAAATGTGATTATATGTTGAATGAGCATTTTTTTTCTATGGATGCATTGAGCTGCAGGATAAATAATTATGCCTGTACAGTATTATAGATAGACTTCAATCCTAAAAAAAGGAAATTTCTTTATGGATTTTTGATTTCAGAACTCCTAAGTTTGGTTCTTACTCAATGCATCTCCTTTTGTTTGCACTCTTGAAAAGGGGTGAGTTTTGAGGGATATTACGTTCTAGCAGGCTCTGCTGGGCTCAGAACACAGTATCTGTTCCATGCTTGTGAAAGTTCACCATTTGATTTAGGTAGCAAGCATTTCTTCCCAAAATGGAATTAAATAGGGGAACTGGAGCGAAGGGACAAAACACAGTGAAGACTACTTTTACTTTTGCACAAGAATAGCAACTGGAGACTCTGAATGAAGGGTGCCAGACTTTTCTTTTCTGAGAACAACTCTGAAATTCATATGCCCTCCATATGCGGCACAATTTTGGTATGACTGAGTCATCAAATGCCTTTGTTTTGTTTTGACCCAAACTTTACCTGGACTGTTTCAAGTAAAATAAAACTAAAAGCTGCTGTGTTTTTTGGGATAAAGTTCCCTGAATATATGATAAATTTCTTTTGAGTTAAATGTTTTACTTTTCATTTCACAAGTGGATGGGAGAGAGAAGACTTAATGAAAGGTTCAGGAGTTGAGATGAGAACTGGAAGAGGTCATTCACCAAATACCATCATGGTCAAACCACACTCAACTTGAGGATATTAATTGAATTTATTAGTAAGAAAATCACAGCAAGTTAATGAGAAGTAAAGTTAATATTAAGAAAACTTTCCTCCCCACTCCTCCCTCCTTCCCAACTCTACCTCCACCCTGAGAAGTGCATGGAGTCAGAGAAGGGGAGTTACAATCAGTTCATCACAGGTTTCTTCCACTGCTCCGTGAGAAGAGGCCTTGGCCTGCTCCAGCACGGGAATTTTCAACTTCACATTTGTCTTATTTCAATGTATAGCTGACTTTTTTTTTTTTACCATGGGAAAATTGGTAGATTTTCTCCTCCTCAGTATTCTTATACTTCAGAGTTTAGCTGGGATCTCAAAGTCAACTTCCTTCCAAGCAAACTTCCAGTCAAAAGATTTAATTTTACAGTGCTACAGACATGTTCAAATAAAGGTAGTGAAACTCTTAAAGAAATTCAACTCTCCTTTAGTTCCAGATGAGCTTCAATAGCTTGAAAAGTGAGGCTGGTAAAAAATTATTGCAAGATTCGACATTATTTGTGCCCCAGTGGTTTTCTGTTTGTTTGCATCCCAAGAAGGGATTCTCTCTAGTCTCTCTTTCATCACACTGCAGAGTTGTCATCCAAGTCTGTGAAGTCATACTGTAGGTTTTATAATTGCTGGAAGATGCATTTTGCAGCCAGGTGGAATACTTTGCTTTTACTGGTTTTGTTCCTCTTCATCCCACTCCACAAACCCTCATTAATTGCAGAATTGAGCTTAATGAAGCTGAAAATTTGTGTGCCTAAATGAGTCCTGTCTGAAAGAATTTGTGTAGGAAAGAGTCATACATGCTAGATCTACAAGAGTCACAATAAAAAAGAATCACCCTGTCATTCAGAGATGTGAATATTCACAGAGAGCAGAATGATTCCTGTTTCTTGCTCACCACAGTGGTTTCCACTCAAATTCAGTAACAATCTTCATGGTTCAAGTAATCAGCAGTTTACCTTTTCTGTGATGAAAGCTGGACGCAGGCAGGCCGTGTTTTTTAGCTGTAGGCTGAGAACTTGGAACATCACATCAATAAAGAGAAGAAATGTAGTATGGAAATAGATATTTATTTTATTGCTGCTTTGAACTACTTAGTAGTGTCTGGTAGTATCTGCTACTTAACATGTATTGCCTAATCTATCTGAGCCCATAGTCTAATCCTGAAGAAAAAAAATCCAGCAACCTTATCTTCAGAAATACTACAGCTTTGAAATGCACTTGGAAGAGAAACAATGTAATTTGAGGAAGAAAGCAAAGGCATTGGAGCCATCCATGCTGAGGAAAAACACTTTTGAATGACATCCTCTTGTTTTGCAGTTCAGAAAAAAATGAAAATAAAATCAATGAACTGAATATAATGTGATTTTTTTGAAAACTTACATCTAAATGGCTCATATAAAATGAAGTAATAGCTAGGAAAAAATAATTTAAAAGGTAAAAACAGTTTGAGGAATGTCATTTAGCAAGTTCAATGCATCTATCATTTGTTCAAAAAAGTTGAAAATTCTATATTCGTTATTTCACTCCAAGAAGAGGAGAAACGAAAAAAAGCAGGGTTTGTTCTATCTTCCAATAGGCACACAAGTTCCTATATCACTCTCTTAGGCATCTGTCTTCACAGAATTTTTCTTGCTTTTGTGAGGAATTGGTCCTTGATATGCAAGGAAATTTGCAGTTCGCTGAGGATACAGCAGAGGGTGCTGAGCTACCTCTAAAGAAATTCACTCCTCTCTGCTCTTTGGCTAAGGGGACTGAAATCCGGCCTGTGGCCTTTTCAGTATGGAACGTACATGGAAAGCTGCAGACAGTGATGGGAAGAGCAAGGATGTGATGTAGAGTCCGAATGTGAAACATCAGAAAAGCACCTGAAGGAGAACAGCAAATGTGAGGGACTACATAAGGTCACTGGAAGTTAAAACTAACTCAGATACAGAAGTCTTCAGGGATGTGAAAGGTAAAAATGGAAGCAGGGGTCAGTCATGCTGGGGAGTGTAAGCAGTAGTGGTCTGAAGGAATAAATTACTTATTAATTTTGTAAATTTCTGAACGGAGGACCTTGGCAGTGCACAGTGGATAGTCAAGATTTCAGCATTAAGAAGCAGCAGCTGAAGCTGTGCTGTGTAACTTTGAGAAACACTGAACTGACCTCCAGTGTCTCTCAGTTTCTGTCTGCAGCTTTCTGGCCTTAAGGCATAAGAGGGCACTAATTTATCCTTTTCAGTTTTCTGGGAGAGAGCACGAGTATCTATTTCACTACAAGGGTGTTTTATGCACACACAAACAATAGCAGAGGCTTTTATTACGAGACAGAATCGTGCTATTCATGCAATGGGGTCAGCACTCATGCTGAAGGTATCCTCTTGTTTGCATTATCGTTGCCAACTTCAGCTTCATTTCACAGTCATCACATCTCCCTCACAAGGTGATGCTTATGCCATATAAGGCAGCATCATGTCTATTTATTCCTGTGTGACACAAAGGAAGTCTGTTGCAGACAAATGCTTGGTCTGTTATACATAATACCTGATACTTGCCAAGGAGCATTTTCTACAATTGTGCCAATTAAAATGTGAAATTGCTACCACTTATTTTTGAACTCTCTTGTTCTGGCAGTCAGGAAAGAATGCCATAACTCATCAAGATGCAGCGCTGTTGGTTTATCTATGATAGCCCTATTTTCCCTCTAGAATTTAACCTGCTCCTGACCTGAGGAAGTACAATTTGATAATTCTCTCCTTCTGTGGTCTCTGTGTCAAAAATGCCAACATGCTTCAGTCTGTAGATCAGTTTTATGTGCCTTTGGAGCACATGCAGTTTCTCATGGTCCATTGTGCCAGAGTCTTTCTGCAGATCTCTTTTGTGCAGATGAAAATTGCTGTGCAACTAGGAGGACACTGCTCATGTCCACTGTAGTTTGGGATTCTTCTACATTATGCCTTTGGGATTGCTGGGTATCCCACCAGCTCCAGAAACATTTAGCACTGACTGCTGTGAATAAATCAACTGCATCACTGGGACCCCTGACTGCTACAACATTTTGCAGGGAAACCTGCCTTTTGTAACAACAGGATTGACTTGCTCTGTGTCTCCATGGAGAAGGTTCTGCCCTGAGGATCCTTTGTCTCGTGTGTCACGTGAGCTTTGGGCAACTCTTCCCTTGATTATGTCTAAAGCTCTGATAATCTTTCCCTTTAAATGGTAGTAAATATTTGTCCTGAACTTTAATACTAAAGTAATATCAGGGACTAGGGTGCCAGCTGGGTATCTGGTATCTGAAGGGATAGGGAAACAACTTTTTTGGAACAAAATGGAAAATTTGTGTGGTAACAAGATTGGGAAGGACGTGACTCTTGACAGTGAAGTGTAAAAAGCTTTTCAGTGTTAGGAGTCAGTGAACAAGCTCTGTTAGGAAGTCACTCACATTTTGCCGCCAGCAAAACAAGAAAAATCTTTCTGTTCTGCAAGTGAAGAGGGTTGCTTTCCTTTTTGACACATGGGACATGGAGAAGGTACCTCAGAACCCCTGCTCCCAGGAAGCAGCAGCCCTCTGACCTTGCTGCCATAGAACTATTCAGAAGCCACCAAATCTAGAAAGGATTGACTTTGGATTGGATTTGACTTCACATTGGATTGACTTCACATTTGGATTCTGCATCATGGTCCACCATGCAAAACTCTAAAACCAGGCACTGGTGCTGTCAAGGCCCGCATGTAAAAAAGCTCTGCAGAAATTGAGCAAGGCTGAGAGGTTCCAGGTTACTCCTTACACTCTGGAGAATCACCCCACACTGGCAGTATTTTGTCCTGACCAACCCAGGGCCTCCCAGATAAAAGTACACAGCACATTTCCGATCAGGGCAGTCTCCACAACAAGATCAAGGGCTGTCTATCCCCATGTTAAGGCATCTGGAGGAAAAAACACAAAAGAGAGGAGGAAATCAGTCCCACTAGACATTCTTAAAAGCTTTTTCTGGCCCCTGCCTTAACCAAGCACACATTTTAGCCATGTTTCACATCCTTGCCTAGCTCAGTGTTGAGCCAAACAGAAGCTGACTTTGGAGATGGTCGAAGTACGTCTGTGTCTTTATGCATTTGGCTGTGCAGAATACGGTAAAAAAAATTAATAATTCAGCCATCTCCAGCTCCTCTGAGCTCAACCACTTTGAAACAGGCAGAACAGAGCTCCAAGAGTCATTGTGGGTGACGACAGGCAGGGCTTGGTGTGATGGGAGTGAGGAACAGATGGGCCATTTGGGATTACCCAGACCAGTTTCAACTCTGTTTTTGACCTAAGTCTGCACACAGGAACCAGCCTGGGAGGAGTTAGCTCTCAGGAGGTCACCTCCTGTTATGCTGTCACCTGTAACATGGGAACATTATAGATCAGGATGGTGCAGGGGAGAGGAAGAAAAACCTGGCTAGGAGATAAGAGGACAGGATAAAGGAAGGAAGAACAAGAGCAGCCAGGAGTATCAAGGAATGTTTTCTATGTAAACTACATCCTTCTAGTCTTGCTCCTTGTGTGTACTCTAGTCTTGTTCATGTGTGTTCTCCTTTTTGCTGTTGCCCATACAATGTTAGCAGTAGAAGGTGTTTAAAGCAGAGAGGGACTGGAATACCTAAATAAGAGTTGTTTAAATACCCCTGGTCAAGATTTCTACTGTTTTGTGTTCTGGTATCATTCTTGGCATAGATATGCAGACCTGGTTTGCCTTACTCATTTCTTTCATTTTAAGCTCTGAAATGGGCATTTCCAGCTTTTTATATATTTATTTATCTTTCTGTTAGAATCCCTGCAGTTCCTAGTAATGGCAGGTCATTTAGAAATTATAATTTTTCTAATTAAGAAATAAATAGATAAATGAATAAGAAACAAGGCAAATAGCATTTATAATGCAGAGGACTTGCATTTTCCACAAGTGTAGTGAAGTTACTGTTTCTTCTAACAGCATTTCACGGCTTACCACTGGAGTGTATGGAGTGTGTGGGTAAAAATAACACAGCCTAGCCATGTTACAGCCCCATACATTAAATCTTTGCATAAAAAATAAAAATAGACCTGCAGTTTGCCTATGTGAAATTACCAAGTTGCATTACTAGCATGAATGTAAAAACCTTCTAGCCCAGCATATGGTAAATACATTAGTGCTATATTCCAGAAATCATCATTTTCCCAAGCTATAGTTCTTGCTGACATATGTGGTAGAAAGGCTAGTTCTGCCAACTGTCTGCTTCCTTCATGTCCTCTGATTTTGGTGCAAGTTTAAAGCAATATGCTTAATAGCCTCAGTCTAATACTTTGAAAAATTGCAATGCCATCTATCTGTGTGGAAAGTCACATATCAATGACATTTGGTTGGCACAGTGGGTTAGGAGAAAAATGGCAAAGAAAACAGTTGGCACTGAGTTTTGGGGAAAAAAAAATCAGAAAATGTGAGTCTGTATGCTGTAAACTCAAGTTTTATTTGCTCATATATCAGTTTGTCAGGGTTTTCAGTGGTTCTTGTGGAAAATGTGTTGCTGAAATACAAAGAAGCTTTTACATATAATAAGGATTTTCCCTTTAACCTAATTGGTATTTTCCCAACCTATGCCATACCCAATATGCTGGGTAGTACTACATCAACCTCCTAAAAGAACTACATGAGCTCTCAAAGTAATTTTTTCTGTTAAGGAGCCCATCCATGCACATCTTGCAGGATTGTGTGAGACAGGAGGGGGTGTATGCACAGGCTGGATGACTGCTACTCTGCCATGGATGCACAGGGAGCTGTATCTTCACGTGTTCTTGTCAAAATTGATACCATGCTTGTAGATTTAGAGGAAAGCTGCTGTATATTTCCAGTTCAACTCCATCTGGAAACTGGCAAACCACAGTCCCTCCCCTTCACACCATAAATCAGAGACAGCTAATAATAATTAATGCTAAGGCATCAATCTGCTGAAGCCTTTTTGCGCATTGGATGAGACGGCAGCCTCTTGGGGTTCAGAAATGAGTTCAGAGTCTCTGCTGGGCTGAAGTTGGCAGCTTCTGGCAGCCTTTGTAGGAGGGTGTGGAGGGGACAGAAAGTCGCCTCTGTGCTGGCACGGGGAAGCCTCTTTGGAGTCCTTGCATGGTGGTGGCCCTGCAGTTCCCTTGCAAAAAACTCAGAATGGCTTTCCTACAGGCTGTGATTAATCATTGTAACACTTCAGCAGTGAAATCTGTTCCCTGCATCCTGGCTCTGTAGCTCAGACCAAGGAGTGACTTCATAGGTGTTTTTCATGTGTGCAAACATTTTATTGCCTCATTTTCTTGGAGGCAATCTTTGTTTCAAACTACTGTTCCCTTAAAACTTACCTCGGTTGTTGATGATGGGACTACAAATATTACCACTAAAGAGAAAAGCTGTAAAATAAATGTCACAAATAGACATAGACTGTGTGTAAAGCACAGTGTGTGCTTTACACACTGTGTGTGTAATACACACATTGAAAACCTTCCTGTTGTTTGCCATGGTTAATGCCTGCAGTATTCCTTGAGAATCAGTTGAGAAAGATATAAATCAAAAAGTAGCTCCTGACAATATGATGCTGTTGGGGTATGTGCAAATTTTCAACATGGATTGTTAATTTGGCAACAGAGTGTTTGAAGGGACAAAAAAATGTTTGAGGGAAGGGAATAGCTCTTGTAAAACTCAGCTGTGCCTGTCAGAACTGTTCAAAGAGTCACAGTTTTTGTTAGGCAGTAAACTGGAATCCCTGCTGTGCTTCACTTAGTTTCCAAAATTCATAATTGCAGCCTGTTTCCAAAAAAATTAATTAGCTTATGAGTAAGGAAAAAAAGCACAAAATTTTGCATGGAGTGCTTTAGAGCTTTCTTGGGATATGCTAATATATGTTTTATTTTACTTGCTGTTCAACAGTATTGAACTTTTTGAATACACCATATGTAATGGGATATACTGCATAGTCACATTTCATGAAATATTGCTGTGCTAGCTATATTTTCCCCAACTTTATGAAGTGTTTAATCCACATTCTTTATACCCTAAGATAGTGAAAACTGTGACTCTTCAGAGAATACCAATATCTTACATATTTTAAGCAGAGATAAGCAGATCCTGAAGGAACATATCAACACAGCACATGTAAAGCCAGGTCAGTGGGCACAGGGCAGGTTTTGCCATCACAGAGCATCCAGAGGTGAATTCCCTCCAGCAGAGACTGTCAGCAAACAGCTTGTGAGCCACTGGTCTCCCACTCACAGCCCAAAACCACAGCCAAGCAGGGCAGAAGCGACTCGTGAGCCCAACCATCTGAGCAAGTGGGAATTTTATTCCTTGGGAAGCCTTTTGGGCAGAGGAGCCTTGGATACAACTATTTGCTGCCAACAGTCGCTTTTAAAATGGAGAAAAAAGTCTCTTTTATACTGAAGGATGAGAAAACATTTCTGTGGAAGTCAGGCAGGGGTGAAAAGCTGCCAGCCACACTCAGAGCTCCTGCCCACATCCAGGTTTTGGTGATGTAAAAAAGGGATACATGTATGTGTTTTGCCATACATTTCCTAGGTAGCCAACTTTTCATTATCAGATCATTATAAGTGGGAAGGCAACAAATACAAAGGTTTTCTCAGCAGTTAGTATGGATTATGTGTGAATTCTTTTCTGTAAACCTGAAAGTGTTGGGCAATACCAAATGTATCTTTGACTTCTGATTATTTAGCCTAACAATAATTCTTTTTTAAGAGAGAAAAAAAGTACAACTCACTTTAACTTTACAATTTATTTAGAGAGGTCAGACAAAAAAAAAAAGCCATACTAAATATATACTATTTGCTGACCTATGTAAATACATAGTAGCTACATATACCCATTCTTGGGGTCCCAGTTATGCCTTGTTATGCTGCTCTGACAAAATATTTATGTGACGTGTAACTCTGATATTTTTAACAGAGTTCTCCGTGATTTTGCAGTAAACACTATGTGCAAACTGGGAGGGGGGGGTAACAGCACTTATTAGTTCACCAGTGAGGGAAAAACACCAGCTAGATGCAATAGTGTTCAGGCATGTAAAAATCCACGCCAGTGCAGCTCAGTCATATCAGACATGCAAGAATCCACTTTACCATCAAGGTTGCTTTGCTGCAAGCAGCCCGAGACCTTTAATTAGCTGTGAACTCTCTCTGAACTTTTCCTTGAGCTTAGTGCTACATTGTGTAGCCTTCCTGGTGTCTAATAAGGGTGAAATCACACTGCAGCACTAATCTAATTCAGGTAAAAACAAACAAAGCGTGGGATGGTCGCCTGCTGCAGGCCAGCCTTTTCTTAGTTCCTGTGCTCAGGGTGGTGCCTTGTCCCTTTAATCCAAAATAGCCCTTTTTCTCGAGTATTTGGTTTAAAAACAAGCAGCAAATAATTTGTGGGAGTGATCTGGGACATTAGGTGTGTGCAGGCCCCATGCCTAGAACCAGCGCTGCTCTTCAGAGGGTTTTCAGCAGGAGAACTGGTTTGCAGTGAAAAGAAGTGAGTTTTCCTAAGATTGGTGATTTTCTTAACATTCATATGCATTGAAAAATATATGTAGGTTTTTATATTTTTCCTTTGTCAAAAACAAACAAACAAACAAAAAAACCCCGTTCATAAACCCAAAATATTTTTCTGAAATAATAGATCCTTATTCAGAGGACAGGTAAATAAGTATCCTGGCTGCCTCCTCTCCTATCCCTTTCTTCTTGGGAGACCAAGTGGAGCTAAAAGAGCCACGATGTCACATAGCAAAATTTGGGCAAAGAGCTATTCAGCCTGCTGCAGGATCCTAAGCAGGATCAATACAGGCACATCTGCTCTCCCAGTTTCCAGGGAACTGGTGGTATCTTCTCATCTGGTGGAATTCTTTTTCTTCCAAGGATGTTAATATAACATAAATAGGGAAATGGATCCAACCATTTGTTTTCAGAGGCAAAGAAAAACTTGTTGCTTCTACATCCATTAAACCATGGTAGGATCAAATTAAACCAATGTAAATGAAAAATAAAAATAAGTTTTTATTACTATAAATCTGTTTTCTGGACTGATCTTTATATATAATCAGTTGTTAAGCTTACCCAATCCATGGGCCTATTTCTTTGCAGCACAATGTGAGTTCTTAGGATCTGAAGTGGAATAACCAAAGAATTTACTTAATTTTCATTGCTGAATGAATGAATGAATGAATGAATGAATGAATGAATGAATGAATGAATGAATGAAATCCTGTGAAATTTCCAATATCCAGTACAGCAGAACAGAACTAGTGTGAAACCAGGTGAAACGTCCCCAAAATCCTTTACACAGCACAAAGGATGAACATGCAGCCTGGTGCAAATCTGAATACAGCTTGGAAAGCCTGCAATGAATGGGAACAGCATTTCCTTGTGGCAGTGGGAGAGATAACAGGATTGAGTGGATGTGGAAGCAAAAGGCACTCTGAAAAATGAACTGCTGAATGAGAGTGGAGTCCAGATTGCAGTCCATTCCTTATGGCTATCAGCAAGCAATACAGTGAGTGGAAATGGGCTCTGAAAAACATATTCAATCAGGGAAATTGCCCCTCCTGCAGCTCATTAACAGGATTAAGTCCTGATACAAAGTGACAGTCAGTATTATTTGTGTAGGCAAAAAGCTTGCTCCCCTTTGTAGTTTTTGGCATATCCAGCTGGCTTTAACAATATGGATCTAAGACAGCTAGTGTAGCTTTAATGTTAAATTAGCCAGGGTTAAAAGCTTGCCAAGGCCAGGCAGGAACAAAGTGTTCTTTTTTGCAAAGCTGGCACATGGGGCCAGTTTCATTTCAGTAGCACCCATGTGGTAGCTACTCCATTTCCCACATCCACAGCACCATTTCTCCAGGTATTGGATGTCATTCTGTCACCAGAGCTCCACACTGCTGCAGCACAGGGAAGATCAGGCTCCCTGGGATGAGCAAACCCTGAACCCAAAAAGATCAACTCTTTGTTTAGAGCAGATTCATGCTGCTGAAACCTGATGTCTGTTCTGCAGTCTAAACAATAGATAAAGGCTCAAGTCCTCAGCTGGTAAAAATTAGTGCAGCTACTGTGAACTTCTGGAGCTGCTGCAGTTGCATTTCTGGTGAGGCAGCTGGAGTGTGGTTGTTCCAGCTCCCATGGAACCAGCTCTGGAGAGGCAGCTCATGCCCCAGAGCTTCCCAAATAGGGATGGTGGTCTGGATTTAACTCTAAAGAAAGACTATTACAGCAGTTATTAAATTGCTGGTTTAAAATCAAACAGATTGTGGTTTATCCCTCTTTTATAGTTGGAGGATAAGTCTGTGTTTATGGATGCTAGACAGCAGAGGTTTTGTCAATGTATTTAGGGGAATTATTTGGGTATTCCTATACAGCAGCACAGCATCCAAAGCAGGGGAATGTGCTGTTCCTAGAAATGAGTAGTTTCCTTTCTAAGTGCAACTACTGCATGATGTTCCCTTGCCCCTGTTGCTGGCACCCCACTACCACACTGCCCAAGCCATCACAAGCCTCTTCTTGCACTAAGAAAATAATATGAATAAAAAAAATTACATTTCTCATTCTCCATAATTATTTGCTATATTTCTTTTCCGGAGCTTAATCGAATGCCTAACCCTGGGAGGTTAGGAAGAAATTTTCTCTGGAGTTTACCCTAAATCTGATCATTTGCACCATTTTTTCCTTGGCAGCTGGTGTGAGAGCCTGGAGTGCTTCTCTCACAGTGCTGTAGTGCTTATGCCCTTGGGACCATCCATCCCAGTGATGCTTTAGGAGATCTGAGTTCAAGAACTGCAGTTTAATGTGTTTAAGAGAAACCAACACTAAACCCTGTAACATTCTGCAGTGTCAGAACATGACATGCTAATATCTTAAATAAAATGTGAAGTACAATTGGTGATTTAAAATAATTGAAGTAATGTGAACTTTGGCATTAAGGGGGCAGAAGATGATGGAAAAGTTTGCTTATATCCCAGCTTAGTGAAATCTTAATGATTAAGGATCAGGCGTGCAAGATAAAAGAAACGGTGTTGATAAAAGAAGACTGGTATCTTAAAAAAGTTTGATTGAAAAGCAGAATATGTGGCTCAAGCTGTACCAAAGGTTTACAAAAGAGACTTGTTTGTGCCTATTGTTCTAGCACTGGAAATAAATGGCCAATATAACTATGTAAGGCACTAGAATCTGTCATCACTTATGGCCAGAACAAGGCCATGGATAATGGACCGTAATGCAATATAAGTAGCACTGCCATGAAACCAGAGTAATTTAATTTAGATCAGAGGATTCAGTTTGTGTGGTATAGACTTATGAATATAATAACTCTTAGCCATGACAGATTATCCTGCCACTGTACTAAAGCACTCTGGGCTTTTACAGAAATGCCAGCCTCAGCTGCACTTTTTTTTTTTTTTGTCTTTGCCCAGTGATATGTATTAAATTTGTGGTATATATGAGCCACTAAAGACCAAATTGAAATCCCTAAATCCAGTATAGTCTCAGAGATCATAACATAAGCTGAAAACAACAAGAAAAAATGGTACCATTAACTCAGAGGATGTAGGTGATCATAAGTGGTTTTTTAAACAAGTAAGAAATAAATTTATGAGAGGCCCAAGGAACTGAGAAGAATTATCCCTATGCAGGACAATGTCTGCATTCAGCCAAGGAAACTAACATCTTGCTTATAGTAAATTATGTTTAAAAATGTTGGAGAATAGTGATTCCACAAATATTTTTTCTTATGTGTGGGAAACAAGCAGGAAACCAGGAAAATTAGTTTCTCCATCCACTAGAAATGTCTTATTCCAGATCTTACAGGTATTAAACTGCCTACAGCTTTCTTTCTTTTGCTTTTCTTAGCTCTATTTTTTGTTAACATTTGTTAAGAAACAGGTAGGCATTGTCTGTCCATCTCCTTTTGTGTGAAGATGATCTCATACAATCAAAAAATAGATAAATTATTTGTCTTATTAGGTTTAAATATCCCAAGAGGAAGGATGTGTGTTGCCAACCATGGCAGATAGTGCTTGTGGTTCCTCACAAGCTCACATCATCCCTACCTGAACACCTCCACCTTTGCCTTCTATGATCTTCAGGGAGTTTTGAAGCACAAGATGTGAAGAGCTGTCTTTGATCAGTTGGACTCAGTGATCTAAGGGGTCTTTTCCAACCTAAACAATTGATTCTAAAATTTTTAGATTACTTTAGGCTGCAGGTCAGCTATACTTCAATGCACCCCCACAGTCCTGGCTCTGCCCAGGGCAGGGATCTTGGTGAATCTTGCTCTGATTTCCTTTCAATCCATGTGACAGCATCCCAGAGGTTACAAAATGAGGTCCAACTGAGGGAGGTGGAATAAGGAGGTGGGGAGTGGGAATTTATACCAGCAGAACTGCCTATATGGGAGCTGAGATGTAATTGGAGCTCAGCCTTGGGATCAGAGCCCAAGAATTGCTGCAGGCTCCTGCAGTTCACTCTCAGCCCTGGTTACTCCAATTGTTCAGTGTGTAGACAGAGACATCACAAAATGCAAGCTGACATTTCTCTGCAGTGGCTTTCTTGGAGTGTCAGATCAATTAATGATTTTAAGTTTTGCCTTGAAGTAACAGACACTAATGCCCATATCCATGTTTTATCATTACAATTGTCCAAAGGTTTTATAACTGCATAAAATAAGTGGAAAAAAGGATCCTGAGAGAGAATGCGTAGAAAAGAAGCCAGTTGGATTTATTTAGCTACTTCATGTTGGATCATTGAATAGAAACTTGATAGTAGCACAGGAAAATAGTAACATCTTTTAACTTATTTCTATTCCACCTATTTTAAGTTCACAGCGATTCAGAAAACAGACACTGTGACCCACAAGTGTAGTTAGTTTTCAGCTTGTAATGCATACGTGAAGAAAGCATTTGTCTGCTTAGCCAAGGTTCACTTGCATTCATGGCATATGGAGCTGAACCATTCCTGGTTTCTCTTCTGGCCAAAAAAGCATTGGATCAAACTTATATCTGGTGCAAGAATGATGATTTCAGTTACTTCAGCAGTGAATAAGGCCCATAGCTTATTTTTAGGCCAGATAATGATCCCAGTAAAACAATACTGATGACTGTAAGTTTGGCTCACATTAATAGATTAAATGTGGGTTGATGCAAACAGATGGCATCAGTTGCTTTGTTGCTTCCTGGCAGAACTGGTCTCATTAAAACAGCAATTTTGCTGAAGCTTTTGTGGCTGTGATTAAAGTTGCCAAAACTTTTAAATAGGCAGAGTTTCAAAGTGATAACTGGGATGGTTTCCAAATGTGTCTGGCATAGTACAGCACACATTAGACTTGTAAAGCTGGATGTTTTTAAGGATAAAGGAGATCTTTAATTTACCCAAAAGGCTGTTTTATAATTCCATATGTCATCTGCTCTATTTCTAAGAATGTTTGTTTCCCTCCAAAGAAAACAGTCAGTGGGATGCAGTGAAGGACTATTTAGTAAACAGTTGCTGGATGGCTGCAGTAGCACTGACACCTCTTCTCTGAGCTTTGTCAGAAAGGGAACAGGATGAAAATGTTTGCACAAGTGATAATTCACTAATGATTGTGGGCAAGAGGGAGAGGAGAGTTTGGAAGCTCAGGTGCCACGTTCTCCACTGCACAGCAAAGGCAGAGGTGACAAATACCAGCTCTTCTTACTCAAACTGCAATTTGCTGTTTTGCAGTGGGAGGTGGAGCTGCTGGCAAGAAGAGCAGCACTGCTCTGGGGTTGAATTCATGGATATTTCCAAAAGTTTTGGTATCTATTGCCCAGGGGAAGGGTGGCTTTCAGTACTGCTCTGGTGCTACAGGAAATGCCTTATCCACAGAGCTCCAGTGCAACCATGAACCTTGAACCTTTAACCTTTCTATCCCCTA
Source organism: Euphonia xanthogaster (assembly GCA_034509185.1). Lineage (NCBI taxonomy): Eukaryota > Metazoa > Chordata > Aves > Passeriformes > Fringillidae > Euphonia > Euphonia xanthogaster. Next base: position 65,353,098 of record JAYDZK010000202.1, read on the forward strand.
TTTTTTCACTGTCAAGGTGGGTTTGGTTTTTTTGGTTTTTTTTGGTTTTTTTTTTTGTTTTTTTTTTTTTTTTTGTTTTTTTTTTTTTTTTTTTTTTTG
>JAYDZK010000202.1:65353296-65380560 GCA_034509185.1 Euphonia xanthogaster
GGGGGGTTTTTTTTTTTTGTTTTTTTTTGTTTTTTTTTTTTTTTTTTTTTTTTTTTTTTGTTTTTTTTTTTTTTTTTTTAATGGAGAAGGCAAAGAATATAAAATTGTCTGAAGGTTAATTGCTGAAGAACGCTAAGAAACCTACCTGCTAGTGTCTGACAAAGGGATAGATGGAAGGGAAGGGGAGAGTAGAAGTGGTCTGACATTTCTGAGTTGAGGCCAGAGCTGGAAGATATTATATTAGCAGAAAATATTTTGTCTACCTATAGTTTTCATAGAATTATAGAGTTGTTAACGTTGGAAAAGACCTTTAAGATCATCAAGTCCACTTGCCAGCTTAGTACCACCATTAAGCCATGTACTCAAACACCATACCCACATGCCTTTTTCACATTTCCAGGGATGGTGACTCCACCACTTCCCTGAGACTGTTCTAATGCTCAACATTTCTGTGAAAATGTTTTCCCTAATATCCAAGGTAAACCTCACCTGCTGCAACCTGAGGCCATTTCCTCTCGTTCTGTCACTTGTTACCTGGGAGAAGAGAACAATCCCCACCTGGCTACAAAGTCCTGCCAGAGAGACCATAAAATCTCCCCTGAACTGCTTTTTCTCCAGGCAAGTTAAAAATAAAGGGACAGCTTTTTGCTGGTAATTTGCAGGTTAAGACTTGGATCTAATGGTGGGAGATACTGAGTGAAAACTCAGATGAATCTGATGAATGGATAACATATATGACATTTGGAAAAATTACCTCAGTATTTTATAGGTCTCAAATATATAGCAATCATTTTCACTCCCCAGGTTCCAAGAATATTACAAACAGGCCACATAGAAAAACCTGAAGTTTGATATAGAGTATCTGGCTTTGGGAAGGAGATTATGTTTGCACATGTGCTCGTCTATTGTAGTTAATGATATGTGAGAAATGTAGTTTTAATGGGTTCACATATTATTTATTATGGGAGCAGAACATCATAAATTTGATAACCAGATCCTGCTAATTTGCCAAAATATGTAAGAAACACACTGGCATAATTGTGTTTGTACTGTATTCACTTTTGTAGAGTAGTTTAATTTATATGCATGGGAAATTTCCATTCAAAGGCAAAAAATGCAACAGTATTTTCTTCTGTGCATACTTGTATGAGATCTTACACGAATATACAAAATTCTACTACAAAATACTGGTATCTCTAGGAAAACAAAAGGACAATTTTACAATTACAAATTAGAAACTGCTTGTATTAGTTTGGCAAATCTCTGAAAGAAGAGATTTTAACATTTTGAACATCAGCAAGTTAACAGAAAAATATTGTCCCAGTAATAAAAGTAGAAATTAACTAAACATCTAATTAAAATCTTTTCCACTGATGTATTAACTCAGGTCCTGGAGAGATGAAGATCAGTCTGTGAGATATAGTTCTGTACCATTACACTGACCCATCTTCTAAGCCAGAAGTCAAGAGCAGCTCAGCATCAGGGAGCTTCTAAGCACTCTGTGAAACTTTCCTGTCTCTTAAAATCAGAGGCTGATTCTAACTATACTATGAAAGGAACCAGTAGTGCTGGTGAAAGGTAGGTTGCTGCTGAAATGACACATTCCCACCACACTGTGTTTTTATAACAAATACAAAATCCTTCATGAGTGGCAAAACCATCTGCAGTTTTAAAGTGAAAGCAAGAATCCCATTTGAAGTAGTGTAATGAACTGTCAGTAACAGATAGTCTCAAGAGATTATTATTTTAGAGATTATTAATTTTAGTATTAATTTTTAGAGATTATTATTTTAGCTCTTTTCAGGAGGATCTGGAAGGAGAAGGGGACGAAGGAAGGAACTCAATCAACCTGTGCAGGTCTTGTTATTTCCATGCAATGAGTGATTCTTCCATCTGACTCCTTCCTGTTCTTGCAGAGGAAGTTGAAAATTATTTGACTTGGACATGCAGTTTAAGACAAAACTCTGGTGTCTACAGGAAGGACCTCCTGCTCCCCTCAGGAGGGATATTATTTCCTTTCACTCCCTCAGAGCAGTTTAACTGGTTTACTGGATGTGAGCTGCACAAAGCAGTGGCATGCAGGGTGTTTTCCCCAGGAGAGGAACATATTTTAATGGGACAGTGTATAATCCCCCTCACCATTCCTGAATTCCCAGCTCTTTTTCCATGACTGATTTTCATGAGCAGCCACAGTGGCTTCCCCTTTTGTTCACACAAGGAATTTGCAGCATTTTCTCTCTGAGGAGGAACTCAGCTAGATTCAGATGGTTCAGGGAACTCTGGTGTAGGTGCAATCAGCCACTTCCAGGTTTCAAGGAGGTGGAAGAGCTGGTTTTATTCCTTAAAATCCAAAAGCCTGCCTCCAGCAGCACTGCAGCTCTGAGAGATGTGGCTCCAGCTAACTGGCACAGCAGGGGCTGTGTGAAGCCCTGGGCTCAGTCCCAGGCTTGGTCTTGCCATGAGAAGGTGACAGGCTGCAGGGTAGAGATGATCTGCTCATCTTTTCATCGAGCTGTCTTGAAGGTTATGCACTGGATGAAAGCCACACAGAACAATCTGAAGGGCTGTAAGAGATCATAGATGAGACACGATTTCCCTGCTTTTTGGCTCCAAAATCTGTGAACGTTTTGAGGAGCTGACCTGTCATCTCTGAGGGCTGCATGGTAAAAAGGACCAGAATCATGGTAAACATTTCTCAAAAGTCACTTTAGAAAAGAAATAGTAAGCACTGCCACAAAATTTGAGCACCTGAAGGACTCCTTTGAATATAAAGACTGCAATCCTTGGTACCCTCTTTGTTCTTACATGTGCACAAAAATATGGATGTCCATTTCCAGACTTGTGAATGCCACTTTGTCATGGGTCTTAAACAACTGTTAAGCCTATTCCATGTGAAAACATGAATTGAGAATTAGTAGAAAGAGGGATTTAGTTCTGCCAATAACTGCAAATAAAAAATAGATCAGAAAGGAGACAAAGAGAAGCTGAAACACCATTTTCAGTGCTCCTTCAGGCCTTAAGAATCCCTCAGTTAAGGAAGCTGTGATTTCTTTAGGCTTTAACAGCAAATGTCCCTTGATCTTAGTGGTGTTTTGTTAAGCTGCTGTTTTAGAGGTATAGTATTCCAGGAAAAAGAGTGGTCCCATAACCAGGCTTTCTTACATCCTCATTCCTAGAAAACACAATGGTTCATTTGACACATGGTTGTACTTACCAGCTGCTCTTTTACACTGCTTTTATTGACTGCATTTTGAAATGATTGACTTCAGAATAAGCCTCTGTGTTCTTCCTCCTTGCAAACAGAGAAGTTAAAGCCTGTGCAAGTCAATTCAATATTTAAACTTTCTTATCTGATTTTGTCCCTCAAAAGCCATATGTCAGCTAATGCTCAATAGGTGATATTGGTTTATCTCAGTAATGGGCTGCCTGGAGTGCAGGGTGGGAGCAGCAGGGACTGCTGCCTGCCAGTGGCCTTTCAGAGCTGTTAAAAGACAGTCACATAAGGGATGGGCCGTGTCTCCTGCTTCCTCTGACCAGGCTAACCCATGGCTTGCCAAACAAACACAAACAAGGCATTGTAGTCTGCCCGAAATAAAAACATTTGCTAATGGGGAAATGGAGCCCTCAGTGGAAAAACGAGACTCAGAAACAGCAGTCAACTGTATAAAAGCTTTAATCCATCACTCTTGTGGTGTGACAGTGCCAGGTCAAAGAGACAGGTGGGATATATGTTGTTTAGAAATGCCATCCCTCCAGTAACTTGCTGTTTTCTGCTGAACAAAAACCAACTTTACTGCCTCCCCAAGGCCCCCTGTTTTGTAAGTGTATCAGTCAGAAACTTGCATGATTTTTGACACTGTTTTGCCTTTGAAGAAGAATGGGGAGTAAAGAAAATCCCATCTTGTAGAGGTACAGCAGTGCAATTTCTCCTCACTTCATGTTAAAATGGAGAGGCAAGCAGTGACCTACTCAAGGAAGCCACAGCTGGTTTAAATCAGCTCCCACCACTGGTACAGCAAGGGACAGACACAGTGGGCTAGTCCAGCTGCTCTGCACTGCTGTTCCAGTGATCCTAAACCTTGTATTTTTAAGCTAGCAGAGGTGTTGTACATCACTGCTGCATTATAAAGCCACTAGTGTGCTCCACTGAATGGGAAATCCACCTATTCAAAACACCTTGACACTTAGTTTATTCAGAGAAATCCCTGCCTTGAGCACTATTTCTCTTTATGAGGATTCCTGACTAGGTGGATTGACTTTCACAGGAAGTGAAACATTTTTTCCAGATCCATTTACGTCTGTGCAGGGGAGAGGGAATCCAAAGCAGCCTTGCAATAATGTGCACACTAAGCCCTTGTTCTTACAAAGGGCCTTCTACGTGCTGGGAGGAGTCTGAAGAGCTAGAAATGGATGTAATTCCTCTCCAAATTGCCAGAACAGTGCAAAGGGCCTCCTGAGTGGGAATAAAATTCGGGGCATAGCTGACAAAGTTGTGTTTCAAGATGATCCTTCCCAGAAGCCCTCGTTCCTCTGAAAGAACCAGAACAGGGGAGCTTGGAAGAGAATCAAGAGGGCATAGAAGGGAGAAGAAAAGAAACATTTTATAGATCAATATCCCTGTCAAAGGCAAATATTTTCTCCTGTTTTGTCTGGCATAGAGAGTTTTGGAGGGGATATTTTTAGAATACTCTACATGAATTTTTGATTACCTTAAGAGATTTATTTTCTGCCAAAACAAAGGGATCATATTTCCCTAACCAGAATGTGGCACTTACTCTGAGGACAGCCAAATCTTGCACATAATCATTGAGGTCATATGCAAATAAAAGGCACCATACTTTGTGCAAATTCCCATTTTAGCTATTCTTACAATATTTCTCATTTATAATAGTGTAACTATTTTATGAAAAGCTCTCTGGGACCAGTCTATTAAACTATAACCAGCCTGTTTTCCTTCAGCTCCTGCTGTGGAACTGCCTTCAAGGAATATTTTGAGATGTAAAAATTAAGAAAAAGAAATTAAAACGCTTTTTAGCAGCTTGAACTCATCATTTAACTGCAGTAATATCTGTAGTGTCTTGTTCATTTGCTGCTGCCATGGTCCAGCAGTGATGGTGCCAATGGAATGGGAAACATGGGAGGAGGTCCCTGTGCTGGTCCTTCTTGTCCTTCAAGTGACCAAACACTACCATGTGCTGCAAAAAATGGGGTGCACAGCCCTGCTAATCCCTCAGCACAGCCACTGCATTTCTGTGCTCACTGTTTCATTACTCCCCATTCCCTCCTTCCTCTCCTTTCCTCTCTCCTGCCCCAGCCTTCTTTAAATTTCCCTTTCTTGCTTTTTTTCTGCAGAAAAAATTTGCCTGGCAGGATGAAAGGCTCATGGGCAGTGCACGGTCCTGTGTGCTCCTGTCTGAGGAGGCCAAGGCAGGGGATGCTGCACTATAACATATATATATTATAATATATTTCTATATTACTGGAATATTTCTCACATGTGACTGCTGTAATCAGGGTATGGCACGTAACACCTACAGAGTATTCCAAATCCACTGTTGGTCTAAAAGGAATTAATATCAGGTGTGAGGACATTCAGGTTATTGTCCCTGCTGACTTCTTTCTGCAACCATAGCTTACAAAGCTGCCTACTGTTCTTCTGAGCTGTCTTGTTCTGGCCACTTCCTGACAACATGCAAAAGGAAGTACTGCAATGGGAAAAGTAAACCTATCTTCCTTGTGCCATTTCAAGCAAATGATTGCCTGTTTTAAACCTGTACCCAAATTTATTTTTTTTTTTCTGTGCATAATAGGTGAGGGCAGTCGGAAGATTTTGAACACTTGGCCTCATAGTATGGATTTTTTGTGTAAAATCCATTCTGTGTAAAATCTTGTAAATGTTTTTAGGCCACCTGCCATCTCTGTTTCATCTTTTAGATGCTATTTCCACAATTCCCACTTTGGAATTATCTTCCCACCTGTACTGCTCTGCTGCCTTGGGTCTTGCAAAATTGCAGACTCTTGTTTAAGATACACTTTCACCCCAGAGTTGAACCTGGTCCTTCTTCCTTATCTGAATGACAGAGCTCAGGAAATTATTTTTCATGTCAGCCTGCACAGGCTGTTCCAGTCATCACTGGCCTCCTGTTGCAACAGAACTGACAATAAAGAAGTTCTGGCTATTCCACTGCAATTGATGAAAATCTTTATTTCATAGGTAACAGTAAGAAAACTGCCAGGTAAAGTCAAACACTTCCAGGAGAGTGATAAGAAGCCCTCTCTGAATGGCTGGCATGACAGACCCACATTCTTCATGAGATAGATAAAACATGCTGTGCCAGGGCCATCTGGAAACTGCTCAAAATCACCAGCCCTGGTGCAAGACCTTCCTCCCTTGTTCCCATCCCTCCTCACACACACAGTGGTCATGAAGTGTGGCAGGAATTGTTCTGTATAGATGCTGTGGTAAACACTTCTGTCATGTTTCTGGCAGGCTTGTTTTCCTGACGTGATCTAAAAGCAAAGACAGCTGAACCCTCTCCTCGGGACACACCCTCTATCCCTGATCCTAGAACAGAACAGAGGGAATGGAATAGACTATTTCTCTTGGAAGGGACCTACAATGACCATCTAGTACAATTTCCTGACCTATTCAGGGATGACCAAATGTTTAAGCATATTATTAACAGCACTGTCCAAATGCCTCCTAAACACTGACAATTTCAGGGCATGCACTGTCATTTTCTGTCTCACCCCCTTTCTGTTTCTTGCTTCCCAGACAGGGACATTGTGGCATCTGAGAGGATCTTTATTACCTTCCCCCAAGTGCAGCCATTTTGCCCAAGGGACAAAGAATGAGGGGACAAAGGTTTTCCTTGTGTGCAGCAGCAGACAGCCACATCCTGCTGATGGGAGATTACAGACCCCTTCCACAGTGGTAATAAATTCTCAGTGTCAGCTGGATGGAGAGAGCACCTGAACATGATAGTGGCACATGGGGCTAGCACAGAGCCCTGGAGCCTGTCACACATGTCCAGTGTGTATCCAGTCATCAGATCCCATACCTGGGTCACTCACTTACTTTGAGATAAGTATGATAATGAAGGAAATCCTAATGAAATGTTAATGAAGGAAAAGGACCCTCTCCCTGTGCAAGGTTCCCTTTCATTCCCTCTCCACATTTGCATGCAGGCACTGCCTGATTTCAGCTTGTAATAGATACCAAATTGTCTAAATGAATCTTCACTACAAAATCTTCTCTAACTTCCGTTTCTCAAGCATCTCTTTCCTTTCCTGACTGCCATCAGAACTGCTCTTTGCCCAAAAGGAAAGAAACAGGAATTGATTTTACACAAGTCAGACACAAGCACCGGTGTAGAAGCAGAACATTATTTACTAACCCAAGGAGTGCAAACTGTTTATGTTTGAACCAGAGGTTAAATTCTTCAGGGAAGTTTAGTGCAAAATTACACCCTCAAAGCAGAATGTTTAGGTTTTCCACAGAAAGGCTTTGACTCTCTATGACATTGTGTTGTTTTGCAGAATAATTTCTATGGAATATTTTCCTTTTTTAGCCCTATTTAGTTCTAAAACTCTTTGGTGTAACTTTTAGGACTCCTAAGTGATTCCAAGACTGCTGCTGAGCCTCTTTGAGGACATGTCAAAGTGTGTCTCTGAAGATGCAGATTGTCACAGCTCTACCTCAAATGAGATGGGAATATCACAGTGTGGACTCACCTCTGGCTGCTCCTGGGCTGTTTCTAAATACCTGAACATTGCTTTTATTTTCTATAGCCTGCACAAAGTTACTGCCAAAGAAAGGTAGCCCCAAACATCACATATGTCCTCCAAGAAAGAAAACTGTATTTTTCTCTTAATTTTCTCTGATGTCTCAGTGCTGTTTCTTCCTTGAACAGAATGGCTCAAGAGGCTCTAGAAGGACACAAAACACAGCTTTCTGTCCAGCTGATTAGCTGTATCTCCTCTTCTTTACATTTCCAGCTGCTGTAGACAGAGGTGGGGATTCCTTGGCTTCAGAGTAAGCTGATCAAATTCCAGTTTTCAGAATTACAGGCCACTGCAGTATTTCTCTGGAATATCAAACTCTTGTGGTCTGAAATAATTAAGCCTCCACATTTTACCAACCTTTCCTTGTAGGAGGAAGAGCTTCACAGGAAGGTGCTAACTCCCCTGTCTCCTTTACAGGATCAGAGTCCCTCTCCATTTTCCATTGTCCCTGGTGACTTCTCCAGCCTCATACAGCTGGGCCAGGCATTTCCAATAAATGTGACTAATAACTAAATTAATTGTCTGAGTTTTCTTCCTTGTGGAAGGTTGGAAGCTTTTCTTCTAGGTCTATATCCATTCTCTGAGTTGTTCCTTATCCAATTTCAGGTGGGTTTTAGAAGCTCTCTTTGACTGGGCATTGCAGGCCCCACACTCTGTGTAGTAATCTTTCCAGGTGCTTTAGGGTTTTGGGGTAGTTCAATGTGTGGATATATATATGTATATTTGTTTTGGTTTATTTTTTTTTTTACTTTGGCCCAAAAAGTAGCATCCAAAATGCAAATATTTCATTTTTTTTATAGATTCTTTTCTCAGGGAAGTGACTCTCATTTCCTAAGGATGAAGAAGATATTTGTCCCAGTCATTTTTTTTTTCTGTTTTTGGAACTGTTTTCTTTCATAATTAGTGTGGCTGACATGTGTGCTATTTGCAATTCATTTATTATCCTATGAAAGCCATTCCTCCAGTTTATTATTATTGTTTCCCTCCTTGTTGCTCATAGATGCCCCTTTGTAGAGTGCTTATAATAGGTTTTGGCAAAACTCTGACTTTTTTATTTTTTAAAGTTGATTCTGTTATTCAATGTTTTTCAAGACAGTCCCAAATTTACTGCTATTTTGGCTGGATGGGGTGATGTTGATTAGCAGTGATTGGTGTAATGTTCCTGCTCTTCCATTTCTGCATATTTTGTGTGTGACATGATCTCTCCATCTTTTGTCTTGCAAAAGATCTCCTGTTCCCCAAGCTTCTTGGGGTAGGAAAATGGAATATTCCTTCCCATGAGCTCTTCAGCAGATGCCATTTCATGGAAGTTCTCATTTGAGGCAGGAAAAGTCACATTTTTGTGACATTTGTCACATTTTTGTGGTTACATCCAGGTGTAGGTACTGGTGTGGTTCCTGAGATGGTGAGGAGCTCTTGCTTTCTGCTTTCATAAAACCAAATTGGGAGCTCTGAGGCGGGTCTGGTGCTGACCCGCTGGTACCTGCCTGTCTTCATGCCTTCTGCACAGTCACAGCCCTTTGGGAGGGTGAAGTGTGGTAAAACCTCCTTGTAAAGCAAAGATTCAAGAATCCATTTACAAAGAAACTACTGGAAAGACTTTAAAAAAATCACCTTTCAAGTATTTAGTATTTCCCAGAAGGTGTGGGCAATTTTTTTTTCCATGGAATAATTTATTTAAAAATGCAATTTAGTTGGACAAAAATAACTTTGCTATTTCAGCTAAATTCATCAAACAATTGCAATTGGTTAATATTTGGGGAATTATTTTTAACATGCAAGCATTCTGATGAAGTGAATAATTTCATCCCAAGTGTAAAGCCTGCATTTGCTTAGGTGAAATTTAGCCTAAACCTGGCTATTGTTCCCCTCTGACTCTCTAGGAAACTTAAGTGAGTAGCTCAGGTGAAGATATTGACTGTGAAGATATCTGTGGTTACAGGGATAAATCCCAGCTGAGTCAGGCAATGGGAAAATAGGTCCCTTTTGTTTAGCAGCACATAACAAGATTCCTGGAGCTTACACATTTTGTGGAAAGAAGTCACAGGAAGAGACAAGTTGGGACAGACAAGGTTAAAAAAGTTATTTAAGGTCATTTGGCAGCTTAATGGCAGAGCTGAGAATGGAGCAAGGTCAATGACTCACTCTCCAAGCCAAATTTCATCCCCTAATTGTTTAGGAAGTTTCTTGGTGTCGGGCATGACTGAGAGAGGGGAAAGGCAGCCCCACTGCAGGGGGCTGAGCACAGAGGAGAGGGTGCATGACAGCATCAAAGAGGGGAATGGCTTCATGGTGTTCTTTTGGCCCATTATTCCTCTTTGTGGGCATTTTGAAAGGAATTATTTGTTAAAGGGGACTTGAAGGAGGCAGAGATGTAAACAGAGGGACTGGCAGGATGCTTTAGACACAGGAGAAACAGGGAAAAGGGACATAAGAAGCCAAAGAGAGCAGCAATCAGGACCATGAAGAAAGGAGCGCCAGGAGAGGATGATAATGAATTTGGAAAGGAATGGTAGGAAAACAAATACACACAGCAAAGACAGGAAAGAATTAAAAATGCCATTTGGTAATTGAATAGTTTCTGTGTTAAAAAGAGTTAAGATTCTGGAGATTAGAGAAAACTACAGCTGTAAACAGTTCTTTGGAGTGTGCTTTGAAGGGACAGCCCTTGCAATCCATGCAGGCTCAGAGCCAGCCTTCCACCCAAGCAAGGACATGGAGCCAAGAGTGTGGTGTCAGCTTCAGACTGGCTAGTACCTCTGTATGGCCTGTGTCTGGCCTTCCTAAATGTTTATACTGAGTACTTAAAAGATTTAATTCTTATTCAATAATATTCTCTGCAGGATGGTTAGAAAGAAAATGCACCTGCAGATGAGGGTTCTGCACATTCCTGTTATGAGGAACAGTGTCAGGAAAGAAGAGGAGAGAGTGGGAGCCTGTGACGTGATTTTGAAACTGAAATGTAGGAATCAAAAATCATCTACAATAGAATTTATGGGAGAATTTGGGATTTACACCCAGAAGCCACAATTACACACACAGAAAATGATTGTTTCCTTCTCCCTCTCCAGGAGGCTGGCACTTGGCTTTCTTCTGTGGTTTCCTGGCACCTTCACATCCAGAAGGAAGACTGGCTCAGGTTTAGCACTAGTAAAGCTTTCTATAGAGCAGCAAGTAACTTAAATATGAACTCAGATGAAAAACTGGTTAAGAATATATTCTAAGGTGTAAAACAGGAAGAGAAGGAAAGGCCCTTTATATCACTGAAATGCTTTTTTTCCCCAGATGATTTTATAGGCATCAAAATGTTTTCTCAACCTCTTCCTGGCTGCTACTTAAATTGTGGAAACTTATTCTCTGTGCCTGCCATTCTCTTTTATTAGTTGTACTCACAATTTCAGGGACTGGACCTGCAGGGGAAAAAAAAAGTCTTCCTATCTAATTCCCAAAAACATGCACTTACTGCCTGAATGTAAATAATGACCCAGTTTTAAGGAAAAAAAGAGCATTTTCTTACCTGCAAGGGGATGCAAGACAGCTGAGAGGCAGCTTGTCCTTTCTGCTCTGGGCTTGGGTACTTGGGTGAGGAGAAGGGTAGAGGAACAGGTGTGAGAGCACAGGGCAGCACCTGGGCAGCCTCAAGCTTTGGCCTTGTTCTGCAGTTTAACAGCTTCTGTCCATGACCATTCCTGAGCCTGGCATCCAGAAAAGGTTCACTGTTGTTCACTGAGCTCTTTCCCTGGGGAGGTGCCACTTGAGCAGGAAAGAGAGGGGGTCAGGATTCAGGTTAAGGGCTCTGGGGATCAGATGGCAGCAGGTGAGGAAGGCTCTGATATTAACAGCAAGGGGCTGGCTGCCTGTGAGGGTCATGTCCCAGTGCTGGTACCCTGCTTGGATTTTGGTTTTCACCCCACTCTGCACGAGCTGGAAAGTTAGATGTGAAATGGAGAGAGCAGTGGAACCCCAAGTCTTGGCTAAGGCATGAGGAACCCCAAACTTTGAAGCAATTCTGAGCCATGAGTCCTGTCCTAATCCAAGGTCTTTGAGAAAATGAAATGAGGTATTTGGAGACAATGTTGGAAGATATTTCACAGAAGTGTTTTAAACTACAATTCTTCAATTCCTCTAAGGCAGGATCAGTTGTTCTCATGAACACTTAAATCATTCCTGCCTCAGCTGTTTATGAGACCCTCCTATGGTGGAGGTTTCAGAGATTCTTGAACAAGATTTCCTAACACAAAATTAATCACATCAGAAGTCTCCCAGGGTAGCCAACCTGAAGTTCTCTTAGTGGGGTTTAAACCAATTACTCTTTGTCCTATCATCAGTGCACATGAGGAGCTGTTTGTCTTTCTCTCATCTGCAGCTGCTTCATAAGTTCATTTCAGTCCTCTTATGTGTACACTAAATAAACCATATTTCTTCACATCTTGTTTACTACAGCTCTGACTGTGCTTTTTGTGCTTTTTCTGAACACCCACAACTGGTCCAGTTAATAAAGCTGATTTAGGAAAGAGGAGAAAAGAAATAATACTTTGATATCCTCTTAGGACCAAAATGGATTTAATAGAAAATGGACAGTAAATTAAAGAAGTCAATAGCAGCCCCCCCCCACTGTCCATCTTTTCTCCTGCCCAGACATGCTGTGTACATCCATGCAGCTCCTTATCCTTTTACTCCAGCAGCTGTGGGGTTTGTCAGCCCTTTTGTGGCAATTACTTTAATTCTCTGAAATCAAAGCACCTGCCAGAGAAGTGGCTTGTTTTACAAATCCAAGGCCTATTGAAACATTTTAAGGAAAACAGTTGTTTCATTCTCTAAAGATACAGATCTTCTCCTGAGTCAGGGAGAGAAGATAAAGGGGGAAAGTTTGACATTTGACTTCACTCTGGAATGCAGGTAAAGGCTTGAAATATAAACTCTGAGATGAACAGGTTTGATTAAGATATCATTTTAAACTACTGTCCTTTTCCTTATTTATTTGTAGCTTTCAAAGGAAGATAAATAGCCTTATCTTTGTCATTGGACAAAAAAAAATGCAAGCTGGCAGCTTTCACTGAGAAACTTTGAGCGACTTTGATGGCTACCATGAAAGCACCATGTCTGTTTGATCTTTTGTTGACTGACTGCAGGTTTGGGGATGTTACAATGCATGTTTACATAATGCAGGCTAGCTGCAAAGCCTCACCTCAGCTGAAAAGACACAGCTGGTTTTAAAAGCAAGCTAGGCCAGGACATAAAGAAAAAAAAGTTACATAACACATTATGAAATTTCAAAGGTAATGCATGAGCTGTACAGGCAGCATAAAAAAAGACAAAACTACACTACCAGAAAGGAGTGCAAATAGACTGGGGTTTTGTGGAATCCCTTGTCGTTCAAAGCCAACTTAGTGTTCAGGATAGAGCCAAAAACTATTCCCTTTGAGGGTTATTTGTAAAAGCTAATCCAAACATCATCACCAAAGTCCTACACTAATCCTCCTCCTCAGGAAAATTTGCTTTTGCAGTTCCTTTCTTACTGCACTGTCCCAGATCCAGGCTGCTCCCACCAGCCAGATTTTCCAATGGTGATGCTGAGAGTGAAACCATTTGTGTCACAGGGTGTAACCAGCTCATGTCCAGCATCTGTCCCCTGGATCATTCAATTCCAGTGTCCAGCCACCCTGTGCCTCTGCTGTGCTCAGCTGTGAACTGCAATGCAGTAACACATGGATTTACAGCAGATGACCATTAGCTGCTTTTGCTGCTTCAGGTAAGTCAGACTCCTGGCCTAACTGAGGCACAGGGACCTGCAGGGAGCTAAGAGCTGGATCACAGGAGCCAGAAACAAAATGAAGTAAAACTTCTGCTGGAAGAAAGTGGTAAGGACAGAGCTAGACCTTCAGCCCTGCCCACAGTAGTCTGTGACCAATGCAATGGGACAAACTCCTTAATTAGGCTTCTACAAGATTGTTCCTACAATAACTTAGCAGAAATGGGTTGCACTAGTATCTCCAAGGGGTTGCTGCTGAGGTCCTGATGTGGTTCAGGGGGGTTATTTCCATTGATATGCAGTGTGGTTTCCTACAGAAGGTGCCATCAGGAACATGAGTTGAAGTAGTGTCCAGAGGGTGTAGTCCAGAGCCTCACATCCCTGTAGGAGAACACCTGGGACCTGGGGTGTAGGAGAACATCTGGGGTGTGCTGTAACAGAGGGATGGATTTTGTCTCCCACAAAAGGAACCTAAGACTGCTGTGTGAACTGAGGAACCTCTGTGAACTCTCTGGTGAAGGGAGCCATGCGGGATCACTTCCGAAGTGCACAAAATACTCACAGACACAAAACACTGTTCCAAACCCAAATGCTCATCTAACGTGGCCAGCACTTACAGAAAGGGAGAGGGGCCAGCCCACTTCTCTTCAAAACACAGAGTGTCCCTTGAATCCACAGTGCTGAGGTTTTTTGCTGAAGACTATGAGTTTAGGTTTTCCCCCCTGGCCTGCAGGGAGTTGGACTTGAATTTCCTTGTGAGTCCCATCCAATTCAGATATTCTGTGATTCTGTGATCTTGGTATCAAACTGCACTGGAGGTGAGTGTTATCTCCATGCATTGGTCCGTGGCTGGAAGCTGTGGAAGTCATTTCATGCCATTCTACTTCACATCAGCTTTACTGCATTGTAATTACTTCTAAAACAGCTGGTGGCAGAGCAGAGCACCTAATGGGCCACTGGGCCTTCTTGATGGTTTTGAAACACTCACATCCTTTTGCTTTTGAAGATACAAACTTTTCCATTGCCTCCAGAAGGCTGTGGGATTTGGGCTTCACTTACTGAAATAACCAAGAGTAGATACTCTGACTTTTGCAGTGTTGATTACAAGTCACAACTGTTTATTCCTTGAAATCTTGTCATAACTGGTAAAATCTTGGGTGTCAGTGTCCTTGTGCTTCACTGAATATTTTGTGGATGTAGGCTGCCTGTTGGTCTGTTCTTAAAAACAAAATTAAATTTAACTGTGTTCTTTAGATGAAAAGTGAAATTTCAGAGACATCATATACTTTGTCCATGATTCATCCTGAAAACTTGCTATGCAAGTGGTGACAAACTATGCTGGTAAACAGAGGGAGAACGATTTTCCAGTTTTGATGTGGGTTATTTTCAAATTTACTGTATAAAGATGAACCCACTGCTCTCAGCTCAATGGAGATGGTTCCCCTCCAGCTGAAACATTCATCAAGCTCCATATGGACAATGCCTTGTTTGGGTTTGAGAAAACCATCTAGGAGCTCATCAGAATGAGAGCTGCACAGTTCCTACTAAAATTTCAGCTTGGCCCATGGGCCAATACAGAGTACCCCTTTTCAGAGTGCTCTTTTTAATTTCAGGTGTTTTAATTTTTTTGTTGAACCTCAAAGGAAGCAGCCTGATAGCAAAAGCTCCTGCAAAGTCTGTTATGGAAGCACTTGTACTTTGGCCTTGGAGGCAGGTGGTGTGGAGAAATGGGGATGTGCACACAGTTTGGTATTCCTGACATTCCTGACAGCAAAGGCTGAGCATGGAGGGGTTTGGGGGACAGGTGAGAGCAGGAAATCTGGGAGCACTTTTGAAGGAGTGTCGGTTCTCGTTTCCTTGGTGGACTGAGCTTAAATGTTGCTCAGACAATTTTTTGGCATGATAGTTATCATCTTGAGTAAGGACTCAGAGCACTGGTTAAAACAAAGGGAATACACCTGAAATCCCTGTGAGATGTCTCAGTACACAACTTGAAGAGCAAGCACAAAATGAACACACGGAAAAACCTTGAGAATTATTCAGGTAAACTAATTGATATGGGCATTTTAAATTAAAAAATTAGTAGAAATGCCCAGAAATCTTTAAGTAATGGGGGAACAGGCAAAGGAACTTTGTTAAATACAAAATTCCTTAACTTTACCAGAATTTATTTGATATAAACTCCTCAACAGTGTTGTGACTGTCTGCGAGACATTTCAGAGTGTCTTGGCTCTGCTTTCCCATTGCTGTTTTCCCATTGCCTGGCTGACTGTGGAAAATACACTGGGAACAAGGATTTCTCTGACTAAACACATTTGTGTGAATTTGCTCCCATTTATAACTAGCTTTCACAGTGAAAATTGAATTCCTTTTCATGAAACAAAGTCTTTTTGCCTGGGGGATAAAGACAGTTTTCAGACTGCATTTCATAATTCAGTCTGCAGTAGACTGGATTTGACCATGAGGACCCTCCTGGGGACCATTTTCATCTTTGTAGCTTGTGGGCTCTCTTCTCTGGGCAGCAACTTTTTATTCAATTTCTGAAATAAGTGAGGAAGGAGGGGATGGGACCAGTGTCCCTGAGCTGAAAATGCCCAGCTGATGGATTGTGAACAGGAGAACTAATTTCTGCACACTGCTCTCACTGGGTTCCCTGAGGGCTGCCTTGCCTGAAATGTAATACAGTCGTAGCAATTGTAAAAAAACGTGTCAGAAAACACCATTTAAATTAGACTCAGTTATGGCTTTGAAAGTAAAACACATCTTGCAGTAGTTCCTGAGTAGTCTCCTGTTCTTTGCAAAGTGCAGGCTGTGAGAGGGCTCTGATATTCAGGGTTTGTACAGCAGATTTACCCCCAAGCCCTCCCTCTAATATCAGTAGATTTACTGTGCTGAGCATCTGCTTCCATGGCCTGAACCAAAGCCTGTTGGAATCAATGAGGAGCCTCTCCTGCCTCAGTCAGCTCTGGTAGAAGGCCTAAGAGAGACATCATGGGAGTTCCTGAGCATTTTAGGTGTTATTTACAGTGGTCTGCTGCTGGGGGAGCACTAAATCACAGAGTTATTAATCTGCAGGGGAATTTAAATGGCAGCCTGCTCTGCTGCTCACACAGCTACAAAACCTTTCCTGTTGCAATGATTCATGACAGGCCAAGGGAGCATATGCAGTGGAAATACACTTCATTGTCTTTTATCACTTGTCAAGTCTTATAAACTCAGGGGTTGGGGATTTTTTTATTTTATTTTGGGGTATTCTCATTTTATTCTCGCAGATTGCTATGTGGAGAACTTGGGTGTATCTTGATGTAAAAAAAATATTGCTGGATGCTCTTCTCGTCTTAAAATTTAGTATATTTTTCATTTGAAGGCTGTTTCTGCTTACCTCTCTGAGCCCTGGTGTCTCTGGGAATTGTGCTTGAGAAAGGAATGCAGCACAAGCCTTTCCAGGTCCCTGTGGCCAAACTGCTATGGAATGGGAAGGGGACAATCAGCCTTGCCAAAGAATGTGTTTACCTAAAAAGAGGGCCAGTCTTAGGCTCCAACAGCAGAAATCTTCCATCCATGGGGTGCTTCCACACCACTCCTGCTGTGCTGCTGTCCCTTGAGCCATTTTCAGTGTTTCCAAAGTATTTTTTCACTCCTGATTCCTGCCTTTGGACAGTTTCCTGACCCTCTGCTTACAGCTGCCTTTCCCCAGGGAGAAGGGTCAGCCCAAGCTGCTCCTCAGGCAGGATTTGCTTGGTCCTTCATCACCTGCTTAACCTGGATGGGAGCATGGTGCAGTACTGTCCCCTGGGCTAGAAACTGGTGTGATGAACATCATTGTCTGGGAACCTGGTGGGAAAAGGCTGCAAGAGAACATCTTGATTGCCAGGAGCAGGGTGGCAGGGAGGATCTCCACATGCTCTGCAGGGCACTGCTGTGAGCCATCTTTACCAGCTTTACATTCCCCTTGGTAAGCAGCAGCCCATGGCTGTGCCTGCTGGGATTCCCATACAGCACCACGAGCTGCAGCAGAGTTCTGTGTCACCAGCTACAAATTGTGCTGCACCTTGGAGTCTGGTTCAAGCACAAAGTACCACATGATGATAAAACTGTTGTCAGCCACCCTCAGCACAGACTCCAGGTTGAACTCAATGCCAGACTTTATTCTGGAGTCACCTCACAAAGTTGGAGCCCTTTAGGAACTCAAACAATGCAGCAAGAAGCCACAATAATTTTCTTAAAATGTTGCTTTTTTTTTCCCAGAAAGATTACTGTCAATCTCCAGTCCATATGGAAGAATTCAGGCATAAGGGTTTTGTTTCTTTAATTGTTTTGTTTTCACCTGCCTCACGTCATCTATTCTTCCCCAGTTTTATGAAGAACATGTTTTGGATATTTCTAAAATGGGGGGAAAAAAGAAAGCCAGACCCAGTGTGTAGTTTGCAGCCTTGTGGCTGTCAGACTCAGCCAGAGGATTGTCAGCTCCCTCTCGTGGGTAGTGGAGCCCTGAGCAGAACTGGCTGGGCTTTTGAGGCAGCTGCAGTCCCACATCAGGACTGATTTATTGTGCAATGGTTCAATTCTGTGTGTGGCAGCACCCACAGGGCAGGGGAGATACCTGTGAGCACACAAGTCTCTGCTGACTTGCACGTGTGTGTGCACAGTTATATCCACAACTGTATCCTGGTGGGCAAGGCAAGCAAAACTCAGCTCTCAGCTGAAAAATCAGTTCTTCCACCCTTCTGGCTTTGGGCAGATCATCACAGCTTGCTTTTAGAGCTCATCTCAGTGATGGAGAGTGGAGCAGCACTGCCCTGGCAGCTGCAGCCTTCATCAGAATATCTGTCAACATTATAATTCCTACAGCATCTCAGAGCCTAGGAACACTTTTTCTGTTGAGAAGCATGGAGACAAGCAGAGATTTAAAGGATGAGGAGGATGGGGCCTTAAATTCCCTATGACCACTCATTAGAAAAAAAATGAAAGTTATTACAGCTCACAATATTAACTCATAGGCTCCCAAAAGTTATAACACCTGAAATATTGATAGACCTAAAATTGAGATTTGTCAAAGGAACTTTAACCAGAGATGATCTGATTTTTCTTCCTCTTCGAGTGAGGTGGTAAATTTGGGGGTAAGCATCAAAAAAGAGCTGCAGAGACCCTTTAAAAAAAAATGTTCTTAACTTGTAATGACATGAGGGGAAATTAGGAGGCACAACAGGATGTCTGAGGTGCAAAAGATTTTTCAGAAGCTTTGAAGAAGTGGAAAATGCTCTTTTGGAAATCACAGTGAGACATAAAGGGGTTTCAAGGTCCCTAGCCCTTCATTGTTATAATGTGGATTTATGCCCAAAGCCTGTGCTTGTGCAAGGTGCCAGCTCTTCAGCCAGACAAGGAATGTGCTGCAGATGCTAATGGTATATTTCTACTGAAGCAAAACTTAGATATAATGTTTCCCTGACAGGTGATCAAAACATCTCAGCGACTCTCAAACCCCGTTTCCTACCGTCAGAAGGAACAGCCTTATCTAGACTGGGAGCTATTAAGGCAATGTTATTGCACTGCCATTCACAGGGCCCGAGGGAGGAGGAAGGGGTTTGTTGTTTTTTTTTCCCCTTAAATTGCAATCCATCAGGTGTGAATGAAGATCTTTATCGGCTGGAAGATAGCAGCTGATGTCTTCCCTCCTGCTCTCAGACAGGGAAAGTAATATCTTACATAATGGAACAGGGGAGCTGTAGTAGCTCCGGTGAGAATGAAGAGAGAAGGGAGTGGATTGTGTTTCAGGTGTAGGTGTCGAGCTATTATGTTTCACGGAATAATGATGTCCTACCCTGTAAGACAGAGTAGAAAAAGGTTTTTTGTTCTGCCCTCGGGGGCACGGCGGGGCTGTAATGACATTCCCATTGTGTGAGGGGGCTAGGGGATGCAGCGGCCACAATCTGTTTTCCTGCTTCAGCTTATCTACGAGAAAGGGAAAAGTTAACACTGATAGTCAAGATGAGCCTCTTTGAACGAGGCATTGTTTTGACTGGGAGAAGCAGCCCCAGTTAAGTAAAATGACCGAGTCATTAGAGAGCCACAGGAAGGGGGTGGTCTTGCTTCAGTCAAGGCTGATCTCTGAATCACCAGCTCCTGAAGTGGTTATGGAGGTGTTGTAAGGAGTTCCTTGAGTGAGTGCAGGCTGGGCATTCCCTGCCAGAGCTGCTGTGAGGGGCACTGGCACGGTCGGCTCCCGTATCCCAGCCCAGGACACATCCTACAACCCTGCTGCTGAGCTCATTCCCTTCTTAGCAGCCATGGGGAAGCAGAAGGAGCAAACTTGGAGCACAAACACAGCACCTGCAGCCCTGCTTTGATCACAGCATGCAGAGATGTATGTGGGGAGGCTTTGGAGCAGCTCAGGTGTCCTAGGAATGCCACCACAGCAGGCTGTGGACCTGGGAGCTTGCAGTCTTGCTGTTCTGCTTCTTAATCATGCTTTGCTGTCTTTCCTGAGACATTGCTCCATGGCCAAGGAAGACAAGTAGCAGCAATGCAGTGGATGCATGCAGCTGGTGTCACAAAAGTCACAAAAGTCTCACATGGTTCAGTCTGGTGAAGGAGGGAGTTGTGAGTAACCTGAGTTATCAGAACTGACTGTAGTATTTTGAGTATATTTTTCTGCCTTTCCTCACTGAATTTTGCCAGAAGCCAAAAATGCAACCAATCACTGCTGAAGCACCACTTGTGTGTTCACACTCCAAGATCAAGTTGTATCTGTGTAACTACTAAAAATGTTTTTTGTAGATATTTCTTGCTCTACCTCTGGTTCCTCTGGCAAATTCTTTCATTGAATAGATATCAAAGAGGAGGTTGTGGTTTTCCTCACAAAGGAAGTGATACAAGAATGAAAAATTGTTCTGCTCTTCCCCCCACGATGAAAGGCTGAAGTCAGTTTAGTGCATTACTTCAAAACAGAAAGCTTTCTTTTTGTTTTCTGAAACACTTGACAATTACCTGTTGCTGTAATTTACCTGTAAAAGTACCTTTCCCTGTAACTTGAGACCCTTGTTCCCCTACCTTGTTCACTTACTGAAATGAGGTGCAGTTAAATACCTCTCTGAACTGCAGCACAAAACCGCGTTTCTCTGAAACTGAGAGTGAACAAGTTCAAGGTCATCAGGTGGGTGGGAACGCCAATATCCTGCTTTGCAGGCTTTGGCCTTTCATCCATCTCTAACAAAGACCTCAGAAAAACTGATTTGGGTGCTAAATATGACCTGAAGTAGACATGGGAGAAATTCACATCCAGAGAGTGATTTCCTTCATGGGGCTGTGGATGTCACGTTCTCTGTGCAACTTTCTCTCTGAGCTACTTTCTGTCAGAGTAGGTTTAGATTAGATATTAGCAAGAAATTATTTCCTATGAGGGTGATGAGGCCCTGGCACAGGTTGCCAGAGAAGCTGTGGCTGCCCCAACCCTGGCAGTCCAGGATGGGGCTCTGAGCAAGTGGAAAATATCCCTGTCCATGGCAGGGAGGTTGGATCAAGAAGATCTTTAAGGTCCCTTCCAAACCAAACCATTCTATGATTCTGTCATACTTCAGGGTGTCCTTTTCCATCAGAGCATCCTGAGATTACCCAGTGAAAGTGGTTTGCATCCAGCATGGCCTCTGCAAGATGGGTGCTCTCAGACAATCACCTGGTGGTGCCTTCAGCCTTCTTGCACAAAAGTAAATGAGCCAAGATGGGAATGTTGGTGGCTGCAAGTGCCATGTGGTTCACTGGCCTCTATTTTTTCTGCCTGCTGTGTTGCTCTGACATGTATTATAGTCTATAGTGTAAAAAAAAAATCTATTTATGTTTTAAAATCCATCACCTTGACACTTTGGCAGATGGTTTTGGAGGCTGCCTTTTATACTGTGCTTCTTAAAACTTGTCAGGTGCTGCTTCTTCAGTTTCAACCTTCCCACCCTGCTTTCTATCCCCCATTTACTATCATTAACTTTGTCATTGAATTGCCAGACATATAAATCCCATTTTCCATTAAGGTTGCCACATTACCAAATAAGTGCAAGTTTTAAGGAGGGACATGAATTTAATTTCTGAATACCAGTGAGACAGATGTTTCTCTTATGAGGAATTAGCACTCAGGGCTTCCTTTCTCTTAAAACAAATAGTGGTGTTGCTGGCATTCTTCTGTAATTAGTAAGTATCTGCTTGCTCTGTGCCTTCTTTCTGCTGAAAGTTTCACACATTAGGGGCTCTGTCATTTTTGTATTTTGGAGCACTGTTTAATAGAGGAGTTGGCTTGCCAATAACTGCCTGTAATTTCTTAAATAAATAAATTAAATTAATTTCTTAAGTAAATCCTGTGCTGTTCTAAATGGGGCAAAAAACTCTTCTGAATCCAAAGCATTAGATGATCTAAGGTCTGTGTGGCTGGAGCAGTCTGCAGAGCTTTTCAGCTGGCAGATGTAGCCATCTGCTCCAGGGCAGCTGAATCACTTGCCTGCTCCTTTGACTGTGCTGATGGCCCCTCTGCCTGGACTCCCGGTTCACTCACAGACACCTGCACTGCACACCTACATTAGGTACAGCAGCTGAACTCTCCCTTAGTGGCATTATTTGGCTGTTTCAGTGAAGCACTTCTGCAGTGCAATGGGGTGCTGAGACCACTCAGGACCAGTGGAGGTGGAAAGGGATGTCCTGGAGAGCAGCTGGGCACTGCAGGAGCGGCTCAAGTGACACAAATGCTGAAGTTTGGCACTGGAATGGAGTGCCAGGTGTCTGCTGTCAGTGGGAAAAATGATACTCTGGAGATGCCTCTCTCTGTTGGCCAGTGTTTAGAAGGCCAGCTTAGATTAGACTTGCAGCTTTTAGGCTGGTGAAATGAATCACACTTTATGAAAAATTGGAGTACTAATGGATCAAGTGTGTAATTTATATTTGCACTGTAGAGACACTTAGCATCCCAGCCAAGACAGCTTTGCTTTACAGGGGCTCCCACAAATAAAAAATGAGTGTTTTCTTCATCTAAACAAAAGCTCTAATACATTTTTATATGCATTTGCACACTGAAGAAAAATGAGGAGCCATTTTAGTTTTCATCCCAGAGATTCAGGGTTGAAAGAGGGCTGTGAAGTGATTTGCCTAGAGTGACACAGAAAACTTAGGACAGAACTGAAAACTTCACCTGGATTTCCTGTCCTTGATTCTATGTCTTAATCTCAAAAATATGTTTTCTTCAAAGAACAGAGTTCTTAAAGCAAAATCTGCATATAAATCTTCTGTGAGTAAATGCATGTTCTCTACAAATGATATTCAACCATCCATGTTAGGCTTCTAAGAATAGATGGGTAACAAAAGAGAAATTTCCTTTAATGGTATTATATGGAAAATGCAAAATTGTGCAGAAGTTACATTTATTTGAGCCTGGATTTCAACTGAATGGTTTAGATTGAATGAAGAGGAGTCTGACTATGTGCAGTGTCATGGAAATCCATGATAGACAGATTGTTACTAACCTCAAAGAACATGCCCTGGAAATCTTTTGTGATGGTTCTGGCAGGATGCTGTACACAGGCTGACCCGAGGTTTTTGAATTTTATGTGCAAAGGTGACCTTGAAAGTGTGCTAGGTTAATATCTGTTTATTGCAGTAGATAGTCAGGCTCTCTTCCTTGAGGAGCTGATGAATTTTATGGTGCCATTCATTTGAATTCATGTGAATTTCTTGTAATATCTGAGGCATCAGAAAACCTATCCCTTTATTCCTACAAGCTCTACTCTGCTAGAGTCTGAGTAAGACACTTTCAGGCTTGTGAGATCGTGGAATTTTCTATCAAAGGGCACAGACTTCCTATTATATCTTAATGGATTTTTCAGTACTTTACCCACCAGGTTGGATTTATGTACAGAAACACATTGGGAAGAGATCTGCAATTACAGAAACTACCTGGCTAAGACTGGAAGTGTTTTCCAAGTCTGGAATTGACTGTAACAGATTTAGCCCTAATTATTTGTGAATTCTGATATTAAACCTGAGCTTTACAAAAGTCAGTATCAGAAGACCATTGATTTTGGTTTTTTGGGTTTTTTTTGTTTTGGTTTCGTTTTGGTTGGTGGGTCTTTTTTTGTTTTCTGAGGGTTTTTTTTTGTTTGTTTGTTTTTTGGGGGTTTTTGTTTTTGTTTTTGGTCCAAGGACTCTCAATAATTTCCCCAACACTATTTATGGTTCTGCCAATGATGTGATTGATATCTGTGTTATATATGCATGTGTGGGCAGCCCAAAGCTACCCAAACCTGCATTCTTGTTGAGTTGCTTGTTATCACCCCCTTTGTCTCTCTTCCCTTGGTTGCTTTTCTGCTTTCTCCATTCTACTGCTATAATTTTAAAAACTGTGGAGAATTGCCTCATTTCACTAAAAAATCAAGCATGACACAAAACTTTGCTCTAAGAAGAAATAATGCTCTTCATCACATAAAAACCCCTAATATGCCCTATTTTTAAAATACTGGCATGTATTGCTAAAGGAATCTTTTAATATATCCTGGCATGCAGTGGATGCTTAACACTGATTTCCTCTCAAAAGTCTAAGTATCAAACCCAGATGATGAAAGTTTAATCCTTTGGCCCAGGTACTGCACATTGCATCTTTCAGCACAATGGAGCCCATTTTCTGTGGAGAAGAGGCAGTGAAAAATGCTTTTCACCAGGCTTCAGTGCAGGATCTTGGGCTAGAAAAGGGGCAGTTTTGGCAAATAAAGTTCCATTTCCAAGGTACACGTCCAGCAGGCCAAGGCATTGCTTAGCAGAAGAGCTATATTGCCTTAAAGCCATCTGCACAATTTCTCAAAACTTCACTTCCCTGATGGATAACAGATGGAGGAGGAAATATATAAGTAAAAGATTAGAGCAACTCTGTTTATAAGCAGGAGTACTAAGCACTCTGCCTTTGCCCTGGAGACCAGATTTAATCCTGAGGTTTAACTTAATGCAACTGTCTTGTTTCTGCTGCCAACTGAGAACATTCAAACACTGCCATGATGAGGGATACTTTGGGATGATACAAAGCTAAACATTGCTTGGCAATTGATGACCCAGCATTTAATCAGTGATTACTCTCAACAAAACATGGTGAAGTGATGGCTGGGTAATTTGTGCCTTTAACATTTGTCATCTCCCAGTGTTTAAATCCATTTGCTCAGCAGCTCTCCATTGCATTTATGCTAGACCAGTAGCACCTGCAGTTTGTACCCTCACCTGGTGGGGTACAATAATAACATGCTGCCATTTTGCTTTTTTGCTTGTTTGTTGAAGAAACAAAGGTTCAGAGATCATCCAGGACTGTGTGAGAATGTGGGCATTTAAGCCTTTTCAAGGTCATTTGTCTAGAACCAAAAGGAGTAGAAACACAGTTCTCTGTGTCATGAAAATAGCTGTCCCAGGAGGGGATGTGGCAGAGGGACAGGCTGCAATGTGAGCATGTTCTTTTACATTTGACACAACAGGGTTTACACATTTTGAGAAAAAACTCACCACAAAGTGTCAGCAAGACTGTGAATCCTGCTTGACTATTGAAAATCCAACTCCAAAGCACAAAATAATGGGAAGGCAGATACCATTAGTTGTGTTGCTCATGGAATGTGTTCTTTAAATAAGGTTTGGAACAAATTCAGCACCCACTGAAATGAAAAGTGAGTGAATGAAAACCTTCAAAACCTGAAAGGGCTCCAAGAGAGCCAGAGAGGAGCTTTGGACAAGGGCAAGGGGGAATGGCTTTAAACTGAAAGAGTGTAGATGTAGATTAGATATTAGGAAGAAATTCTTTGCTGTGGGGCTCTGGAAGAGAAGCTGTGGATGCTCCAACCCTGGAAGTGTTCAAGGTCAGGCTGGATGAGGCTTTGAGCAATCTGGTCTAGTGGGTGGCATCCCTGCCCACGGCAGAAGTGTTGGAAATAGATGATCTTTGAAGTTCCTTCCAAGCCAAACCATTCTGTGATTCTATGAATAAGTCACAGGGCTGTAGATTTGCAGCATAAGTTATTGGGTAGCAGATTTTCCACTCTCTGTTTTCTATTTTTATACCCCAATTTCTTTGCTGTGTTCTGGAGTGTTGGTTAAAAGAACACAGACAGTGCAATTAAACCTATGATGAGTATTGATTTTTCAATTTGCTGCCTGAAGTGGAAATTAAAAAGGAAAATTGTCCCAGTCTGACCTGAAATGAAAGCATATTAATTTTTCTCATGGAAAAGAAACCAACCACTGTGCCTGCTGCACCCCTGCTAAAACAAAGTACCTCCAGCCTAAACAGAAGAATTCCATTCAGAATGGAATTTTTTTAGTCTGCAGTTGCCTGTTTGAGCAGTTGGTGAGACATACATTTAAGAAACTTGAACCTTTCCATGCTCCCTAGATTTTAGTATTCTTGTTCAATTGATCAAAAGAAAAGGAATTAGTGCAATCTCTGGTTATTCTGTGTATGAATAACATGCTGCCATTTTGCTTTTTTGCTTGTTTGTTGAAGAAACAAAGGTTCAGAGATCATCCAGGACTGTGTGAGAATGTGGGCATTTAAGCCTTTTCAAGGTCATTTGTCTAGAACCAAAAGGAGTAGAAACACAGTTCTCTGTGTCATGAAAATAGCTGTCCCAGGAGGGGATGTGGCAGAGGGACAGGCTGCAATGTGAGCATGTTCTTTTACATTTGACACAACAGGGTTTACACATTTTGAGAAAAAACTCACCACAAAGTGTCAGCAAGACTGGGAATTCTGTTTGACTATTGAAAATCCAACTCCAAAGCATAAAATCATGGGAAAGCAGATACCATTAGTTGTGTTGCTCATGGAATGTGTTCTTTAAATAAGGTTTGGAACAAATTAGTGGGTTTTGCTTGATTCTTGGAGAGTGGCAACACTTGACTGATGGAGAATGGTTCATTGGTTATGCTATCCCCTGGTGATGACAAACCTTTAAATCCTTACCTGTTTTCTTATTTGTTTCTTAAAGAATGGTTTCAGAATAATCTGGGATCTCTATGAACGTAAAAGGCAAGGAAAATCAGATTAAATCTCCATGTTACAAAGCCACAGTACAATCTGGTTTGGAGGACAGCATAGATTAGAAGAGATGTGTTCCTCCTTGTGAGCAGGAAGGTGATGAACATACCCTTGACACCTTTCTCTCTAGAAAAATGATGCAATTTCAGCAGTTAATATATTAATAGTAAGTGCATATCTCACTGCTAAGGGTTTCAGATGTCTCTTTATCAGGTAAGCTTTCACATCCAGGGAAAGGAACCTTTAAGTTTTTTCTTTTTCAGGAGAATGGAAATGTATATAAATATCTGACCAAAATATTTCCTTTCTAGACTCGGGAAAAAAAAAAAAAAAAAGGAAAAAAAATCCCACAAAACCCAAGTATGTCTTTGATAATCGTGTTTATACAGAGTCTGAACAGTAGTAGTTTTGTAAGAGAGATTTTCTTTTACTGGACTTTTTCTGTCTTGCACATTTTCTCCTTTTATGAAGTGTGTTTCTTTTAGACATCCTGGTCTCATAAAAGCAGCTTATTTAGAACAGACCTGGCCATCTGGGACTGCTTTACTATAGGCTAAGCTTAACTTATTAGGTATTGTCATCCAAAGAAAAACAAAGAGGCTACTAATGCATTTTTCATCTGTTCTGTGTATTTTATATGCTCTGAGCAATAAAGAAAAAGGGAAGGGAAGGGAAGGGAAGGGAAGGGAAG
>JAYDZK010000202.1:65384553-65414761 GCA_034509185.1 Euphonia xanthogaster
CATAGTTAGAAATACATATCTATTTCATGAAGTCAAGTAATATGCTAAAATATGGCTCAGAATATCCAAATTGCTAAAATCTTGAAATAGAGGCAATAAAATGTAACAGATTTGAAAGAGGGTAAAGGCTGTAAATGAAAACCAGAAAAGAAGGCCTGCAGTAGGAGTATATATATGAGCACCCCCAAAGCCAAACTCTGGCAAATGTTAACCAGTTCAGTCCAACAGGCTGTCTCTTGTGATCCTATGCTCGGTAGCTGAGATGAGTTATTGCAGGGTATGCTCTGAGTAGGGTCTGGTTTGTGGCAGATATGAAGAATGGGATTTCTAGCAGCCCTTTACCTCCCTTCCCTGGAAACCTTCAGCTGGCTTCAGTAGCTGCAGCGTTCAGTGGAGACTGAGGCTTTTGCTGTCTGCACATATTTGGTCACAATAGATATTTTTACGGTGAGGATGCTAAGGGCAATCAGTTATTGAGGCTTTGGAGCTCCCCTATTCTACATATAACAGGGGAACAGGTTCACATTAAATACAGAAAATAGTCCTTAGGGTAAAAGGAGGGTGGGATGCAAATTCTTCAATTAGCTCTGTGTGTGATGATTATATCACTCATTTTATTTGCCTGTTTTCCTGAACACTTATTTCTGCTTGGAATTTGCTAGTGGGACACTCGGATTCTCTGGGGCATCCCATGAGGTCCAGTGACAAGCAACACATTGGAAGAGGGCTCTTCTCCTGGATGTGAACACAGGGGCCCATAGACAGAAGCAATTTGGTTGTGTAAAGGTTATATTGTGTCCTGCATTTTAGGCACTATCATAATAAAAAATCAGTAATAATAAACAGCCGTGTAGAGTTTGGTAAATCAGCATTGCCAATTTCCCAGGATATTTTGGGGAAGGAGGGTGGAGAACAGAGATTGATCATCCTTGCAGTTGTGTATTTTAAGGGGAAAAGGATCCATATTTTTTTCTCTGCTGTCCTTTGTCATGACAGAGCCATCATATTAGACTGAGTAAGTTCTACGCACATCCAAGTGCCTTGCTTCCATGAAGATTGCAACATCTGGGGGACTCTTCAGGAACTGGGAACCCATAATTTACTTTTGCAATTCTTTTCCTCAGACTCACCCACTCTGTTCAATAATTGTGACGTATTTCTTGTTGGGATGTCTTTAACTTTCAGTCATTCTGTGTTACGTTAAAAAGTCTTTTGATATCTGATATATACTGTCTTTGAAGAAAAAGTGTAGTCTTTTTGACACGGAAATCACATCCCCTCCTTGAGGACTTCAGAAGAGTGAGTGTCTGACATTTCTCTGCAAGGCACATTTCCCCAGCTCTCCAACCATCAAGACTTGTGCGTACATCTATGCTCTGAATTTTTCTGAGTGTGGTATTGAAAACATATGCCCAATATTTGGTATTACATTTTGTACAACAATTGTGTTTCTATACATGCATATGTAGAAAAATAGGAAGCTAAGATACAATATGTGTTAGGGACATGAAGACAAAAGGAACATCTTTGTGCCTATTATACATTAACTCTTTAATCTTAGAAGATTTTTTTTCCCCACCCAAATTTTGTAGCACTAGATAAAAAGGCATCAGGCACTATTCATTTCTAAAGAAATAAGGAAAGCAATACTTTTGTCACATTCTTTTCCCACAAAAGTTTTGATGTTTTATGACTTGCATCTTTCCACTCTTTTTTTCCCCCAAGCAATTTGCTTAAATGATATTTTGGCAGCTTGTGGTATAATCAATGTTTTATTCGGATGGCTGACAAACAGCTGGGGGAAAATGGGCCACTGTGAAATATTTTACATGGTAATTTTTCCTGAAGAGCTGGGCACCTGCCTGCTGGAGTCCTCTGCTATTCCCAGGAGAAGGCTACAGAAACAGGAGTCAGACTGCTGATTAAGCAACATTTAAATAAGAGAAGTAAAATCCTCACATTTTTGCATTGCATTTCAAAAAAATAAAGAAGGTCATAAAACTGTCCTCATGGCAGTGAGCTAGCCCCATGTGTGGGAACATTACACTGTTTCTTACACACAATTCGGGTTAGAACATTACTGAAAATTGCAAAGCCATTTACATCCTGTCTGGTAAAAAAAAACAAAAACAAAACAAAACAAAACCCCTGCATTTTTCTACTTAATGCAATCCAAAACATTCCAAACCACAGACAAATATAATGGCAACACTGACAAGCATTTACTCACAGTGTCACTGGGACATCATTGATGATTTAACTGCAGCTAGAAGTGATTAAATATGCTGCTTCTAATAATTTCTCAGATTATGGTGGCTCTATAATATTGCACACAGGGACATTTCAGAATGTGTAAAATCTTATCCCTACTAAGGGCATGTCAAGGTGAAAGTGATTTTTTCTATACAGAGCTATAAGAGATGTGATTCTCCTTGGCAAACAGGAGCAGCAAGACTGAGTGGGAGATGTGACTTTACCTCCATTAAATGCTTTAATTAGACAGACCCTGGAATGCTGTGTCTGTACTATCCATGCTTTAGTAGAGATATTAGGAGATGGGAGAGAGGTCAAGGGGAAAAAATAGAAAAGGTTTTATTGCAGCAAAATATTTTTCACAGCCAAAGAAAATAATCTGTAATGAGAGATTTATGAAGCAAGTTCTTAGGTTATCAGAAGAAGTCTGAAAACAAAGGTCAAGAGATGAAGTAATTTCAGTCTCTATGTTCTTTCACACAGAAAAGTACTGAGACCAATCATACTTCCACTCTTGTGGACAGAGACATGGCCCAGTTAGAGCCAGACATATTTTTACAGAAGGACAATTAACCTTTTTGAAAATTTCCCATGCAAAATGACTGGTTTCTCCACCTCCTGCCATTCCTGTGAAGTGACTGAAGCCAGTGCCTGCTGGAAGACCTGCAGTGAGCAAAGACATCACTGGACCCACCTGTGGGACAGGAGAGCAAGTCTCTGTGTCATATGGACACACTGATGCAACAACGTTCTGCTCTCAAAGCCCACAGATGAAAAATGAACTGCAGACTTACTGCCTCTGCAGAGATCCAACACTTTCAAGTCATGAGGGTGACTCCAATGTGGTGGTCAAACCCAGCACAGGTCTAGGTCCTTTCCCTTTTGGGAGGAACAGCATGTCTCTCATCACTGCAATGGAATCCAACATTTTAATATGGAGACCAAACAAATCTCAAGAGAACTTTTCTGAATACAAAACTTACACATGTATCCCACTCTTTCATGCATTTATGGATTACCTTCAACATGGGACAAAGGTGCTACATTTCATTTGTCACCTCTTTACTGATCAAGAGCAGCCCCCACACCCAGGGACTATGACTTAATTCTTGACCTAAGGACTTCTGCGGTGGCTGAGGCAATGGAAGAGAGAAATCCATAATGACCTGTTTGTTCAGTAGAAGAACAGTAGTTTCTTTCTGTCTGCAACAGAAACAGAAAATCTTTGTAAGTATACACGTATACAAGGCAACTGCTTCCAACCAAACAGCTTGAGTGCCAATATTTAGAGATGGGACACAGGGCTGCCTTTTATTAGTCTGTTAAAACACCAATGCAGCTCCTAAATAAGACTGTTGTTTTGGCTGTGAGATCTTACCATAGAAATTGCCTGCGCAATGAATACCATACTCATCCAATTTCTACATGTGAATAGGGAGTAACTATAACTCAGGAGGAAAACATCCATGTAAATGTCTGAAGTTTGCAAGTGCCTATTTTATTTAAATATTTATAGTACTTTGAAAAGTGTTGGACCAGTGTCACACAAGCAGTTTTCCATGTGTCTGCCTGGGATGTTTCTAGACTTCACAATGTCAAGCAAACAAAGAATGCTGAAAACTAGATCCTTATTCACTTTCCCCTCTGCTGGAAAAAATATTAAATAATATGAAGCAGACTTTAAAATGACAAATGAGGTCTTCTTAAGGGAACTGTAACATCTCCTTTTCCATGTTCCAGTCTGAGATCAACAGAAGCTTCTTGGCTGTAGAACACATTGCTTGTACCACGAGCGCACCAGCAGGACACCAAAATGTGCAGCTGCTAAGCTGGATTTCAGATTAAAAGGTAAGACAAGCTGTTTGGAGAGAAGTGCTAACTTTGTGTTTTATGGGTGAGAACTGAGGCACTGAGAATGGTTTGTCCCAGGTGATGGCAAAAGGCTGTGACCAATTTGGGATGCAAACGCAAACCAGAGCTGGGTGCCTGCAGTGTGGGCCTCGTGGGCTTCTAGCCTTGTCTCCCTGCAGGCTCCATCTGTGGATGTGTGAAACTGTTGTTCAGGTTGTTGGGTAAGGTCTGTCATTCTCCTCCCTTCCTCTCATCCCACCCCACCACTGGAAGTGGGCAGCTCACCCAGTGTGAGGGATTAAGGTGGACCCCATCCAGGCCTCCTCTTAAGATTATATTTAGCATTTGCTGGGTCCCAAATCACGGGGTGTCCATGGTGCAGTACTGTACACTGTGGAGCTCCAGGGCAGGAGAAGGTTTGTATGGATCCACCCAGAGTTAGCACTGACTGTGCCTGGTACAGCTGACACTGAGAAATGGTTGGGACAAGTCTTGTTAGCACTGTGGAGAGATGTCCTGGAGCAGGGATAGCTTGGAGGTGTTGTCCTGTGACCTAGACTCAGCCTGCGTTTGCTCTGACGTGGTGTGGAGGAGGGAAAGCACCCAGTTAAATTGCCTTAAAGCCTCACAAGTCCTTAAAAGGACTCATTTTAGTTTGAAATACTTTGTGGAATTAGGACCTGAGCTTTTGATGTTGGCATTCAAACACTGTGCACATCGGTGTTATTCACACGCAGTGATCCTGAGTTTGGGGTGGAAAGTTGCACAAATATATTCTTATTACAAATTTGATATGCACTGCAACCCACAGCAAAAAAATACACAGCTTGAGAGACTCTTTGAAAATGTGGGCACGTGTGTATAACTTGGCTGAAAGATCACGAAGGTGTTGGTACAATAACTACTGTAAATATTTGAAAGGTGTCAACATCAAGGTCTTGATTTTACACACAGATGTCAGCACAACGTTTCCATTGATTAGCTGTTCTGTAATATAAGCCTGTGTCTGGAAAACGTATGCTAAAAAGAGACTCATACAGATCATGCCAGGATTTCACTTCCCCTGCTTTTGTTGTATCAGTCTGAGCTTACTAAACCCACTGGAAGTTTACAGACATTTTTATTGCAAGTTAAAATTACTGTAAAAAAAAAAAAAACAAGAAAATAAATTTTTCTGGACTGACTGAGAACAAGATCATTATTTGGAGCCATTATTTCCTGGATAATACTCAGTTCTGATTAACAAGTCAGCAAGCAGCTTTAGCTAACCCAACACTATTCAGGATGTTAACAGGCCTTGTGTGTGGATCCTGGAGTCTGTTCTGTCTGGAGAGCTTCTTGCACTGTGTAGATGTGCTCACACCTCTTAGGAACACTTAGGAATTCCAAATCTTGGTTATTGCTCTTGCTTTTGAGCTTCATTTGATGCTGTTTGTCTCTGTAACACCCCTAGGTACAAAAAGCCACCTGTCACATTTATGGCCAAGGCAGGAGCACAGATCAGATCTTCTGAGACTGAGTTCTTACGTTGCACCTCAATAAAGCAGTTGACACGTGCTGCCTCATTTGGTGGTGGAAAGGGTCCTGTTAGTCCCATTAACTTTGTGAAGTTCTCTGTTTGAAGTGAGCCAAGTGCCATATCTAATGCTGTCCCTAATGGAAACAGATTTTCAGCTGTGCTCTTCATTATTTTTACCCTGTGATGTCACACATATCCTCACCATCAATAAAAAGGATTTTTAATGGAAAACGCTTTCCACATGCCTGTAATTAGTGTTCCCTTTATTAGAAAAGGATTGGTCAGAGAAATTTGGTTGAAAAAGATGCAAAAATTAGCACATTTCATAAAGGGTGGTCAATTATTTGCCTATCAGAAAAAAAATCATTAAAATATCACAAAATAATTAAAACTTTCCATTTTTACATTTAGAACTTGATCCCATTTCCTTCTATGTTCAACCATCTTCAGATTTCTAATTTTTTTACTTTGTGTACAGGTAGCCTTTAAAAGTTCAAATTAAATGAAGTTTTCTAAAAAATATTTTGGTCAAAAAGAAAGGTAATTTTTGAGATAAATTTTCATTCATGTAAAATCTTGCAATATTTGAGGGTTTGCTCTGATTTGGGCAGAAGCATGTCTGGAATTTCCAAACTGCTTCACAAAGTGGAAGTTTGGTGCTTCTGTTTCCATTCTGCTTTATTACAAAATTGCTTAGTAAAGCCCAGAGAGAGGAACCAATGCATTTTTCAGTTTGGTTTCCACTTGAATCGAGCCATGACTGAAGCTGTTCCAGGACAAATTGAAAAGAACTTCATAATAAGGTTTTAGTTAAGGAAAAAAAAATAATAATTAGAGATTCAAACTTTTTATAAATTCCATCCCTAAAAGACAAAAAACCCTTACTAGTAATTTCAGTGCTATCAGTCAACGATGATCTCCATCTAGTGTTATGAAACTTTAGAGGAGGTTGAACTAAACTCAGTCAGACAGTTTAATCTATTCAGCACTGAAATTATGTCCTTGAAATAAAATATTAAAGAACAAGTTGTTTTGGGTTGGGTTTTTTTTTTCTTTACTATATTTTATCTAACAGTAGTTAATACACCCACAGATTTGTACCCAACAGAAATAGCATCCAGGTTTTACACATGCAGGGGAAATATTCCATAAAATCATTTAATTAAGTTGCAAATAGTCCAAGGCTTGTTAATATTTACCCTGTAGAAGATGGGTTTCCTTTGTTTGCAGACCTTGATGTAAAACTATTCTGACCTCACTGGGAATAATGGGGGTGATATTTGGTTAATGGTGCTGGCACACGGACATAACAGAGGCGCCCTTTTGCTGAGCTGGTGCCTGGCAGGGTGACAGGCTGAGGGTGACAGGGTCTGACTCGTCCTGGAGAGCATCAGGCTCTGTGTGAGGAATGAGGAATCCAGGGACAGCCACAGGCAGATGCTTTGCAGCTGCAGGCTGCAAACCTGCTTGGATCACGGTAGCAGGCTTTAACTTAATGGACTCTTTTGAGGAATGTTATTTGTCTGTTACCAAGAACATTCTCAGCTGGCCTCCAGGTGAGGCCATGTTTTGCCACAGCAGAGAAAACCCCAGGTAGGTCCCCAGTGGCCTCTGTATTTTGAGGTGCAGAAGACAAACTGAATTTGGCATTTTTATGTGTGCTGTGTGTTCTTTCAGGTTGTTTTATTACTCTTGGAAGTGCCTCACCTTCCCATAAAAAGCAGAACTCCCTGAGCTTTGTGCATGTGTTGGAGGAGAGCGAGAGTATCACCATCAGGCACTTCTGCAGCCTCTGTGCCCAGCAAGGGCTCCTCCCAAAACTGTGAGCTCTCACAGCAAGGGGGACCATGCTCTTGGTCCCACCGTGCCCTGGGGGACTGTCCTACCACACTCCTGGGGCTGCTTATTCAGTGGGGCCCAAGGCAGTGTTGTAGTGCTGCAAATGATGTGAGTACTCTGAGACGTGTGGAGAGATGGTACCAACCTCTTGTGGTCAGTCCAAAAGAAGCTGAAGACCTTTCCTGATCATCAGAGCAGTGAGAATACCCTTCTAGTCAGGGTAAAATAGGTAAAACAGTCTGCAAACGAGGCACAAGGGATAGTGAAACATCCTGTGCATGGCTTGGACCCATGTCCAGAGATGAATGGATAAGGATAACAGGTGGATAACCAGGATAAGCAGATGAGGATAACCAGGTTGATGTCCCTGATATGGCTGGCTGAAAGGATAGAAATCTCTGGTGGTAAAGCTGAGATGATTCTACATCTAACCATGGCTGAGTACAAACCCAAATGTGGAACTAGCATTTGCTTTGTTGTTTTTTGGGTTAGTTTTTTACATTTTTTTTCAAAGCAGTTAATGCAGTAATTCCAGTTTTCCTCCTGAATCTTCAGGATTGCTTTGTAAATCTCTGCAAACTGCAGCAAGTACCTGAAAATGGTGCCAGTCACCATATAATATACGTAGCATTTGCTCCATCAGAATCTGCTCAGAGCTTAGCCATTAGGCAACCCAGATCTTAGAAACACTTTCAGAGAAGAATATTCGCCCCTTTCCAAGATTAAATGTGCACTTAAAATGCTGTTTTCAGATGGCATTTTGTTCTGGGGTTGAACTCCACAGTTAAATGTGGTGTATTCTCTAAATAAGCATAAAGACTGGACAAACTCGTTCCGAGGAATGATAAATCCTGGCAATAAATACCATTCCTGAGGAGAAACCAAGACCTTCCTGTACTCCAGAGGAACAGAAATAGCAGGTCACTGGAAAATGTAGAAGGAGAAAACACATGGGCTGCCTTGGGAGAGAGGGGAAGGTGGCCCCTTAAATCCCTTCCTACTCTTTACTTCTGTGACTCATCCAGACCTGCCTGTAATGGGCTGTTGCATCGCCACATTGTTAGTTTAACTTCTTTGTATCCTGAACAGCCAGTGGGTCTGTAAAAGAAGCTCTTTGTGCCTTCGGTGGGAGAGAATGGCACGAGGGTTGTTCTTGGAACCAGCCCAGGGAAAGTGTGGGGTGAGGAGGGAGAAGGGAGTAAAAAATCTCCCCAATAAAGGGAAAAGAAGGAAAAGAAAAAAAAAAAGGTGTCTGTTGCCCAAACCCTGACCTTCGGCAGAACTGCCATTTCCTGAGACTGCACAAAGCGTCCTGTTCTCAGGGCTGGCACGGAGGGATGGAGCCAGACATTGGCAGTGCCCCAGAGCTGCCTGCCCCAGGCCCCAGGGAAAGGATGAGGGATCAGTGAGTACCTGAGATGTGTGGAGAGACGGTACCAACCTCTTCTGTTCAGTCCAAAAGAAGCTGAAGACCTTTCCTGATCATCAGAGCAATGAGAATACCTTTCCAATCAGGGTAAAATAGGTAAAGCAGTCTGCAAACGTGACACAAGGGATAGTGAAACATCCTGTGCATGGCTTGGACCCATGTCCAGAGAATTTCATGGTCCTGCCACACCACCTGAGCAGTGGTGCTTGGCTTGCTTGGCTGGGAGTGGAAGGAGGAGCTGCAGTAACCATTACCTTTCATGTGGCAGCTGGAAAGGGCAGCAGTTCCAGAAGCTGTGTTGTCTTTGAACCATGTTGCAAACTGGCATGAACAGCAATAGGACCCAGGGAATGGTGTGAAGTTGTGTCAGGGGAGGTTTGTGTGGGATATCAGGAAAAAGTTCTTCCCCCAGAGGGTGGCTGGGCACTGAACAGGCTCCCCAGGGCAGTGGTCACAAACTGAGAGAGTACAAGGAGTATTTCAACTATACTTTCAGGCACATGATGGGATTTTTGTGATTTTCCTCTGCAGGGCCAGGAGCTGGACTCAATGATCCTCTTGTCCCTTCCAGCTTGAGATGTTCTATAATTCTGGGATTCTTTGGTGCTCCACAGGTGAATCTGCTGCAGAGAGAAGGAAAAAAGTTAAACTACTGTGAGTATAGAGAAGATCTGAGGCTATTCCAAGAGGAGCAGCCAAGTCAGATGGGGACCATCTTTCTGGTAAAGGAGTCCAAGCAGTGAATAGTCAGGGAGGAGCCTTATCAGTTCAGAATAACTCCATTCTCCCTGCCTCAGGGAACAATGCATTTATTTGGGTCAGCAGTGATAGTGCTGACACTGGGAAGGAAAGGTGGGAGGGAAGGGCTACATGCCATGTTCCAACAGCCCTTCTTCAGTGCCAACAATGGACAACAGCGAATTTTTATCACCAACACTTTTCCCAGAAAACTTCAAGGAATGTATTTCATTCTAGATAGAAATGAGTCTTGAAGTGCTATAGAAATTGAAATCTTTGTGGCTGACAGGGAATTGGGGGTTATAATCATGGAACAAGCATTATCCCCAGAAAGACAATGGAGCCAGAAGCCGTTGCATCTTGAGGGCAGCTGGGTCTGTCTTTTCTCCTTCAATCACTGGGTAAAATAATGTGCTTGAATGAGAGAATGAGTGGAATATCATCAGGAAGATCTCTTCTTTCTTTCTGTTTCACAGAAAAGTGATTCTTTTCTACAGAAAAGCAGGAGATTTCTTTGAGGGAGGGACACAGGCCTTGTCTTCCCTTGTGCCTGGAGATTCTGGATAGTGAGATCATTCCAGAACGTGAGATGTCTCTGTTCCTGTTCCAGATCTGACTCAGAAAAAACAAATTCCTCATTGCTTGCAAGACAAAGCAAACAGAGAATAGTTCAGATGTCTTCCATGTACCATAATTTTTCTTTTAGTGTGAAACTTGCATTTTTCCATGGCTCAAATTAATGGTGAACATCTGCTTGGCTAAGCTATCTGGGACACTGCAAGAGAGAGGGAAACATCTTGAGAGGTGTCATAATCTACATCCATCATGTATGCAGTGTTGCTATGTTGTAGTTTCATAGTTTTTGCCAAGATTTTCACCAAAACCCAGGAACTGAATGGATACACCCAAACAGTGAGATCCTTTTCCAACTTCTGGATCTTAGGCTGCAATTACCACATCCTCATTATGCACTAAAAAGAGACATGTCTGATTGGTCTGCCCAGGTTTCTGGATGAGGGTAATATGGATAACAAGGCAACTCAGTATGGCAAAATGCTGTGGAGCTCACCCTCCCTGCAGCTGAGACACATCCAAAGTCAGCACAGACAGAGACTTGCAAATCGTCATTGGCACAGATATGCTAATTGTTATGAGCAGCAAAAAGTGGATATGTCTGTAAATGCCAGATGGGAATTTGCCTGATCCTTCCTCTATTCCTCTCCTCAATTAGAGAGACTTTTCTCCTCATTAAAAGCCTCAATAAGCTGTTTCTTGAGGGGAAAGGCTCTGTGTGTGTGGATCTTTTTTTTCATGACTCCGGGGCATCTGGACAAAGGAAGTTTGGTGAAAGCCAAGCTTATTTTGCTACTTGTTCTCCAAGTTCGTTGAGTTGTTAGCGCTGTGTTAGCAGCACGTTGGTTCAGTCAATCAGTCTGGATGTCTTGGCTTTAGTCTGTCTGAAGAGTTCTGCAGCTAGTAAGTCATGTCTCAAGTGAGTGGTTTGACCAAAGCCATTAGAGGGTTGACATATGTCTGGGAGAATGACTGAGGAAGGTGTGCAATAACCTATAGCAGGGTACTCACATGGGATAGGGAAGACCTGGTCTCCAGACCTTATTCTCTCTTTTGGCCATGTAACTCTTGCCTGACAGGCTTTACTGCAGCACAGGTTCAATAGGACAGATAGAGCATGATCTCTTTTTTCCTGTCAGCTAGGATATTCTGTGTCTTGATAGCTCCTGCCAAAAGGAAAACAAATGATGGTTTGAGTTAATAAGTTTAGTGAGAAAATGAGATTTCATACAATAAAGCACGCATGGGCTGTGTGCTGGCTTTTTCTTAGATATGTTCAGGTGCTCATCTGGAGTTATGACATAACTTTGATTCCTACGTCAGCAGAGATCACCCAGACCTTCAGCAAGAAGGGAGAGGCAGGAGTTCAAACATGTGAGTGTATTAAACACCTCCTAGGTTGCTTCCTGCTCTGCATGTCAGTCTTTTGGGGTCTTAAATCCAAAGACACCAATGATTTTACTTGGAACTGATCAGTGACACCCCACAGTTCATTAACAGGGTTTCCCTTATCCAAGTTTGAGTTTTCATACCCCTGGTCTGCCATGCAAGCTCATGTCACAATGCCTGCTCTGCTCAGGTGCCCATGCAGGTGCTCTGAGCTGTGTTTTTACCACTGCAGCATGTGCTTCCCTTGCCCAAACTCTGCATTTCAGCTGACACTGATTCCAGCTAAACCAGAACAGAAACATTCAGCTCAGTATCCTGGCTCTTAGTTTGGATCCTTGGCACTCTTCTGCAATTGCACACCAGGAAGAACCAGAGGCTGGGCAGGGCTGATCAGTCCTCATGCCTGACTGCAGCCCAGTCTGCTCTCACCAGTTTGCCCTGCTGGCTCAACAGCCATATCAGAAATCACATTTTGGTGCCTCTTTCATCTCCAAAACACATTATGATCATTAATCATAACATCCCTGTTAAGTACCATTAGGTTCAATGATCAAAATGTAATAACTTGCAGACACTCTGTTATCCAAGAGAGCAGTTTCCCACTGTGAAGAGCTGAAAATAACCTGGCACATAGTGGTAATATGTCTTATATCAGTGTTACCTTATGAGACAGATCCTGAGCAATATCTTAGAACATGCATCAGTTTGGTGTCAGCATCCAGGATTATGTTTCATGTCCAGAATATTAAAACCAGGTGCTTGAGCATGTAAAAGCTGAATTGGTGAGAAGACTATAATGAAAAAAAATATATTTTTAAGAAACTATACAGGTAGAATAGATATTGCTCTTAATTTAACTTGGAATGGCACACTAATTACATGATTTCATACAGTCTTGCTTGTGGAGAGCTGTTGCTCAGGACCAGAGGAAAGCTGTAACACCAGAAGGGTGAAGGTAGCTGAGTATCAGTGCTCAGCCTGGTCCTCCTGCGAGGCTGAAGTCTGATCTAAGCCGGCTCAGGTCACTGCAGCACCATGTGCAGCAATATTCTTCAGTGAGGGAGAGACCAGGGACTCCTCTGAAGCTAAAATAGACTCTTGATGCAACATGTCAAACCCCATCCTGAACAAAACTCCACAAGAAAGGGGGTTCAACACTTGCTGAGCTGCAAAACGTTCGCCAGCTGGATTTAGCTCACTTTGGGCTGGCTGCTTTGAAAATCAAAAATCATTTTCTTTGATCCCAGTCCGAGCAATACTGTTGGACCTCTGCTGTACAATGAGCTCGAGGTCAGTAAAACATTTTTCAGTTGTGGTGGAAGCATTTAAGTTGGAATTTGTTAAATCAGGGGCACAATTCCATGGGTAGAAATTGAACTCTACATGTGACATTTCTCTTCTTATTACACTTTAAAGTATTAAATGGTGCAGGTTTTTACTTCCATTAAAAACAAGTTGCCAGATTTAGCATTTTGTTTCTTTGAAGTCCCTCTTTTATTCTTCCCCAAAGGGCTTTAACTTTCAGACATGGTTATCCTTAAAAATATATTTTAAATGTTGGTTTTGAAACCTTACAAAGGATATGGCATTGGAGAAATTCAGGATGGAATGACTTTCCAGGGGCAACAGTCAGGGAACAGCAAAATATCTCCATTTTTCTTCCACCCCCACATTTCCCTTCAGCTTCCAGTATATTTAATTTGCTGTCAGCTCTTTCTAACTCCTGTACAGAGTTTAATGCTGAACTTTTAGATAAGCTTTTTTTAGGATTAGTTTCTACTGAAACTGGTTCCTGAGGGTTTGCCCAGTCTCAGCAGCAAACTGAGTTGCTGCTCCTTCACAAACAAAACCATGATTCACATGTTAGAGCAATGTTCCAAAAATATTGAAAAGCAAGCCAAACTCTTATAGATCAAAGTGTGATTTGGGATGGATAAGAGCAGTTCAGGCTCACTGTAAGTGCAGAGAAATCAAAGGACACTGCTACACCTGATTTGCCATCTCTAATGCTACTGTCCTCCTCTGCCCCAGCCACACAGTGCCCTTGAATCTTATTCCAGCTTCTTCTACATGTTAAGAGGACACAAGATCAGTGGTGATACTCACCTTGCTTGCATTACCCTCTCTCTTCAGAGAAGCCAGAAATCCTCCACTCTGTTTTTCTTTTAGATTATCCTGGCTTAGCCCAACCTTCTTGCTTCTGCTGGAAGTGTGAATATAACTTTCGTGGAAATGACTACCCCAAAAATCAACTGGAATCTGTGTGTTTGTGAGGCAAGGCATTCTACACAGTCTGAAAACCTCAAGTGCCTTCAATGACATGACTATAAAGGCAGTCAGAGAAGGCTGTAAGTGCCATGGACCCCTGGAGTGTTTCACAGTGATCAGCTCCCGGCAGAGATTTCCCTTGTAGACTCCTCAGTGCTTGTGCCCACTGGAAGATCACCTGGTAGAAAACTTAACTGGAAAATTCTCACCATCACCTTCCTTCCTTTTTCCCAACAGCCCTTAAACCTTTGGAAGAAATGGAAAACTTTGGAATTATTTACTCAGTGACAGGTAAAACTACTCTTTGCAGGTACCACTATCACTTTCTGTGCAATATTTATGAAAAAATCCCCCACAAATAGTTTCTGATTACACCAAAAGAGGAGAAAAAATATTTATAGAATC
The DNA here is from genome assembly GCA_034509185.1 of Euphonia xanthogaster. Lineage (NCBI taxonomy): Eukaryota > Metazoa > Chordata > Aves > Passeriformes > Fringillidae > Euphonia > Euphonia xanthogaster. The sequence goes on from JAYDZK010000202.1 coordinate 65,398,818, forward strand.
ATAGAATGGTTTGGAGTTGTGGATGCCGTAGATAGAGTTAACTTATATTTCTTATATATGAACCTCTAGAACCTTACTTCATCTTAAAAGAAATATAAGATTTATATTTCTTTTAAGATGAAATAAGGTTCTAGAGGCACATAATTTTAATTATTTTAAACTCCTCCAAGTAACATATAGAGGGGAATCACTCTACTTGTTGCCAGTTCTCACTTGTGAAATGTCTTTACAGACTTACAATGCATTACAATATTTTGATGTTTCAAAACTGGCATTTTCCACTAGTTGAAACTAACCCCCCATTCAGAGAGCAACAACTCTTCTGCTCAGACTTGCCAAATCAAATTCCTTTTGCAAACTCAAAATAATTATGTAATGTCCTTCTATATCCAATTTTCCTTCCTCTTGCTAACGTCCTCAGTGAGGCTCTAACAATGAGCCTTTCAGTGTTAATGTTGTTTGACATGCACAATGTGGCACATGCAGAACTGTCCCTTTTGCCTGGGCAGTCCTTCAAGGCCTGGGCTGTTCCCTGACTTCAGGTAAAGTTTAAGTCAAGAGTAAATAGGCCTCTAAGTGTGCCTCACCTGATGGGCTAATGGTTTTGGGGAGTGGCATTGTCTTTCTCATGGTGTTTTCTCCTGCTTGATCTCTGGTTCTGAGATGTCACAGATCCCAGGAGCCTCACTTAAATTCGAATCTTTGACTTTGGCAAGCTCACTGTGATACTGAAGATAGCAAGAAATGCTAAAGGAAGATTCACATTAAAACTGTGCAGAAGTAGTTCAGAAAACAAAATAACATTATTCAGGCTGTGCTTTGTACAAAGGCCCTCTGCTGCTTTCATAGGGATGATTGTTAACAATAATTTTCCTTGCTTGAATATCTACAATGCATCTCCTGCTCAAGACAGCTTTTTACATTTGCAGGAAGCGGAGAGGTTGCTGAGTTCCTGGTTTGTTCTCATCTGTGTCTATTCTGCTGGCAGATAGTCTGGTCTGTCCTTGTCCCTGTCCTGTCTTTTTTAATTGATCTACCACAACTGTGTAAGTGCCTGAAATGAGGTTTTCATGCTTAAGCAAGGATTTGAGTTACTGAGCGATGTGGAAAATGAGAAGAGTAAGAGAACTGAGTAACATGGGGGGTGTACAAAAGTATGAGAAAGAGGAAGAGGTGAAATGTGGGTTTTTCAGAGGTGAGAGGGCAAACAGAGAGCCTGAGGAACAGTAGCAAATATCAGAATTTTGCACTTGGAAGAGAAGATAAGGAAACCCCATGGGAAGAAGTAAAGGAAGGAGCAAGAGTTAGGGAAAGGTTAATTTTGCCTGAAGATTTGGAACACTTGTCCTAAAAGCAGACAGAGCCTTGGCCAAGCCAAAGGTTCCTGCACCTATCATGTACTAGGAACAATATACGGTGCCATCCCAGAGCAGAGCTGAAGGAGATGTGCTGTCCCTACTCTGAAAATGTCTCCTGCATATGAGCACATATGAACAGTGTTCTTCAACAAAACTGATATTTGCTGCTGCCCAAGGTGGTCAGGGGATGTTACAGAAGTGTTCAATGAGTGGCCCTGACAGGAAAGGTAAATGCAGTTATTGTCATGAAGAATTGCACCAGGATCCAACTGCAGTTGTCCAGCCTCAAGGAAACAATTTTGAATGAGGTCAGGGGTTGCAGCTGACATGCTGCTCCTCATCATTCAGGGTATTATCATCAGCCAAGGAAATTACAAGATCTTTTATCTTCTTATAGACTCTGAAGTTATGATTGTGTTGTTTGGATGGTTATCTAAGGAGCAACAGTCAAGATTTCTTCTGCTCCCTGAGACTCAATCAACACAGAATTACTCCTGTAAATTTATAAGAAGGCTGTGGGGAAAAAAAAAATCAGTCCTAACTTAAATTACTGTATCCATTCTAGAGGCTCTGCATGCTTAAATATACGCTCAAAACAACTGACTTAAAATGAAATTGTTCATGCCAAGCCTTTGACCATGTAAATCTGCCACTGGCTGGAAGCATGGAAATGGCACTGCTGACCTTTTCCTTCCGTGTGTCCTCAACTACCATAATCTGCCATGCAGGGGGAATTCCATTTGCAGCTGCTGAGAACAGTCCCCATCAGATAGCAAGGACTGGCTAATGAGCTATTTCATAATCTCCTCATTCACAGACACCATCCCAGAGAGTGTGAGGAAATGCTTCTGATAAATTTCCCTCCTCAAATGCATTGTTGATGAACACCTAATGGTACCTTGACACAAGACAGTTGATAAATGACAGTGGGTACTTTCAGATGCTGTTTCCATTTTTCAACATGGTACTTTTGCACTTTTTCAAAGGAGCAACCAGGGACTTTATAACCTTTGAAATGAAAAATATGGATACAGCAAAGTGGTGGATTTAACCTCTGAGCAAGTATGTGTTAATTTCAGTTCCTGCAAGTGTGCTGCATTAAACTGTTCTTGACAGACTTTAATAGGAATTTTGGACATTGGACATTAATAAATAAGTATTACCTTTGTTATTTTAAGTGAAGTGGTTTTCCTTAGTTGAGAAAGCCTGGCACTTTCATTTGATTTATATGATGCTATGTTAAAAAAAGGTAGTAATGATACGTGTGTTATTCGTGTACTTGGAAGTCTCAAAGGATTTTAAATATATCTTGACATGTATGCTTATAAATTCTATCTAAGGTAGACATTTTGGCAAACTGGATATGGAATTAATGTTCCTGAGACTTCCAAACACCACTGATCAAAAATACTTTCAAAATTCTCCAGAATGCCAAACTGGTTTCTTTTGAACCTGTTTGTGTGGTCAATGCACCATCTATCAAATTGTCTTCAGCTTGGAGTCATGGTCTGTGGGCCCAGACTGCATTGCATTGCAAATTCTTCACACCACAAAGGCTGGATTCCATCAGCTTGAGACGGAGCAGTTGAGTGTGAGTGTCTAATGAAGAAGTGAAATGTGAGTACAGAGCTCGTTGTTCCAAATGTGCATCTTTTTATGAGTTTCTCAGGGGTAAGTTTTTACACTCAATCCGAAGTGTGAAATGTAAAAGCCTTTGCAAACAGTGTGTTTACTTTCACCAGTGAGCCACTGGGTCTTTGTGGGGTGGATTTGGGAGAATATTTGGTAGAGGCAGAATCAAACACAGCAGTGAGCTGAGAGCAGGATTTTGGGTTTGCTTCCCCCTCTATGAATGGGCTTAACTCCTCTGGGACTTTTGGTACAAATCTCCTGCAACTGTTAGTACTATAGACTGCTTTGGGGACAAAGATTAATTTCTCCTTACTATCTCTGTGTGCTGACAGCTACAAATGTGGGCTTCAGCTGAGGGTGTAATTCCAATAAGCATTGCTGCATTCTGCTCTACACAGCTGCCCAAGTGGGGGCCATGAAAGTTATTTACCTCAGGAAAAACAGATGACAACATAGTATTTCTTTGGCAGAAAGAATTACTCTGGATGCAGCAGGAACAAAACAGAAGTCAGTGGCTTGTGGTTCCAAGTCCTTGCCAGGCCTTTTTCCCTCCCAAAACGTGCCCTTGATATCTCTCCAGGTGTGCTGCAAGGGCTTCCTCACCTGCTGCCTTTTTGATGCTCTCTTCAGCTTTTGGAGATCAAAAGCTTTTTTTTTCTTACTAGCCCTGGCTGCTCATGTCCATACTATAGCGTGTTCCCTCTGTAATTTAGGGATGATAGAGATTTAAATATTTATAATAGGGTTTACTCAGACACACCCCCGCCCCCAAGGTCATTCTAGCTTCCACTGATCTGGCCAAATATCATTCAGACTTTCTTCTTGCCTGATTATCTTTTCAACATGTGGAATGGGTCTTTGTGTCTCTGGTGGTTCTCCTTTGTTTCTCCAAAATCTGCTCGTTTTGGTTCCTGGAGCTAGTTTCTTTCCAGTAAAACTGTTTCAGCCTCTGAAATGATACTCTTGGCTCTTGTGGCAGAAACCTGAAATAGTGCTGTGACACTTTTTTGGGTGACCCCACAGCATTCAGAGCTATCTTCCAAACTTTATTCAGCCTGTTCTTCCTCATAACTCTGCCCACACCAAGCAAAATACCTCTTCTAAAAGTTCACTGTTTGCATGTGCGAGAAACCTCCTATAAACTGAAAATTTCTTCTTCAGCAGAAATGAACGTTTTTTCAGTTTTGCCATGTAGAAGGCTCGTTCAAGATCCACACCTCTGTGTTTCTTTTCAGGAACCACATATGAGAATTTATGAAGGACCTGAGTTTACCGAGCACTTTGGAAAGTGTTGTGATATATTTTACTGTCTTTTTAGAGTGTTGTTTTGGTTTTTTTTTCTATTCCAAGGAATGGAATATACTGTTCCCAGTCTTTTTTGGGAGGCCTGATGCACGTAACCAGATGAACTGCTATTGAACCTTACTATTACACGATGAGCTTGCTGGTACAGAGGCAAGTGTGGAAATTCTAGATACACAGAAGTTAATAAACCCTATGAAGCACTTAGAATTCAAAGTTTTAAAGGCTCAGGGGCCATCTCCAATATTTGTGTACCTGTGTTTGCCTGTTTCTTTACACAAGTACACGTGTTAGTGCTTACAGGGAGAGGACAGCATTAACATATGAACAGAAAGGACTGGGAGCAGAATTTGATTTTTTTTCTGGGAATAAATTTCTCAAGGAGAACTTGTTACTTTATCAGGCAGTGCCAAAGTCTGTATCACATTTTCTCTATTATTTGTATGTAAAGTGAAAAACCTATATAAGTGAAAAACTCCACGGAAAACTGTGTGGGAAAACATTTGCAGAGCTGAATCTTCCATAGAACCTTTTTTTTCCTTTCTGTAAGAGGAGATTTTTCCTTCCCATTGGGTTTCTTAGCAAATACCTGTTTAACCTAACTCACACTTCTTTGCTCTCAATTTCCTATTGACAGCACATTTGCTTGGCCATCAGAGAGCAGCAATGAAAATACAAGTTCTTCTCAAAGACATTAGAAAGCTCTGTGGTGTTATCTAGATTTTAAAAAAATAATCTAATATTGGAAGCCTTAGCCGTCCAAACCTGATCCATGGGTCTCACAGATGGGACATGCTCCTTCCCCCAGGGTTAAAAGTTGTCCCTTTATTTCACTACAGGTCTTGTTCTGGTGTATTTTCCCCTTGTTTGGGGCATTTTCTATTTTTAAGACCAGCACAATACAACAGACCGGGTGTCCCACGTTCCTAAAAGTGAACAGGAGTCCCTTAGGTGGACTGTCTGTCCTTCAGGCTGAGTTGAACTCTGATGCCTTTTCAAGCCAGCTCCTTCCTGAAATTTTGTTTTCCACTGTCCAACTCCCTGGGTAGAAGAGAAGCTTCTGCTGAAGACACATGATGCTTTGTCTGGCCAGCCAGAGATATATAATGGTCTTGGCCATGAAACAAAGAAATTTCATAACAATAACTTTTATCTGGTCCATTCTCTAAATTTGCTGCACTTGCCAGTTTTTCTCTTCTTTACTTCTCTCTCTCACTTAAGAAAAGGAAAAAAAACCCAAACCCTAGAACTGAGCAGAACTGAGTTTCATTGTTTCCCTGTTAGCTCAGAAGAGCTGTGAGCCAAGTTTGAGTTCCTTGGCTCCAGACATTCCAGGGATGGAGCATCAGGGCTCATGGACACCATCTTCCAGCCTCTCTGCTTTCTCCTCCCACTAAGGGGCCATTGACTGGAAAGCAGGAGCACCACAGCAACTTATTCCATGTCCTGAGGTATCCTGGGCCTTTTTTCTGATTTAAGAGACATGTTTGAGTTTGGGCAAGCATCCCTATGTCAGTGTTTGTATCTTAGTCTGAATCCAAGCCTGTGTAAACTGAGATTGCACAAGACTCCTTGGACATCCATCCTGTTACTCAAGGTCTTCTCTCCTGTTCCCCATCCAGCTGTAACCCTTACCTACTTTTACCGCAAACAGATTCAGATGAATTTACAGGTAAAAACAGTCACTGTCTGCAGCAGCTTTCAAAGTGGGATGTTCGGGGTGATTCTGTTCAGACATAAACCCCAACCAGTCTTTTGGGATGTGAGGTTGGCTGAGGTATGTGTGCCTCCAGAAAAGCCTGACCCAGAGCTGACACATGCCTTCTGTCCCATCTGATCTCCACAAATAGAAGACCTTCACACTGGAGTAGGAAGAGCCACCAGTACCCTCTGAGTGAAAGTCCTTTAGATAATCTGAGTCCATCTTTCACTTATTTAGAAAGCTGTTTTGGTTTTTTTTTTTGGTTGTTTTTTTTTTGTTTGTTTTTGTTTTTGTTGTTTATTTCCAGGTCCTTGAGCCCATGTGTCAGCTGAAGTGCATTAATAGATTCTAGGGGAAAAAGGTCTCCCAATTGTAATGAGAACTTTTGTGATCCATCATCTCTTGTTGCTCAGTGTTATGTCAACTTGAAAGTCCCTCCACAGCTGAGTGCCAGAATCTATGGCAGCACAGCAGAGGTGGAAGAATCATCTTACAGGGTTTTTTTTTTCACTCTTCTGTCCTAAACTTCTAATATTGGCTGTAGTTAAAAAAGGATACAATTTTACATTAATTATTTTGTCTTAGTGCAGTTTTCTGCAGTTTTTTCTTCATGTGTGGATCAAAATTGTATTTATGTTAGCAGGTTTTTTTCAATCTGCTCAGACACACTTCATTCTGCCCCCAAAGACATGGTCAAATTTCTGCCTTTTCTGGGAAGCCACGGAATTTTGACTCAGATTCTTTATAGAGGGCTCCAGCAATTGTTTAGATCTTGTTTTAATTATTTTCTGGCCATTGTTGAGCTTTGTGAGTACCTCCATTGTTTGTTCCAGTTTGATTGCAGATATCAGCTTATCTTTTCTCTTCTGGGAAACTTGATTCCTCTGGTGATATTCGCCTGTCTCATCGCCAATGTTTCTGGTGTGCTAGATTGTTTTCACTGGAAGGAGAGATTGGTGACCTGCATTTCTTCAATGCAATCATGTGGCCTTTTGGAGAATGTTTGCAGAGACCTGCAGCAGTGATGTAGGAGTCATTGTCTCTGTTCACAAAGGCACATTCCTTCTCAAGCAATTCCACCCCTTTTTGGTGGTTTTGTTTTATATGTCTTCTTTGTGGTGTTTTCTGCCTGCCGCTGGTTGTTTCTGTCACTTTTGTAGACACATCCAGGTCTGCCGTGCCATTACCAAAATTTCAAAGTGTTAATTCAGTTCCCAGCCAAACCACCAAAGACAGATGTATAAGACATGTAGATTAGTTACACAAACAGTAACTTCTGTTGTTAAACAAAAGAGCTTTTTTTTCTCTCCCATTTATCTTGAATAAAATGTTGCTACAAACCCATCATCTTCAGAGAGGTTTGGAAATATCCATGTACCAACAATAGTAATCTTTCAGCTAAATAATGAGATATTTTGACTTAATCACAAGCCTTTATACAGACCTATTGGGTGGCTGATAGTGCCCAAGGCTTAATATGCCTGATTTTTCCCACTTGGAGAAACTGAAATAGCAGTAATTAATTATTCAACAGTCCTAAAACTACAGATATTTGTGTCTATGAAGTGTATTTGGGTCTTTCACTGTAATTAATCCAAACTGCAAAACTAAACTAATTAATCAAAATGGTGACAGGCACACTTTGTAGGTTATAAGCAAAGGTAGCCTCCTTTTTTTTTTTTCATTTTATTTGAACTGGAGGAGACACTGCAGACTTCAGTGGTGGCCTCTTCTTTCTGAGCCACCAAGTCTTTCCTCATTGAGCTTGTGGGAAATCCGTTCGTCCATTCATCTGGAAGAGAAATATTTGAGGAAATCAGATTTTGGGGACTGGTCCTTGCATGACTTCCCCCCTTCCATAATGAGCAGGTCTGCTCTGCTCAGGATATGCAGGATAATTATGCAGCTATCAAAGAGGAATTAGTTAAAACAATTTAGCCAGGCAACAGGTGAACAAAAGTGTCATTAAATGTAGAGCTGAGGAAGTTTAGAATTTTAAAGTAACACCTTTTCTTTATTGAAAATGTGAGTCTCTGTGAGGTAGGAAAACCAGGGGTGCTCCCTCAATAGTGTTTTCTCCTATGCCAGCAAGAATAAACATAATTAATATATGGTTTATTTTCTAATGGCAATAGGAATTATATAAAGCTTTGCATCTCTGTGCTGACCTTAGGGCTTGGACAGCTGTCTGCTGATCCTTGGCAGATCCTTGATTTTGCAGAAAAGCTGCAGTGTGACTTCCCACCAGGCAGGTGGGGCATCTGCTGAGAGTGCTCAATGGGGTCAGCATGACCTGGGCCATGGCAGCTGCTGCACATCCCTGCCCAATGGCTCCAGACAGGCTCTTTGCCACTACAGCTGATGGGTTTTGTGTTCTTACCTGACAGGTCCTTGTCATGATGAATGTCTCTAATCTTGACCCTTGTCTTCTGTCCCATCTGAACAGACATTTTTTGCTCAGCTAGAGAAATATGGAGGATGGTGTTTTGCCTTCAGTTCCTTGATAGCTCTGGTGGCACCCTTAATGCTCTTCTTGAGGCTCTAAACTTCTCTAACCTCTCTCCTCTCTCCTGTGAACATTTTAGATATACTTCCACTTATTTTTGTCCCAGATTTTCAGCTTTATGTCTTTTCCCTTTTCTAGGATGCTCTTTTTCACTGACCTGAAAACCCTTTCTTTGCCTCTAATATCCTCTCTTGCTTCTTCAATCCCACAAGGACTCACTCACTTATCTGTTACTGGGTTGTCTCTGAAAAATCTTTCTTTCTCCAGAATTATCTTTGAAGCAAGCTGGCTCTGAACTATCCCTGACTTTTCCCAAGGGGCCAGGATATATCCTTGAATTTCAGTCCATTTATTTCTCTCTCTTTCAGTGACATTTTTTGTGGTAACATCTCCCAAAGCACAGATAAGTTTTTCTAAACTGCCTTCCCTAATTGTTTTCAGATATAAATTATCCATCTTTAAACTCACAAGTCATTACTAATTGAAGGAACTTTTGGCATGTAAAATATGATGTTTAAATGCTGAGAGGAATCTGGCAGAACATTACTGCCCTACCTTTCCAAATGTTGCAAGATATTCTTGGCTTATAGCATATTATATAACAGAGCCTTTAAACACAGATTATCTTTAGAAAGAGAGTCAGTGATTATTGTCAAACCACAGTGATGAATTAGCTGAAGCTGATGAGATGCATTTGCAAAAGGAGCTTACCAAGAGTAGTGAGAAGTAGTCAGCCTGTTTGGGGAATAACAATGTTCCTAAAGATAAGTAAACAATGCATGTGGTCCCTCATTTATTGTTCTCTTGGAATGAATTTTCTGACTTCAGAGTAAATAAAAACTCTATTTACATTATGGCTGGCTGCTTTTCCTAGGGCTAACTGAGGACTTCTGCCTGTCAGGATAGCAAAGCAATTGTCCCAAACTGGGGTCATGGCAAGATAAAATCAGCTTTCTATTGGAAGTCCTGCCATACAATTTCTGACTAGTGGAATGTGTGTTGCTCATGTTTTTCTAGGACTCTTACTGGCATCAGAAGACCTGTCCTGGGAGCAAAGTTAGAGGAACAGACTTTTTATGCCTTGGTTTGCTCATGTATTTTAAACAAATGCTGTCTCTGAGCACTAAGATTTTAGACTTCAAAACCATAAAGAATGTGTCTTGGATGAACATTCTCATGCTCTTGTAGGGATTTTGTGCACCTTAATCAGACTTTAAAAAGTTGTTTCAAACCTGTTAATACTTTCCCCAGTTTCTTACTTTACTTATCATTACAGTCTTATGATTTCTGGAAGAAGTAAAGTACAACCCACTTCTCCTGTGAATATTTAATAATTCTACATTTTGTGAATATTTAATCTGCAGATTAAATATGAGTCCAGACAAAACTCCCATCCCTGTTGGTGAGATTTTGCCCTATTTGTAGCTAGCAGCTTGCCAAAGAATATGGTGGATTCACAGCTGCTTATAGTCTTTAAATCAGACTGAATGCCTTTCCGAGAAAGATGCCCTGAGTCAACCACAATTTATTGGACATAATTTAGGAATTGCTGGGCAGCCTCCTCTGGGCTATGCTCTGCAGATGTCAGAGAAGGTGACTGCAAAGTTTCCATATGATCTTAAAATCTACAAATACATGGCTGATCTTTGAAATACCATGGTCTTAAAGAAGTTTTTCTTTTTTTCATCTGGGATGTTTTTAGATCTTTGATGTGCTAATGATCCAAGTTGTCTGGCTAGATGATAAATCTCAGATGAAAGAAGAAGATGGTGAGTTAAAACTTCTTTCTCACCTCTGCCTGGGAGCTATGGCACATCTCAGTAACTTCCTTAATAAACAGTATGTGTTTTCAAGGGATTGGGCATGATTTTAATTGCAGCTCTGTAGGAAACTGTTTTTCTATTCCATGAAAGCTCTCTTGATTTTTCAAAATGTTCTCCTCTCCACATCGCTAAATTGTACCCACCTCATACCCTCTCCCAACATAAAGCTGAAGGTTTAAGGCTCTGGGATTATAATGCCATGTCCTTGTTCTGGGTCAACAGGGCAGGAGATTTATATTTTGTCTTCTGAGATGTCCTGAAAGAGCTGGGCTGGGGACTATGGAGTCTTCCCTGGAAAAATCCATCTTCTTCATGTTTTGAATAGAAGTTCAATCCTGGACCATGAAATTTTCCCTGGAGAAACTGGCCAGTGCTTTCTGGTGAAAATGTCACATCTGACAATTTGATATTTCTTGGCAGACACCTTTCTTCCCAAATATTAAAATATATTGTCAGAAAATTCATGCTAAATCTACTAGCAATGATCACAAATAAAGCTCTGCTGGGATAGAGACATCACTGAAAGCCATGGTGCTTCAAGAATCTCAAAAGCTTTGTGGGCCACCAGAGTTACCAGGTCATAGGAACTTTGAAGGCCAAGATGAAAACACTACCAAATAGAATACGAATTGTGTCTTTTCCTTTAAGTGTTCAGCAGTTTTTTAATGAGTATGTTTACATAATTTGAAATAAGGATTTTCTGTCAATGCTAGTGTATACACAGGAGGGAAAAAAGGGAAAAAGAACAAAACTTTTTCTTCACAAAATCAGATTTATTAAGTGTAAACAAATTTCGTTCCCAGTCTGTCTGAAGCTGGCAGTGCTAAATTTTACCTTTGCAGAAAGTATTTAATATAGTGTGTGTAAATATTATGTTAAAGGATTCATGTCCTGTTTTAAACAGTGGCAAAAAATTTCCTTTCAGCCTTTTGGTTTTCCACTAATTTATTTCATATTAAACCAGAGCAGGCTAAAAAACTGCTGATCAGATCTTTACTGAGCTTTATTGTAATGTAGTTTAAGTGGATGCAGACGGCTGGTTTTTATTTTTCTTTATTTCTTCTTTTTTTCCCCCCCTCCATGTCTGAAATATTATACAGTAGACTGAAGTTCTTGTGGCATTAACATGAGAGTCTCAAAATGGGCTGAAAAATAAATATTATAAAAATATGTCATCCAAATCAAATACTGTGTGAATAAGGGAAACTGGAGAGGTTACAATTGTGGTTCAAGGTTTAACATGCAAGGTACCTCAAAACTTAGCTAAATACATTTCAGATGGATGTGAAATGCAGAGGAAATGTGTTAAGTGTCTTGTCTTGGTGAGATCTTGAGCATGGCTCAAATAACACGTTCTGAGGTCAAGTTCCCACATGGTAACATATGGGGTGCTGGGAATGGGCTCAGATCCCCTCTTCCTTAATCAACAGCTTCCCCCTGGTGAAAAGGCCTGACAGTGCCCCATGATCATCCTCATGCTCACCAGCAATCAAAACCCCAATGGTGCACAGGGACAATACATGGAACCTTTGGGTTTCCTTACACTAGGACAAAAACTTTGGCTACTGACTGTTCATGGTGCTCAACTGTGTAATTGTCTTAATTATGCTAAATTGTACTGTGTAGTCCCTTAACAATTATGTTGGTTGGCAACAGTATTAAATGACAAAAATGGCATTCATGTAGTCACAGCATTGCCTTGCAGAAGCATAAAAGTCAGAAAATGCAGGAGTCTGCACAGGTTAACCTTGAGGAGCCACCCCCACCAGTGCCCACTCTGTCAGCTGCAGGAGACTTTAGGACAGAGGGTGATCATAATATCATTGATTTTGCAAAAAATCTTTGCTTATGGGACAGCTCTAGCAAAATTCTGACTTCAAAATGTTCACTAAACAGTAAATGTTTGGGCAAACAATTCTCACCCCATGGTTCACCTCAAAGGACTAATGGTGGCTATCAGAACTTGACTAAAGGTTTGGACTATAACTGTGGAATCTTACCATGACAATCACAGAGCTGTTCCAATCCAATATTCCAGGACAGTTTCCATGAGCAGATTACTTTCAGGGTGCAGTTCTGATCATCCATTTGTCCGCATTCCTTTACCAGGGACACAGACCCCTGAAATGAGTCTCAGCTGTGAAAACTGAGGAAGAACTTGTTCAGCAATTCTGGGGATTAAAATCTCAATATTTTTGGCAAGTGTCTAGTTTGTGACTCTGCTAAGACCTTCCTATTCACTGGTGTTGCAGTCCAGTTTCCTGCCTCTCCTACCCAAGGCAACAGAGCTGTCTGTGGCAGCCTCCCCATACAGGTGGGCTCTTGCTCTCACAAAAGGTGCAGTTCCTCCCCCTTTGCCCAAAACATCAACCTGCTACAATACCTTCAATGTGGTAAAGAGGTTCCTTCCCCCTTGCACTTTTTGCAATATTATCTATTTTAATATAAATACAACAATCACATTTAATAATGTAAAAAATATAAATTTACTGTTTCTACAGACATAATAATAATAATGATAATAATGATAATGATAATGTTAATAATAGTAATAATAATAGTAACAAATCACATTTGGGCAGCAAGCTGTGAACTACAAATGTGGATTCTCTGTCATCCACAACTTTCCATAGGACTTATCAGAGACCTGCATTGTACAACCTTCATGGAGCTTACAGGGAGTTACAGAACTAAGTGCTATCTTTTGTTTGAAGTAAATAACTGTTTGAAGTAAGAAAAACAAAACAAACCAACCAAACAAACAAAAAACTGCAAATGGAGTATTTAAATATTTGACAAGCTTCAGTGTGAAATAATATCAAGAATGAATAGAAAGGAGCTTGTTCTGGTGGAATTTTCATGTTCGTGTTCTTTAAGGGGTTATTCAGGATCCTCTGCAGCTAGAAGGTTTATTGAGTGTCTATTTTTAAAAAGATGCTTTTAAGTTATGTGTATGAAATAGCATGGCCACATCAATTAATCCCATCTTAAATATTAGTGAAGCATTTATATTTGTTGCCCTAAAGTGCTGCTAAAATCCAGAGCAAGGCCCTTCTTGATTGACTACATCTGCCACTGAGCCCATTTCTAGAAGCCAGGAGTAATTTATATTATCTCAAAGCAATAACAACTGGTGGAGAAATATTTTTTCACATAACCATCTGTGGAAAAACCCACGCATTCCTCTTTTTGTACTCTGGGCTAACCTATAAATTAATTCCTTAGGTATTTATAAGGATAGCTCAGTGTGTGTGGGATTTGCTAATAAACCCTCCTAAGTTCTAGTTTGGGTTTCCTCTGGTGAGGTGAGCAGGCATATCCCAACTAAGCCATCTGGACAGACCCTGCTCAGTCTGAAGAATCTGACACTCCTGTAAGGTTTAAGCGTTCCTAGAAAATTTTGGATTCCCTTAAAAATTGTATTTACATTTTTTAAGAGTGTGAGTGTAGCCAAGATGGGCTCTATCTGGAAGAGGTCTCCCATTTATCAACTGAATACTTACTCTTTGAGCAGTGAAGAGGGCAAACCCTAGAAAAGCAAAGAAAATCTGTTTGAAAGGAGGAAAGAGTGGTATTTTCTTAAGCTGGCATGCCTTCTTGCATTTGAAGTCATATCTTATAAAATATATGGCCAAAGTTCAACATGATGTGGTTTGAGCTTGGCTCCCTTTGGTAAATAAGAGCATGTATTCAGTGGATGAACCTTACTTTAATTTCAAATTCAGACCCAAATTCCCTCCAGACTCTGGGGAATTGTTCTCCCAGGGTTATGACCAATAAAAGGGCAAAGGGGAGAGCTGGATGCGAAGCTCCAGGATCTGAGATTTTGGCTTAAGGACTTCTCTATCATGGACAAATCATTCCATATACAATCTCCAGAATGAAAAAAAATCTACAAAAACTTACAAAAAGTGTATTGCAAAAAGGAATGCTCTGGTTTTATCTAGGAGTTAGCATTCTAAAAATAACCCCAGTCTGTCCTCCTGGGCTCATACTCAGTAGTGCTTCAAAATGCACTCAAATAAAACTTTGCAGTTAAAGAAATGTTTTCTCAGCCAGAATTATCTATAAGAAACTTGAGGAATTTTCTTGTGAATAAAATATTGCACTGCAAATATTTGCTCTGCTTTAACTTGGCACTGTTCCTGCTCTGAATCTCTTCACAACCTGGGGGAAAAGACACATTATCATTTTGAGCTGTGTCTCAGTATTCCTGATCTATTTTCTTCACAGAATATGTTACAGCAGCAATTATCTATAAAATTGCATGTGATATTTTGATAGAAGTGTAATAGTGTGTCAGCTCTATCTCCTTTCAAAGTACCTTTGACGTGGACATAGAACTTAGTAAGTGCAGCTCATTTAAAGTCAGAAACCTTTCTCTGCTCCCAGCATTATTCAGCTTCCACATTTAATGTGTCCACCCTGACAATTTCTGCTGTCCAAAATGAAATTATAATTAAAAAGTGAAATTTCTTGTTGAGAAAATGGTTTACATCCAAGAACACATTCCTGCAGTGTATTGCAGCTGTGGCTGGCAGGGGAGCATGGCTGGGGAGCCTTGCCAGGGTCCCAAGCAAAGCATCTCCATGCCTCATCTCACCTGCAGTTTTTCCTGTTTGTGTTCCTTGTTTTGGGTGTCTCCTGCAGGCTGTGGTTCCCTCTGGGCTCCTGGCAGCTCAGAAGGATCAATTATGGTCAGCCTCAACACCTGGGGAAGTGGGTAGTGAGGTGCACTTCGTTTTTTCCCTCAGGAAGGAACAACTTTCAGCCTAAGAGAGAGCAGAACTTGCAGTCTGTGCTCTCTCTTGCCCTACCACTCTCAAAACATAATTTCAAAGAGCTCAAAGTGTAATTTATTTGTTTACAAGAGAATTCCCTTAAGAGAATGGGCTGGGGTCATATCTCACACCCATGCAAATGTGGAATAATGGCTTTTGTCTTGGAAATCAGTTTATGCTGCTGCAATAAACCAGGAGTTGGCTACTGGGTGCTTTCCTATCATCATTTTAATTCCAGTACATACTCATATGTGCTCTGCAGTAAAATTAGATTAAAAAACATCTGGCAAACAAAACCATTACCAAATAAACGTTGCCCATTGGCCCTGAATTCACACTCAGGATATTGAAAACAAATGTTCTGGTGCTATTGAGATCTTGACATGTTTGTGTTTAGCTTGTTGGGTCAGCTGAAATTGCTCGTGTTCACAGTGATCCCTGATGAGAGATACTTTGAGTCACAGATTATTTAGACTATTCTCAGTATGGGGTACAACTCAAAGCTCCTTAGCAGCAGGACTTTCATAACAATGGTATAACCCAACAGCAGGTCCTCTGACCTGACAACATGCCCCCCACTTCCAGGGAATCTGTGTAGCTAAACAAAATATTTGTGAACTAGTGGGAAAACAAGAGTCACCTGTCATGAATCTGTCTTTATTTAGGGACAGACAGCACTCTGTGGCCTGTTTTGGTTTCCTGGCCTATTGTATTAGGGTTTTCATAGAGTTGCTCAGAATCACAGAATATCCTAAGTTGAATGGGACCCCCAAGGATCATCCAGTCCAGCTCCTGGCCCTGCCCAGCACCATCCCCAGAGTCACCCCCCGTGCCCCAGAG
>JAYDZK010000202.1:65415233-65436723 GCA_034509185.1 Euphonia xanthogaster
TCCCCAGGACAGGGATGTCCCTCCTGGCTGCCAGGGCACTGCTGGCTCACCTTCAGCTTTCCACTGCCCAGGAGCCCTTCTGGTGTTTTTCAATATCTTCCAGAATAATCTCCATAACTGTACCAGGCACTGAAGTGACACAAACAGGCCTGTAGATACTGGGGTTCCCTTCTTGCCTTTCTTTTGCCAGCTTCCAATCAGTCAGAAATCTTCTTCATATGCATCTTTGTCTGTGGACAATCCACCTTTTCCTTCATCTCTATCCTTTATATGGTGCTTTGGAATTCCAAATGCACTGCCTGAAGTAGTCTGTATCCATTAATATCTGTCTCTGTATTGTATTTTCACCAGACAACTCTCATTATCTGTGTTGTATTTTCACCAGACAACTTTTTGGATGAGAGTCACAACAATTCTGGGTGTTTTTTGGTTTGGAGTTTTTGACTTTATTAGAATAATTTCTGTATTCAGGGAAGACTAAGTCAGTAGACTTGTAGGGGGCTTACACAAAAAAGAAAAACTTGCAGCCTCAACCACTCATAATCAGTTTAGTGGATCCATTATTCTACCAGTACATTCAAAATTGGTCAAAATGAAACACTTCAGAAAATGTATTTGATTTTGTCAGCACTTTAGTTTAAGAAAATAAAAAGGGGAAAGAATTTCCGTCCTGTTGAAATGTGCTGTTTTTAAAATACTGCTAATTTGGGCTTGGTTTTGTTTCAGAGAAACTTTTCTTTGGCATTTTACCATTGTGTTGTTGGGTGTTTTTAAACAAAATCAAAGTAAAAATCAGAAAAGAAATGGTTTTGTTGAATTCTGAAACCTGTAGGTTTAATTTAGAAGGAAAATAACCCATATCTAGTTCAGCAGTAATCAGAACTTGTTTCAGCAGAGATCTACTCTAAGCCAAAAAGCTTAAGTAACATCCTTACCATCTCCCATCATCCAGCTCTGTCTGGGGAAAGTGGGACTGCAGGGGATTCAAATAACAAATTAACATGGAATCATTACGAGTAATTTAACTTTTGAAATGAGATCTTTCTGCATGAACAATAGATCCATCTTGAGCCCCCTTCTTTCCCACAACTGTCAAACTTGCTTGTTTTTATGAGGCCTGGGATAAAACTCAGTTTGACTTCTCGATAACATCTTCTTTGTATCAAAGCAAGTGAATGTATTCGGAAAAATTACTATGTACATGCAAAATCCAAGCTGATTTTTATGTCACATTTTTGCTTTCTCTATGAATTTCTCTTTTTGTCCCCTTTTATATCAAGATTTGAAGATTTTCAGTGTAAAAAAATTTATCAAAAAAACTATCAAAGAAAACATGGGTTTTTTTAATTTAAAATCTGATGATGATGACAACATTTGATGACTTCTGACTGATCATTCATAGGTGATCAGTTGTAATTAAAGCATTTGATCATTTTTTCAGACTTCACTGGGGAAAGTAGGCAGTCATATCAGCAATAATGGAAAGCACATATTTATTTTTTCTTCTGCCAACACAATAAAATCAGTCATTAATTATAATGTTAGAGCAAGATAATTTTATTATTCTTAATAATGTGACAGAGTGTGGGAAGATAAAGGACAGAAAAATGACTCTATGACTAGAGTTTGATGTCCTTAAAGATCAAAAATGTCATAATTAGGAAAGTCCAGCAAGAACAAGGTGGTTGTGTGTCATCCCATTAAGGAGCAATTAAAGTGTAGTCACATGGATGTAAATGAATATGATTAGGAGTGAAAACTTACCATGCCCCAGAAAGAATTTTTTTTCAATTCATAAAGGAACTGCTTGTTTAATTGTGAACACACAGAGGATCAGAGTTACAACCAGATTCACTATGTGTTTTAATTCATGAATCAAGCTTTTGTGTAACTGAAAAAAAGAAGAAGTTGTGATTTAATTAGTGGCATGAGAGTTGCACAACCCGATCTCATTAGGACTAATCACTTTCCAGGAAGCGCCGGGCGCCGTCTCGCACAGCATCTCCCAGAAATGATCACTATTCTGCTGGACTGAGCTGGGTTTAATGCCACTGTTGCAGGAAGCTGTCATTAGCTGTGTTAGAGAGGAAAAATTGGGGACAGAAGGTTGCTATTCTCGAAGTGAGTGTGGCAATACAGGCTCTCAAAGCTTCCTCCTGCTCATTAATCTCCAGATTCACCATCTCCTCCAGTACAGGCTCAAAGAACAAACTGGATTTTGTTATGAAAGGAAATAATGGAGGATAACTCCAAACAAACAAGGAAGTTGGGCAGGAAGGAGTCAGATTTGGAGAAGGTGATGCACAGATGTTTTCAGGAGTTAATATATCCACGTGGGAGCAGCCATCAAAAGAATCATGCAGGGCAACAGAGGGTGCCATTGTGCCACCGTGCTACTGGTATAATCCTTGGTGGGAATGGTTTCCCTCCCAGATCTAGTAGATAAAAAACAATCATATATACATTTATTTATTTATATGATATTAATATAATATGTTTATTTATAAATATTTCAATTTTTTTTTCATGGCAATACAGGCAGAAGGGCATCACACGCTTTCACATAAATATACGTATATATATTTGCATATATGTACAAATAAATAAATATATTGTTGCAGGGGTAATAAATACAAAAAAGCTCATGTCCTAGGTAAGCTATGATAAATATCTCCAGAACACATTCTTTCCTAGCTTCATCTGCAATCCACCCTCTAATTTCTTGATCTGGCAACACATAGGCTCCCAGCTGAGCCCTGTCCCTTCCCCTCTCACAAGTGCTTTGTCATTGGAATTATTTCCCCACAAATCTACTCTGGCTCGTGGTCTATCAGATCAAAGTACTCAGTCATTGACAGCATTTGTTTATAGTAAAAAATGCCATAGCTTCATATCCAGATTTAGCCCCTGTCTCTCAGTGCTGTCGAAAAGGGACATTTTTAGATATTGATGCTCATTCCTGGTTCTCAAGTTATCAGAATTTACAGTTGTAATGTTCTTAGGAGCAGAGTAGGCTATTTTTGGTCAGAATGAAGGCATGTGATAGACCAAAGCAATTAGGGCCCCTTACTTTATTAACAGGATGGTAAAAAATAGTCCTAATTAAATATTTTTCAGCTCTTCTAAACATTCCTAAAATAGCCCTTTCTGCAAGGGAAGGGGCATAAGCAGAGGGCGTGACAGGGCGGTGCGGGTCTCATGGCACTCCTCTGGCTGTCTGCATAATTCATAGCACTTGTTATGTGCCCAGCCCAACATTCATCTGACAAAACCCTCTCCCCCCTGCAGTGTGCTCCTTACCCATGTCCCAGACAGGCACTTGCACACTCCATGTGGGATTTGCTTCACGCGGCAGGAGACGCTCAGGGAGTAAAATCACCCACGCCCTTTAGATCGCTGCAAAGCAGGTCAAGGTCTTAAAAGCTTAAGAGGAGAAGCTGAGCCGTGCAAATGTTGGTGTAAAAGCTCCATTGTACAAACAAGAGCCACGTTCCAAGGATGCTGTCACCTTGGATTTCACTAAAAACCACACCCCCCACTCCTTTACAACTGCTGAACTATTTAGACTGTGAATCCTCAGGACTGGCAACTTTTATTTTGAACCTGGTGATCCTCCAGGCTCGCAATTCCTTCTCCCACCAGGGCACAGACTTAGGTACATGTTGTGCTGTTGAAATGCAGATCTGAACGTGAGTTTTGGGTTCTCTCTGTGTTTGAAAGACAATAAAGACCCAGCAAATGACAGGTCCCAGTTGTTGTTTATGGAATATATATATATATATTTATATTCAATATAGTTTTTTGAACTTTCAGAGGGAGCAGCAATGAGATCAGCTAAGCCCCAAAGTAGTTTAGGAGCACTGAAATTTTGACTCTGGAAGATTTTTTTTTACAATGCATGTTTTAGGAACAAAACCATGCAAGTTATTCTTGCTCTAAAAAGGGTATCCCATCACAGTGCCATCAATTACAATGGACAGAAAACTATGCACAGTATTTCAGTGAAAATCAACATGAAAAATCTTATGGCAGAAAAATAACATGGCTGTTTTTGTATAGGCTGATTTGGAATTACTTCTTTCTCTTGAGTTTTTCTTTGAAGGTGAAGAGGATCAGATCTGCAATAAAAATGTCTCATGGAAAGAGAAATAGGATTTTTCAGTTTGAAAAGGTCCAAAATATATGTAAGAAGGATCCCAAAATGTCATTGGTTTGGAGGTAGAGGGAAACACTTCAGGTCCTATGGTGAATGTCCTAAAGAGAACTGAAAAGCTTTCAAACTTGAAAAATACAGAGGTTTTGAACACAAATTAGAGCTATTAACTTCTAAGCAGCAAAAATTTCAACGTGACTAGGGAAGCCAGAAGAGAAAGAGCAAGGTTTCTTTTCTCACCATATGCCAAACACCAGTATCTGGAAGATGAACTGTAAACCCAAACCCTAAACTCCCGTGGAACAGTCTGTGATGGCCAGGAAAAAAAGAAAGCAGCATTTGGCTGCAAAGCCCTCCTGGAAGTGTTCAGAGCCAGATTGGAAGGGGCTTTGAGCAAACTGATCTGATGCAAGGTGTGGCTGTGGGTGTGGAACTAGATGGTCTTTAAGGGCCCTTCCAAAAAAAACCATTCTGTGATCTCCTTGGTTGTGGAGAATGTTCACCCACATTGCTTTCTTTGCCAGCGAGCAGTGGTGTGTTGGGCCAATCAATAAACTCACCACTGCCACAGCACCACTGGGCTGCCCACATAAGCCACAGTGTGAAGGAGTAACCATGAGGTTTTTCTCTGCTGATCATCTTGAATAAAACTTGTGTTGGTGCAGGGGAGGCATGAACCTCCACCTACTGTAAATTCATAGGATTAGCCAGATTTTTCTTTGGAAAAGGATATTCCCCCGTTGAGATCTTTATAAGTTACTCTGGTGTCTAATGTTGCCACTCATGCCCTTCCTGTCCCCACCCCACCTACTTTTGATGGTGAGCCAGGTATTGTTTGAACAACTTATACACCAAGGTCTGTTAATTCCTCATTGAAATCAGCCTCAACAGGTCAGCTCCTTCTTTACCTGAGCACATTGTGTGCAGGAGGACTGATAACCTTGCTCATTTTCCATAAGCTCCATGGAATTTATGTTCACAAGTGCTCTCTGAAAATGAAGCAGTAGCAAAGAGTCACCATGGTCCCTCTGAGCCAGCAGCAGGGACAGTCAGTGCAAGAGAGATCCGTGACATCTTCTTGGACATGTGCCCTTGAAAGAGACCTGAACAACTCTTAAGTTTTCTCCTTGCACTTAAAAATTACTTCAGGACTAAAGTGCCTGGATTTATTCTTTATGAGTGTTTAAATTCTATTTTGCTATAACTTTTCATCTTCATTTGTGTCTTGGTGCTAAGTCAAAACTGGAGTTTCTATCCTGTGAAAAATTCTGCCATTTCAGATTCTGTTTGTTTCCATTCTCAATCAGAATTAAAAGAATGTGTTTAGAAATTTCAGCTTGGGAAAAAAAAAACCTCATCCCTGTTCCCCATCACCTGAGCCAACCACATTTAAGTATAGCTGAAATATTTCTGCCAAATTGCTTTTATTTCCTCTTTCTATAATAGATTTAAAAGTTTCTATAATCTTCTTAAACAAGTTAAATTTATCAGAAGAATTTTTGTTTTGACAGAACAGTATCACTAACAAAAGTTACTAGTTATAGCAGTTATCAGCTATGTAAATATAAGTTATAATCTAAGTCTAATCTTTTCCTTCCTTCTACCAAGTTCATGAGAACACAGAGACATGGAGGAGACCCACACTCTTCTTTCTAAAGATCTTCTACCCTCAGCAAATTCTTTTGCCACAAAAATCTTTTGCTGTGAATAAGGCCGTTCATTGATTTGATCTTAACTCTCTGCCCCAGCAAAAAGAGAGTCCACAGAGAGCTGTTCTCAATCAAAGGGGTTTGTAGAGTTTGGGAAACAGCTGGCTGTGGCCAAGATGCTCAGACTTTCTTACCTAGACAATTGCACCTTAACTTGAAATTCTAGCACTTTAACACTGCACTTAGTCTGCCATGCTACACCCATCCTATGATCTGGAACACCACAAAAACCCAGACAAAGTGCTGTGCTGTCTCTTCTGCAAGAAATGCTGTGCAATCACTTCCCAGAAAAGGCTGCTGTCATTCTGTCCAGAAGCACAGTCAGGGTTGATCTCTTAATCCCAGAGGTACTCTTGCCCCTGCCCTCCCATGTCTGGAGGAGAAGAGTGGTCAGGAAAAACAGAGGCTATGGCACGAAACAATTGCACAGCCCCACACTTATAATTTTCAAATGGGATAACAGTAAATGGCATGAACAACATACTAAAATTGCAAAACTGCAGTTACCACTGATTTTTGTATTGGTGTACTTCACCCCTGAATATACATCTGAAATATACTGAGATCATGATGCTACTTTCCACTAGCATAATGATTTGGCCTTTTTGCTCCTAGAGTTGAGAGAGAAGGCTTTATCCTAACTAAAAAAGGGAGGAGAAGATCCAGAATTTTTTTCTAAAGGAAAAGGTATTTAGGAAATCCTCTACTAGCCATAATCACAAAATTTTTCCAGGACATTCAGGTTAAATATTAGACAGCTGCCATCACTATTGAATAGATAGGGAAAAGTGTACTTGACCTTGATGCATCCATGTGCTTTTCCCACTGATAATCCTGGAGTTTATGGGGTGCTGAAGTGATACCAGTGTGCTGTGCTAGGTGTTCCCCAGGAAAATGGACCTCTGGTGGTGAACCTTGCAGGCCAACCCCTATCACACACACTTAGCCAAAGGGTCAAGCATGGTGTGCACAGAGCATGGGGACACTGAAACACCTCCATGAGTCTGACAGTCCTTTAGACAATTATCTGTTAGATCTTGAAACTCTCAAATCCCCTGGGGCTGCCATGCAACAGAAAAGTGGGTGCTCTTGCCATCCCATCTTTCAGCAGTGGATCCATGTGCTTTCTCTGGAAGATTATTCACGTGCCACTGTCCATCCCTGCATTAATCACATGCCATTATCTAGCTGCCATTGGCTGGAGTCCTGTCTCCAGGGTTTTTTGGTGGGAAAGGCCCCAAATGACCTAGGTCAGGATCCAATCAGTGTAAGAAAGAGGCTTCTCTCAATCGCTCTTGTTGCAGGCGTAGTCCCTCATTTGACACACATGGAAGATATTTTAATAGTAATTGTCATCTCCTGATGCCAAAGTTTGCTCTATAAATTTATCAAAACCGGCTTTTTAGCACACTTTCTCTTCAGCCCTCTCTCTATATGTGTATTTGCATGCACACACACACAATTACATGCAGAATGAAACCACACGCTCCCTAAACAAGGCCGTGTTGTGTTTTCGCTGCGTAATGCAGTAAGAGCTAATCTCATCCTTCAAAACTCAGCACTTCATCCAACTTTCTGTCCTGCACAATTGCTACATGACCTCCTGAGCTGCGGGATCAGCCTCAGTGTTACACCATGGGGCTTCCAGGTACAGCCCCCAGGCCTAGGGCAGGGGGAATCGCTGCATGCTCTGTGGCATCTGTCAGCATATTGCCACAAGCTTTCATTCTATATTTATGAAAAGGTGCAGAGGCACAGCAGGCATTATGCATGATCTCTGCCATAAAAAAGGATCATGCCCTTATCATGTTTTCTGCAGTAATTTGCTAAATGTCATTGGTGTTACCCAGGTCTCATTCTGCAGAGCCCTGGCACGCCGTGGTGCTGCTGAAATGTGGTGCTGTCCTCGCACTCGTGTGAGTGTTTGCTCTGTCATGAGATCTCCCAAATGCTGGAGGTTTGATAGGCCAGTTAGCTGCCTGGATAAATATTTTCACTTTCTTTTAGTCAATGCTGGAGCCAAACATTCAACTGAAAATATCTTGGGCTAAGTATTGTTGGTTTAAAATTAATTTTGTAATAGATTCTGTTTGTAGAATCATCGATTAGTGTTCCTGTGCTGGCTTTTAAAACACAGCTCAGAATATTGCAGAGAAATAACATTTTTACCACAAGAAGTATTATATTTTAGTTGTGTCTATTTTTGGAAGGCTATCCAAAACTGCTCATGGAAAAGTAAAGAAAAATATTCTACCTCAAAACCAGAGATATATACCACTAAGGATTTGATTTTTTTACCTTAATGGCCTATTTTAGTTACCTACAGTTAGTTTAGTTATCTACCTATGTAGCTACTTACATTTTCTGAAACCTAAAGACACTGTAAATTAAAAAAAAAAAAGAACAAAAAAGAAAAAAAAATGAACTTCACCAGCTGCAGACTTAAGGAGAATATTTTAAACCTCAGTAAGGGTTTTAAAAATAAATAACAAAAAGGTAAGATCCTAGTTTGGACAGTGAGTTATTTTTGATATTATTTGATACAAGAACTCAACATGGATATTTTTGAAGTATGGTTCTCATTAACATTTGGATGGAGTACATTTAGTTTTCTTGATTCAATCATGAAAAAATTCACTTACAGATAGTCCATACAATAGTGCAACCTCTTTCACACATTACTACATCATAATCCATTTGGCTGCGCTTGCTTCAAACAGGTCCACTCTACCCATATGGCCTGGCTTCAGTATTTCTTGCTCCCATCTGTTTTAAGTTATCTTCTTTGGGCTGTGTTTTACTAAGAGATGCTCTTCAGCCACATGCAGAAAGGCTGTTTCTGAGAGAAAATGTGAACAACAGGGGACTTTTCTGCTCTCACATCTGTGGGAGTTCATTGGAGTCAGCTGAGCCTACTGCTGTAGATTTTGGCTCTGCAGAGTCTGTTAAAGCCCATTTTGTCAGCGTGGTCTAAGTTTTCATTACAAAACCCTAGAGGCCTGGTTTGGAAATCCTTGATTTGTGTGAATATTCCTGCTGAAGAGCAGTCCTGCAAAAAGATATCTTTTATTTTCCTTCTCCCATTCACCTCTTTCCCTGTAGGACCACGTCTTACACCCTGGAGGAGCAGAAGAGCAGTCTTTGCCCCAAGGCTTTTTCATCCTCAAGACAAGGTAACTCAAAATCTACCAGAGATTTCTACTGTCTTTCCCAGCCTTTGGTGAGTCTCAGGTTGGGCTGGGAAGCCAGGAGGAGCAAACCCAGCTCACGAGACCTTCCCCTACCCTCCAGCCTCACTGCATGCTCCTGGAGTGGTGGGACCATGGAAGTCACTGCCTTGTTAGGAAGTCCACAATCTTCTCCTTTCTTGTTCTGTCCTGAAACTCGATGTTCCTGACACAGTGATGCCACTTGACATTACTGATCCCTCCTAAACACCTGCTATCAAATGCATCAAATCTTTTCTTGTCAGCTTGCGTAATGCCCCAGGTCTTTGCAGCATCGAGCAAAACTGATACCACACAGCTGTTGTAGAGCCTTATTTTTTGTTTTGCAGACATGTCACTGCCCCATGCTTTTGCCCTTGAATTTATTTGCATTGATATTCACCTTATACTGGTCAGGCTTGAAAGGACACCGGATGAAATCCAGGCAGAGTGGTCCAGAGTACTGGAAATGGGGATAAAATATGAACCCTGCCATGATTGTGACTGACCTCAGAGAGGAGGGACAAAGCCACTACTTCCTTTCCCCAACAGACCTATCCATTATTTAATCAAGAGCTTTGATGTTTATTTTTAGTGAAAGCTTCTATTTTTAGGATTTTTCTTTTAAGGTGATCACTGGCCTTTGGGCTCACCAAACATGAGCCAGAGGATTTTCAATTCTTTTTAACAGATGGTCATATATTTATGAATACCTTGAGGAAAGGGGGACAGAATGCATTGGACCTTAAATAATGTGTTAAGAATGAGATATGGGTTGTCTTTTTCAGAAGTGAAAATTTGTGATGTTCCTGAATTTATTGATGAAGTTCTGCACCAAAATTTAGAAAGAAAATAACACAGAGGAAAAAAAATTGGAATTAAGAACTCTGCATAATTGCTTTAATTTCTCCAGAGGTAGTAAGACCATTTAGCACAATTTTTAAAATACTTTCTGACTTTTTTAGAGTTACCTAAAGAATATAAAAGAAAGCAGACATAGCTCAATCCTCTTGATCTTTAAATTAACCTTTCCTGATTTATTTTGTCTGCTGTTTAATCTTTCTTTGTCTGAGTAAGTGAGAAATAATAGGAAGGTGTGTGTACATTTCTCCATAATAGTGAAATAATTTGTAACAAATGTTGAAAAATAGCTGAAAAAGGCTAGAGCTGTGTAGAATATATTTTTATTTTATGCAAGTTCAGGAAACCTCCATATGGCACCCAAGCAAACTATTCCAGCCCATGTAGGGTACCACATATATTCAGTAAAGGTAAGATTATGTGACAAAATAAATAAAAGTTCCTTCCTAAAATTATAGAACTATAGAATGGAAAAAATATTAATGCTATGTGATCTGGACATAGAAGCTTATAGCAAGCACAGGCCACTAAAAACATTAACCTATTCCTCAAAATTGAAGAGGGTAATAATGACATGAAAATATAAGTTAAAATAATATTGAAAATATGTATATTAAAAGTAGAAAAATATCGAAAAGTAATAAGCAATTTAAACACTATTTTGTGGTTACATTTTATATATATAGCATGTTGTTCTGATAATATATATTTAATAATACTCTTCTTCTGATATAATAGAATAATATAATATTTTGTTATATATTTGTATAATAATTATAATAATAGATAGATAATATACTTTTTAAAATATTGGAACAAATATATAAAAATAATTTTCTGTGAGTAGTCCTATATTGCTAATTTTAAATTTTAACTTTTTAAAATAGTATAATACTGCATACATTATGTATAATATTGTTGGCTATTAAATGTAGGAATAAATTCTACATTTGGCGCTGCCACACATTTCTGGTGATTATCATAAGGCTGTATAAAACTTGGGTGTAGTTTAATTTTTTTTTCCTGCTTATTAAAAGTCATGTGAACATAAAACTCTCCTGTATCAGATTATAATTTATAATTTTCACCTAACTTTTATTAATTTAGACCAGGTTCAACTTTATGAGAATCCTGAAATATTTTTATCTTCCACAGGAATAACCTAAGCATGAAAGTAAGGCACAAAATAATTAATAGATTCAACAGTTCAACATGACAACCTTTACTGTGACCAGTTTTCACTTTGCTTGTTCCAAAATCTGCTTTTATATTTTACATATCTAAAAATATATCAATAGAATTAAATACAAAAAACACATTTGAGAAGTTATCCCTTAATTGCTAGGAGGTTAAATGAATTTAAGTTGAAAATTACTCCAGTCTGATCTCCAAAACCTCTGTAGAGCAAAGGTTTGCATTCACAGGGGCAGATATTGTAACTTTTATTGTTGTTTCTAGATTTTATTCTCAATGAAGACAGTACAAATAGATTCATCATGACTGTAAGAATAAAATCTGATCATTATCAGATATCAGTTCTTGTATTTTTTTTTCTGGAAAACTCTCTTATCTAAAGATTCAAAAGTTTTCTTTCTTTAAAGTTAATAACTTTAAAAAAGTAATCTTGATCAGAATTAAATACATAATATGAGTTACCAGTAGTGTAACTCTGATTTGCAAATAAGTACACATTCTTCCTCTGTAAATATTGTGCTTTTTTTTAATAAAACTGGCATTCATTTTTTGCCTCTACAATGTTTTCTTTACAAAATGGAACTCTTGATAATTAATTTTGTAATTCTTAAATCCCACCTTAGCTGAATATGCCTTGAAACCGACAGCAGCACTGTAATGACAAAGAGCATTTTAAAAGCTTTAAAACGTGGCCTGGCCACTGTGCAGAACGTGTCCCTTAATAGCAGCAGCGACAGGAGATACAGGTGCCTTTCAAATGTAACTTTTCATTTTGCCAAGACCATGTCAAATGAACTGAAAGGGGACAAAGTGACCATGGGCCTTTGTGTGTCAGGCCACCATCTCTGGGCAATGAGCAAACAAATTCTGTGCAGGAGTCACCTGTGGAAAGAGCAATAACCCAGGTGATTTTAACTACAGCTTCAATACCATGCAATATGGTATTTCTTCACTGTAAATAATGAGGAATTTTTTTGCTTGGTTTTTTTTTCCCTCTCTGCTTTATTTTTTTTTTAATTTGAGGACTGTTGGATGTGGAAAGAGCAGTACTTCCCTGGCCCAGCCTTAGTTTGGAAAGAGGTCTTTGCCTCCAGCAGGGCTGGGGGTAGCTCAGCCTAGAGAAGACAGCAGATGAACAAGATAAATCCCACCCAAAATGAGGGAGAAGCACAGTGAAAATGGTACAGTGGGTCAATGAAAAGACACCTCAGTCTCGAGTTCTGGAGGATGACTGGGCCGAAGTAACTGCTCCACCAGTGAGATGATGTTGGATTTGGGAACATGAGGCTTCATGAGCCCAAGAGTGGGCAAACCTTACTGCCGTCAGAAAAGCGTTGATTTCTTGCAGAAATGAGTTTGGAAACACGTAGTCATATGGACACTGTGTGCAGAGTAAAAAATTTGATCTAGAATAACACTGAAAGAATATTTCTGTGTGGGAAATGCAATGCTGTCCAGCTGAATTGTTCCCCAGGGCACAGGCAGTGTGGACAGGGCTCCTCTGTAGGGGCTGCTGACCATAAGGGTGGTTGGTTGAATCACTGCCCTCCTCCTCATGGGATGCCCTGCCAGCTTTCATCTTTGGATCCAATGCTCCTGTGGCTGAGCAGCTGCTCACAGGGAATTTTCCAGGAGGGCTCTTGTCTCTGAGCTCGTTAGCCCTTCTGAGCTCATTAGCCCTTCCTTTGGCCTGAAGCAGCCAAGCCCCAGTGACATCTACTGCTGGTTGAAAAACCCCACCCGTTATTTGGCTCTTAGAGTGGAGGATGAGATTAAGAAATTCATGGCATAATACAGCCTTGTGGTGACTTTGGATGGATAGCTGGAGTAACTTGGGGAATAATGCCATGTGTGATAATTTTGACTTTGCACTTTGCACAAGAAGCCTGGCGAGCTAGAGGCTGATAAATAGGGTTATCAGCTATGACACCAGACTCAGTCCTAAAGTTGTTTTATTTCCTTGTGAATAAGGCCATAACACATGCTCAGGCAGGTATCACCCACTAAAGCAAAATATAAAGCTTCACTATCTTTCAAACTGTTCAAACTTTGTCTTCTCTCTATCCCAAATATTTGAATGTAGTCTTTTTTAGTTCTTTTTATTTTGTTATTTACCTGGGAGCCCCAAAGGGAGCTACTGTGAAACATACAAACATGATTGATGGATTGCAAAGAAATGCCATAAAAATAGGTCCTAAGGTACTGTAGCAGAGGAAAGGTCAATGAAAATTTAACTGATGCAATCGGAACAGAAGTTGTCAATCCAGAAAAAAAATGTCATCAGAATAAAGCAGCTCAGTACATCTTTACTCACAGCCACACCATGGATATGGACCTCCAGCTCCATATCCAAATTCATCTTTCCCTATTCAGTATCTCACAGCCCCATACCCACCAGCGTCCTCTCCCTGTGCCAAAGATGTCAGCAAGAGCTGAACCTTGGCTTTACTCCATTCCAGAAATCCCATGGGACAGAGAAGAACAGAAACTGGCTACTGTCCTGGATGGAGAAGAAAGCTCTGAGGTCTGAAGGAGCAGATTTGGTGCTGTTGCTCTTAAATGCTAGAGACACCAGGGCCAGCACTGCAGACTCTGGAGGCATGGTAGGGGAATTATGTTCTGTGAGTTCTGCCCTGCAGAGCTTACTCAGGTGGACAGACTCATTAACAACAATTAATATCCCATTTCCAGGCAAGGCTTGTAAAAGTACCAAAGTAATCACTGACTCAAAGCTGAAGTAACATTTAAAAATCAGTTTTCCTGCACATCCAAGCTAAGCAAAACAGATCTGAGTTCCTGCAGACTCTCAGTAGTCTCATGTGCTGTTTCTGGGCAACAGAGAGGCTGTTACACAAACAGCCTTGCTACAGCTTCCAGTGGGCTGAAAACAGGCTTTTTAAAGCCATTGCTGAATGCTTCCCAATTGCATTTTGCCTCCCTGCTTATTTTTTGTTTTGCATTAGGTGACCCTGCTAGCAGTGCAGCATCACAGGGAGAACATCAAAAGGAGGGTCAGAAGTTATCACAGCTCTTATCTCATGGCCAACATCGTTTCCCAACCACTGCACATCTGCCTTGCATTTTGTGAATTTTAGCACGTTGAAATCTTTGTGGCTCAGAAAAGCTTTTCTGGAGCCTGCTTGGTTGGTTTATACTCAGATCACTGCTGGTTCATGTCCTGCCATCCATGAGATCCAGTACTTGAGTTACTTTGCACATCTGAGCAGTGCCATTGACGCAGGGGAATGTCTGAGTGGGGGAGTGTCTGCAAGCCCCAGACCCTAAAGCTGAAGTGAGATTGAAAAGCACCAGCAAAAAGGGGTCAGAGAGAAGGAAGGACAGGACAAAACACAGTAAGCAGTGAACAAGTTCAGGCTGTGAAATCTGGTCTTACTATTTAACTTAATATAAAACGGTAAGGAACTATTTGCAGAACAGGTAATAGAAAAGACAGAAGGAAATACCAGCCTTGAATCAAATGACATAATTCTCTCCTGATCACAATAAGTAATTCATGGTGGAAATTAATTTAAAAAATGCAACAAGGGAACTAAGCAAGATAGTCATGATAATGGGACAATTCTGCAGCATTGACTAGAGGATGGTGCTAAACTGATTGACACTGATTTTAGACACTCACAACCACCTACAGCAGGTTAAAAATAAAATATTACAAAGTTTGTGTTTTGGAGAGAAAGCAGTGGCAGCTGAGACACAGCGGTTTGTATACACAAGCCTGGAAAGCAGTTTGGGGCAGGGATTTTTGTTGTGATATATTTCTACACCTGAACCCTATTACCAAGATATATTATTAAGTCATGAAAAGCTGGTTAAAAAAAATAAAATCAATTTTTTTGTAAATAATACTGTTGAAGACCTGCATGCTCAGGAGAACTGTTGCTCATTCAGAGACTAATCTGAGTTTCCAGGATCAGAGACAGAACAAAACAAGCCCTTCCATTACCTCGGGCAGCCTGCAGTGAAATGCAAGGGTGACTTGCTTTTGTCCGGGTGGTTCGATTTTGGCGTGATGCCCTGATTTGAGTGACTCACTTGTATTCTACAAAAATACAGTTTCTGGTGGTTGGGTGATTAACTGTTTGTCCTGTGCAGTCCTTCCTACTCACCCTCAGTCCCACACTCCAGGGTGGCAGGAGGCATGAACTGTAAATTTGCTGGGACAACACTGCCAGCAAACCCAGCACCCTGTGACTTGCATATCCTAAAACCACGGTGTACTTTATTTTAAATTAAAAACCCCACACTTTCTCTTTCAATCTGAATGATTGCCATAATAGAGACACTGAGGAGTTAATGCTGAATGTGGCTCTGGATGGTGTCAGAACCTTTGATATCCCATCCTGTGTCACTTTGGGTGTTTCTGAGTCCCCCATTTGTGGGGCTGGAGCTGATGAGCACAACCAGAGCCTCAGCTCCTGGCATCAGCAGCAGCCAGAGAAACACAGCGAGATGGGAATAAGGAGAGCAGCAGCCTTCCAGTGGGGAAAATGCCTGTTTGTCCCAGCTGAAATGCTTTGCAGCAGCTTTCAGACTTTGACAGCCACCTAGGGAGGTGTGGGGGGAGTTTGGGGGGATCCAACCACTTCACCTCTCTTCTGACCCCAAACAGCCACTGATGTGTTTGTGCATAACGGCCCAAAGGAGCCCACTGCAATCTTGTGAGTTTTTTTTCCAAGAGGAGCAGTAATCTTGGTGGCTCCATGCCCCGGGGATCACGTCTGGATGCCCCAAGGGATTGAACATCAAATCTTTGAGTAATTGGGGCTCAGCAGAGCCAAGCAAATTCAATCCCTTTGCTTGTTTGTTTGGAGTGTTCCCCATTAGCACAGATCCATGACACTGCCTGGTTTAGGTGAGAAACTGCCAGTTTCTGTGCATGGACATAGACCTTCAAGACCTTATCAACATCCCCAAAATTAGATATTCTCTTGCTATCTATTATTTCCTTTCCCCTCTGTGGGGTTTTTCTAATGCCATAATTTTGTTTCTGAAAATCTTACTGTTATTTAACTATTTAAAATTGCTATGTACCCATGATTACAAATCTCTTATCTTTTTCCATATTATTTGAGGTATTTAATAAGTTTAAAATCTTAAATTATTGATTACCTTGTCAACACATCATCTCAGACATGACTGAATAGCTGAAATGCAGCATTTAAAGTTAGGACACTTCAGGGCTTTTTATCCCCAGTCTGGAGCTTTCCTTCTCCTTTAGATAAGGTGCCCAGCAGGTCGTTATAAGTTTTTTCACTTCTTTATTTTTTAAATTTATTTTGCAGAACTTCAATAATTTATTTTTAAAAATGTTAGTGTGCAGCTTAATTTATTAACTATCCTTTGGGTGATGGAACACAAACTGTGATCGCTTACTGAGCCTGGTAATCAAATATAATTTGAATATAATGTGGCCCCAAAATTAATAGCCCTGAAACAAATAAGAAAAACAGACTCTAAAAAAATTACCACAATAGGAGCCCAGCAGGCTCTCTTTAAATGTGTCTTTAAAAAAAATTGCATACTAATAATCCTATTATTCAATGAGGGGAAAAAAAGTATCTTTCTATTTATTATATGCTCTGGAAAAGCCACAGCCTTTTACAATGCTGCTTCTCACAAATCACTTCAGTTTAATGATGTTACTGTACATTTCATCTCACATTTGAGTAAATATGTTTATTTCATCCTGGAGAGAGATTTTATTTTAACTTCGAGATTATAATTTCTTAGAAGTCTGTCACAGAACAACATGAGCTCTGCCAAATGGAAATACATACCCGCCCCCCTGCCGTATGTTTAAAAATTAAGGATTTTTTCCTCCAGCGCAGAAAAATACTTATTTATTCTGACAGAGAAGCGAAGGACAGCTATCAGAGAGACTAAAGTTAACTGCTGCCTGAAGTCATAAACATCTGGTGGCTATTTTAATTGCATTGTGAACTAACCACCAAATCCTCCACTAAAGAATAAAAATATTTCCCCTGTGAAAT
The DNA here is from genome assembly GCA_034509185.1 of Euphonia xanthogaster. Taxonomy (NCBI): domain Eukaryota; kingdom Metazoa; phylum Chordata; class Aves; order Passeriformes; family Fringillidae; genus Euphonia; species Euphonia xanthogaster. The sequence continues at coordinate 65,432,368 of JAYDZK010000202.1, forward strand.
ACTGTATTTTGGAATTCTTCTCTTCTGAATCAATGTCAGACCTGATTACTGCACAATGAAGTCTGTGTTTCATGCCTGCATCTTCTTGAAAACACCACACACTCTTATTACAATTGCAGATTTACTCAAAGCATCTCATACAGACAAATTTTTCAGGTTACTTCTGCGAACACTGACTTAAAGATAAAATATAATGCTTAAATCAGTGTCGTTTGTTTGCAAGTAAGTTAGACAGATCAGTACATCTGCATAGAAATTCTGGCCATTAGAAAGCACACAGATAACCACACAAGCACACAGATTCGTGTATATGAGATATGTGTGTGAACATATATGCATACACACACACACACAAAATGCAGATATTCACACACATATATGCATATACATGTATATATAAGAGGAATTTAAGTAAGTAGTAATACAACCTACCTAAATGTGAATAGAAATTGTTGTTAATAAAGTACTTGCATGAGTTGTACGGGGACCTTCTAAATGTCTGTGCTTCCTGGGGAGACTAAATGACCTCTTTTTTACAGATACCAAGATCAAAGCTCTTGGTTTAGATACTCCAGCTGTCCCTCTCGTTGGCATTTGACATGCTACCCGGTCCATTTAAAATCAGGGGGCATGTAAACATTTTAACCCTTGGCAGCAGTATCTGAGAAAGATGCTGGCAATAAATGGTCGTAACTGCCTGGGCCAAATCACATTTGGTGTCCTCCCTTTGAAGTCCATGCAGGCACTGTACCCTATGGTTTTGACAAAGAGCCAAGTCCAAAAAAAGGATGTAGGCTCTGAAGCTGTCCGGATGTGGACTTTGGGATCCAGAGTGGCTCCGTGCTGCTGAACAGTTGCCTCCAAGCTCCCTGCAGGACTCCCTGCCTGACCTTGGAGGCTTTTTGCCTTGGCCCTGCTCTGGTGCACTCCCTGCCTCACCCCAGAACTCAAATCTCAATGTTTTTGTACAAGCAGAGGGGCACCTTCATCCCTCGTGCAGCTTCCTTTGGTGGGTGTACAGGGGTAACACATGCTGATAGGATTAGACCCTGCTCTGAATTTAGTCACAGCTATTTATTTTATTTTTTTTTAACCATTGCCACAGGAGGGTGCCATTTTTCTGTTTAAGCTCCAGTTGAGCCACGGGGTTCAAATAGTCTGGATCCATCATGACCCAGGAGAGAAGGAGATGATGGATGTGAGCCCAGGACAGGTGTCCTTGCATGCCCACACCCTTCCCACCAAAGCCAAGTCAGGTCCATGGAGATGGACAAACAAACAGCATCAACAAGATCCCACGGGTAAAAGTGTTACTTCTGGTCCTCATCGACAGGTTGTTTTCTGTCACATTTTTAGAAAAGAGAAAATGGGAAACCAGGGCCCTTCTCTTCTGCAGCCATGCTTTGAAAGAGTGAGTCTTTTCTCTCTCTCTCTCTTTCCAGTCTTTGGAGAAACAGTGGTGAACCCCATCCTATTTGACTCCAGAAGGCACTTGGCCTCTGTGCTAGCTACCCATGGCCTGGAGAAAGGATGAGCTCCACACCCATATAAAGTGTGTGTGGCCTGAATGCCATTTTTCCATGCTGAGAGTCCAGTTGCTTGACCCACCTTTATTTTGGGTTCAGGTACTTAAATATGTTTTCCCTTAAAATGCCAAAGTGTTTAAAGTACCCCAGGGCAGCTGTGCAGCAGCCAGCTGTGGTGCAAAAGGCAGTGAGGCTGGCTGGTGTGACACTGGTTATCAGAAGTTAGAGCAGACCTGGCACACAGATGCCTCATAAGGTGATGCAGAACTTGTTCAACACCAGATATTGCCATGGGGAAGAGGAGGAAGGCACTGCAGGTGGGGGTACATCCCTCCCAGAGACACCTCCGTGGTAAGGAGAGTGCTGAGAAGCCAGCTCTGATGGTTGTTGTCTGGCACTGGAGTGGGGAGCTGGATGAGCCCCCAGGAACTGGTCCTCAGTGGAAAAGCTGAGAACTCATTTCCTTCTTGAAGAGCAGTTGGTGTAGTCAGATGAAATGTCAGAAATAATGCCAGTGGCAGAGCCCCAGGATTTTTCTCTTCTCAAACTACCAAACAGTTTCTGCTGCATCCACTCATTTGGTTTCTCCAAACATCTCCAGATGTTCTCTCTCCTGAACATCTGAGTTTCAGGCCCATCCCCCTCCTTGCTCCTCCTGGTGCCATTTTCCTTGTGGACAGCCTCTTCCATGAAGGATTTGCCTCCTCAGTGCCTGGGCAGCAAACATCCCTGTTCATCTGTCCCTGCACTGCCCCCTTACCCCTCAGGTTTCTGTGGGAAGCAGTCAGGCATCCTCAGGAGCATCCCTGTGCCTGAGACCTGATGTCTACGGGCAAATTCAGGAGCAATCCCTGAATCTCAGAGCAAACAAGGCCAGCTGCTCTGTGCCAATGCTGATCTTCTTCCAGTTCTTATTCTCAGGGATTCATCCAAGGTGGAAGCTGCTCAGCCCTGGTCATGGCTTCTCATGACATGCTCACAGCTGCTCAGGCTCTGGAGACTCCTCCATTGTTAAGTGCACAAAACTACACTCATAGATGAATTAGCAATATTTAAGCCAAACTGACTGTAAGTGACTTACAGCACATTTGAGTCTTTAAAGGCAGTGGCAAGCTCTATGCACAGCAAATAAAGATATTCATGCCATTCTAAGTAGTGGAGAACACATTTGCATTCAACACCTATTGCCAGGAATGTGAGCATTTTATAACAACAGAGATCTCAGCAAATGTGGTCTAAGGGGGTCATTGAAAGGGGAAACTATAAAATAATGCTAAGCTCTGAAGTTGTTTCCCCAATTATTCTTTCTTACAGAAGAGCAGCTATTAAAGTGTCTTGTTAAATACATGGCCTTTAAGTAAGCACCTGCTTACTCTGGGCTTAATATTAAAATTTACTCTGGCTTAATATTCTTTTAAAGTTAGGTTTCTACAAAGATATAGAACAATCTAACTGCACTGTTTCAGAGTTTAAACAAATACAGTTGGAGCTGTAGTGGCAGGATTTGGTTGTTATTAACTGATTGTAATTGTATCAGTGCATTTATTTACACTTCCAGATGATGTTACAGAAAACTGTTGGGGAAGGATGTCCTAATAGTGCAAGCCTAGATGGAAATATTGAAAGAAACGTTGTCCAGAATTTCTATAATTAATACAGAGTTGACTGTGTGTGTTTGTAGTCAAGGAATTGAAGAAATCAATGTAATACCTTGAATATTGGTGCTGTTTGAGAATCACTACCACACCAGAAAGGCTGAAACCTGGATTCCAAGCGTACCAATCCTGCACTCCCTATCAGTTGCTGATATGGATCACTGGTCACAGCTCTAATTGACTGATTATACAAAAGCTCTTTGCAAAATCAAGACTAAGCCTCTACAAAGCAGGAGCTGCAATTCCTAGTGACTGGCTCCAACCAGAGCTTCAAAGTTCATGTAGAGTCACCAAAACTGATTTGCAGCCTGTAAAGAAAAACTTGGGGGATTTGTCCTGTGCATTTATAGAGTCTGAAGGAATAATAAATAGGACTAGAAGAGTCAGGCGAAACATTAATAACTAGGGTGTAAATTGAGCAGCAGTGTTTAAGAATATATTTTGTGTCTGGCTTCAAGTAAAAAAAGGATTTAGATCAGAATTTATGTTAAGTTTGGAAGATCAGCTTTTGATTTGCTGATAACAAAATTCAGATGAATTATAGGAAAAATACTAGCATGAAGTAGCACGCCTCTGGAATATGATTTCAGTGATGGGGCTGTAAGCTTGTTTTCTTTTTACCTCTTTCAAAACCAATTAAATTAACTGGTGCTGTACCTCCTTGCACCATAATCTCAAATTTAATTCTGCAGATGGCCTTGGGAGATCTTTTCATCTGTTGCCTTGAAAACAGGCAAAAAAGTAAAGGCAGAGAAAGGGAAGTGTAATCAAAATTCCTGGTAGCAACTGAGGATCTGAATATCAAACTATTCATTGTCACAATTATTTAGAAACAAGCCATCTCACTTCCAGTATGTGCTATGATCTCACCTGGCAAAGGGTGGAATATCAGATCAGGAGAACAGAATTTATGTAATAAATTAGAATGTATGTAAAAAATTAGTCATATCAAGCACAATAAGATTTTGTGTTCTATTTATGCAGCACCACACTTCCTATTCCAAGAGAGCTAAGGTATGTTGGAAAAGACCCTCAGAGTTTTCATGGATATTTCAGCAGACCAAGAAAAGAAGGCATTATAGCCCTGCATCCTAATAAATTCTACAAAACCAGTGGGTTTCTCCTTCTCCTTCTCCTTCTCCTTCTCCTTCTCCTTCTCCTTCTCCTTCTCCTTC
>JAYDZK010000202.1:65436760-65452693 GCA_034509185.1 Euphonia xanthogaster
TTCTCCTTCTCCTTCTCCTTCTCCTTCTCCTTCTCCTTCTCCTTCTCCTTCTCCTTCTCCTTCTCCTTCTCCTTCTTTTGAAATTCAGAGAGAAGATAAATGAGTTAAAGTAACAAGGAATAAAATTACCTTCCTGTAAATCTTTGACAACTCCAAGTTTATGGAAAAAGACGAATGTAATTTGGGACAGCAGATTTGTATTAAAACTTGACCCTTTACAACTGGAATGTCCACAATGGGTGGCAGCTGAAAGATCTGTTTTATAACCCCAACACTTCTTTAACAGCCTTGCATGCAATAATTTCTGCATTCAATTTCCTGTACACGTGTACAACAGCTTGCCCAAGGGAATTGGGCTCCCCTACAATCCTTCTTTTCCTGAGAATTTGCAATTTCTGGTTACTGGAGGAAAAAAAAAGGAAGAAAAAAAATCCCGTTAAAAAAACCCTTACTGTAACACTACTGTATTTATGAAGCAATGAACAAGTTTGCATTTCTTGCTTCCAGGGAAATGGAAAAGATCACAGCGAGATCTCACCAGGCTGTTCCACAACTCCAATGGCTGGAGGACAAGCCCTCCCCTTCGGGAGAGCAAAGCTCTCACTCATAAAGGTGTATTCCCCTTTCATCTCTTCCAGTTGAGAATGGAAGAGGAAAAACAAGAGTTAAATTCAGCCTTGCACCTACTGGGGATAGTCCTGAGCCAGCTTTGACAAGAAAAGGTGAAGATGCCTTTTGGATTTAATATTTATCTGCTTCGCAGTAGTACTGGTCTGTCATGGCACACACTGTATGACTTAGAATTTATTATTTGGCATGGGAAATCATAAGGAAATCCTTTACTCAACAATGGAAAGTGTTTGCAGCCCATTTAATAACTGACACTTCCTTGTCTATTGTTGCTGGGTTTGATGTGGGGACTGCTGGAGGGAATCAGTAGCCCCAGCTTTGCCCAGAGGACTGACCAGACAACTGATAAATCTCCTCTGGCTGGGTAATGCTTCAGAGCTTAAAAATAAATCAGCTACTGAACTAAATAAGGAAATTTTATGCGCTTGGTTATCTCTGTTAACTAAAGCTCCAGGCTTTTGGAGCTGGCTTTTGGCAGACAAGGAGCCTTAGTGCTTTCAGGAAAACCATTTATGCCCTGCTCTAGGCAGGAGCCTCAGCCTCACCAGGGCTTTGAAGGGACATGTCATGCAGGGCTCATGGGCTTGAGGTCATCTCTCTTGGATGATAGTGCTCCCACCCAGGCACTGCCAGCAGATGGGATGGGAGTCACTCCAGGGATGGAGGTCATCTATATTTAAAGTCTCTGTGTGCATATAGCTCCCTATCTATATGTATGAAACCCATAACATTTAACAGTTCCTCAGCCTGAAGTGTAATACAGGTGTTAAAGCTTTGAGATAAGACTGGACCCATTTTTGGGTTTGTAACAGGCATCACCTCTGGTTTTGGAGCAGTCACATTCTCCTGGAGCAACTTAAGGATCCCTTTACCCACTTTGGAATGAGAATGGTCTCCTGGATGGGTTAGCACTGCACTGCAAGGGACTTGCAGGTGCAATTGTGGCATAGTGGTAGTAATAACTCCAGAAAATTAAAACCACTTATTGTTTTTGGTTTTATTCCTATTCTTTCAACAGACAATAGCCAGCTTAAAAATCATTTTATCAGGAACTGCTGCTCACTGCACCCAAATACAATAAGAAGTCCAACAAAGCAGTCAAGATATTAATCAAATTTTTCAATTCATTAAAAAAAACTTTGAGTCATGTGGCAAAATAAACTCCCATCTGGATAATTTTTGTTGACACAATAGTGTACATTGTGTAGAGAAGCTGCCTTCTTTGATTTGTTTCATCCAGCAGTGAGGCAAGTGGTTCTTAGCTCTCCAGCTGCATTATCAGGAGAGCATTAGCATGGCTGCTGTGCCATTTATCTCCTGTGCCTCCTGACATGTCCCTTGTCCTGCTGTCACAACAGATATTTCTGCAGCTGGAGACACTCTGCAGTGAGCACAGCAGCCCAGAGCAGGTACCTGTACTGCAAGAGGGGAGTGGAAGGCCTTGCACATCCTGAAAACATAAAAGGTTGTTGTTTCTCCCTTACCTCCTGAGAAAGGAAGTGCACATGGACAGCACCCTTTGTGTCACAGAAACTGCTTGTGCCCCTGGGAAGGGCACTGCTCAAACACTCCTCATCAGTCTGAGCCAGAAGACAAGGAGCTGCATTATGCATGACTTTTTAAAATTATTTTTTTTCAGCACTTTGGCAGCTGTAAAGCCACATAAGCCTTCTAGTGAGTCACAGAATCACAAATTGATTGAGGGTGGAAAGGACCTCAGGGGATCATCTTGCCTGAATTCCTTGCTCAAGAAGCAGCACTTAGGGGTGGTTGCTCAGGATTGTGTCCAGACAACTTTTGAGTATCTCCAAGGTTGAAGATACCACCTGGGGCAACATGTGCCAGTCACCCTCACATTAAAAATTGTCTCCTGATGTTCAGAGGAGCTCTCCTGCATTTCAGTTTGTGCCTGATGCCTCTCACTCCTTTACCATCAAAAGAATCCTGTCTGTCTCCTTTGCACCCGCTCTCAGTTATTTATTTATGTAATGATAAGAACCCCCAAGCTTTCTCTTCTTTAGGCTGAACAGTCCCATCTCTCTCAGCCTTCCCTCAGGAGGGATGCTCCAGCCCCTCCAGGCTTTTCATGGCCCTTTGCTTCATTACCTCCAGTATGTCCATGTCTCTCTTTCACTGAGGAGCCCAGAAATGGACCCAGTTTTCTATGTGTGACCTCACCAGCGCTGAGCAGAGGAAAAGAACTTTAAGAACCAGATGGTCCTTTCCTCCCTTTCTTTATGCAGGCTTTCATTTGGTGCACTGCAATAGCAGAAAGGCTCTAGACTGCCAAAAACTTCTGTGTCCATAACACTTGCAAGTTGTCAGTCCTCTTGCTATGAGCTTGTTTTTCTTGTCAAGGACAGGACTGACCACTTGTGCTGGCTACAGAACTGCATCACTTGGTGCCAGAGGCAAACCTGCAACTGGATTAGTTACAGCTGTTGAGCCTTAACCCCAAAAATCTCCCTTTGCAGAGGCACTGGAATACAGCACACAGCCCTCCATTCTGCCCTATCACACCATCATACAGGTCTATATTTCCATGGTGGTATCCATGCAGTCAGTGTCAGCCCTCTGTGCTATTGGGCTCAGCATCACCAGACCCCTCCCAAGCTCTTACAGCAGGGTCAAAATCCAAATTTGGGCAAGAGGGATTTTTATTTTTCCAATTTTTTTTGCTATCCAAAACATGTTAATTGAAAGCTACATTCAGATGAACAACAAGCACATTTCCCAGGATGGATGTGTAGGGAGTACAGGAGCAGAGATGGCTGCACTCTCACCACCTCACCTGGAGCCACCAGAGGCTACAATTCCCTGAGGATCCAACTGCTGTCTCTACAGTTCTCACAATTTAAAGTGCACAGATTTGCCATACAACCATATAGATAGAAGATGTCAAGGTCTCAACCACCAATTTTAGCCAGGCAGTGTAGCACTGAGAGAGTCTGGGCACATACTTACAGGTAGGTTACTGGTAGATTAAAAAAAAAAATGCAAAAAACCCCACCATATCTTGATAAAATTCTTTATTTCTGACTTTAAAAACCAGTATCCTGAGCACTATGAATATATTGAGCAGACTAGGTCCTGCTTAGGAAAGCAGCAAGAATTAAAATGCCTAAGTGATAGGCACTAAGCATTCTTTTGCTCCTAGACCTAAAATGCTGTTGTTGCATTTTAGGGGGACTGACAGCAGAATTATTCTGGGACTATTTCTTTAGGCATTCTGAAGTGTTACATTTTGTTCTGGTTGTGGATGCATCAGTGAAATCAGAAGGGACAACCTGTCTTTTTCACCATAAATTAAACCCTAATGTCCTTTATAAAGCAATAGGGAGGGATGATGCAGGATTCAGCACAGTTGGGTTTATTTCACATTCCTTCTCAAATTCTTTATGTATTTATGAGCAAATCATCTTATTAGTGTGAGACTATTGCCTAAAATATAAAAATACTTCCTGTCTCTTCAATCCTTCGTGTCTCTTGTCTGTTTAGCTTGTAAATTTTCTCTGTGTAAATGCAGTGTGTAGTGCCATCACCAGGACTCCCATATTAGATGGCAATTTGAACACTACTGCAACAATAATGTAGCCAGCTCACATTAAATCACTGTATATTTGGTGTGGAAATGGCAGTTTCAGTGGAATTAGGAGAGAAATTTATCCAAGAGTCTTTAGCAGTGGTTTAGGCATGAATGCCCTTTTTATGTAAAGCAATAGTTGGAAGGATTAAGATTGGGAGGTTAATCTTTCCTAACGGCTAACTCATTGTTTTCTCATGATTCCAAAATTCTTTGGTAAGAGACACGGTCTGCACAGCTCACCATTAGCAATTTTGGAATGGAAAGTTAACCACAAAACAGTCAGAGCTGGATATCTTGCAAAACTCACTCAAATACTGATTTCCTTCTGAGTCTTTTCTTCTAAAGATGCCAGACACATTCCTATCCATGTCCAAGAGCTCTGTTTTTTGAGGCAGGAAAGCTTAAACACACATACACACACACATCTCTGAGCAGAGACACACACACACACTCAGAAGAGGCAACTTAAAGCCTCTGCCAAAGAACACGTATGCTGGAAAATATATTGATTAAATAACTTGTTTTCTTATCACAGGCTAAGAATGCTCGTCCTTTGTGAGAAAGGCTTCTGCTCATAGGGGAGGCTAACATCAGTGTTAATATTGATTAACGAGAAATTTTAATGATTTTTCTTTTTTTCCTTTGGTTTCTGAAATGGGAGGTTATTCCAACAAATATTTGGGAAGGAAGGCAATTGTGCTGCTAGGCCCTCCCAGAAGGAGAAATACTTTCTGTCAGAGAACTGGTGGAAAGCAAAGAGGGAAGATGCCGTGAACACTTTTTGACCTAAATCCCAATGTCTGGAATTTAAAATGAAATCTCTTGGTGTTCTGCTCATATATACTCAGTTCAAATCTGCTTCCAAGCCCCATTTTAAAATATTGTTGTTAAACCCAGGTATGGAACAAGTTAACAAAACATTTTTATTTCCAACAGTTTTCTCCTTGGTCCTTCTGAAACAAGTTTGTGGTTTAATTTTGCATCCATCACATAACCTGTCTATCTATATTTCCTCTGGGACACTTTAGTTATGGTCTTGCCATTTGGTGGTTTCATGGCTGTGAACTCAGGGGGTCCTGGTCCAGCCAGAGTAAACCTTGTCATGAAGATCCAGGCACTTATAGTCAAATATAGAGAAGTCTGTGTTTTTTTGGGGGGTAAATCTTCCATATATTGGCTCTGATGACTTCAGGGCATCTTGTGTTCAGAAAGTGACCCAGTGTAGCAAAGGCTGCTCATCTTTTCACATGATCAGCTCAAACCAAACATTGAAGGGCAGGGTCTACCAAACAGCCTTGCTTTAGGCAAAATCTGCCCCAAAAAACCTTCTATCTGGTGATATCTGTGGGGTACAGCACATAAATGCACCAGTGGTAGGCCAGGGAAGGGCAGTCTTGGAAAACTGCCAGGCTACAGAGCTGTGGGATGACATTTCTCAGCCATGCTCCGAATTCCCATATTCTTCCATCCTGTTAGAAGTGAAAGTTCTGTTACTTGGAAATTATTAGTTAGGCTTCCAGATTCTAAACAATTTTAAAAGGGCTATCTTGTGTTATTTATGGCACAGCTGCAATTAGAAATAAACAGCTATAAAAGTGTCATTGTTGGTATCTGGTTCAGGAGCAGCTTTCTTCTCTCTGGTTTTTTTTTTCCTTCTCTCTGTTGTTGGGGAGTTCCAGCCTCGCAAGCTCAGCTGGGGAGCTGAGATTTAAATGGGGTAATTTCTGGCTCAATAACCATTAGCAGTACTGAACTTTCCACCAGATAGAATCCTCCATCTAGACACAGATTTATATTGGTGGGATCAGAGCCTCCAGCGTATAAATTCTTTCGAGGCCCGTACTGCCTATATTTATGTTTTCAAAGTATCTCACTAAAAGGGGCCTTGGAGCCACATTATGTTGGAATTAAATGTTATTTTTAAATCAATGTGTTCCTGAATCTTTTATGCCATTTTGGCCAAACCTAGGCATTACTCTTGATAGAAAAACAACAGTTTAATTTTACTGGTTAAATCATTCCTGACACCTTTCAATGAGGCAGTGACCAGAGATAGAGAAAATACAGCAATGAATAGTGTTTGAAACTTCAACTAGGAAGTCCAAATTAGGAGGAATGGATTTTGTGCCATACAAATTTCGTTACTGCAAGTTTGGGACTGAACTGTATCATTATATTTTATAGTACTATAAAATGAAAAACTGTTCCTAATGAATCCAGTCCTAGCTGTCCCTTTTGGCTTGTCCAGTCCAAACATGCTGTGCACAGGATATAATTAGCTTGATGCACAAACTTGTGAAATAAATGGCCTTTTAATGAAGCTCAGGGTGTGCAAAGAAAAGAGTAGCCAAAGCAAAAAAAAAAAAAAAAAGCTATAGAACAGGAAGTCAAATAAATTTTCTTCTTGCAAATGGCTTTTTGGCACTTTTTTTTTCTCATTTTGTCTCTGGATGTTTCTTTCCCTCCCCCCCTTTTTCCTTGATTGTTCATCTCTTCCAGGAAGGCAAACATGCTGCAGGCACAAACTTCCCTGGTGGGTTGAGCTTTCCATCATGTCCCAAATGGCTGCCATTTCCTATGTTAGCCCAAAAGAACCAGCCTTGCCAGCTCTCCCTGGCCCACTGGCTTGTACCCTGGACTGCTTGGAGAGGGTGCAGGTTGGCCAAGTGGGCTCCAGGCTGAGCCTCAGGATGGGAGTCAGGACCTCTGAGCTGCCCCCCCTTCACTGTGCAGTAATGTCATTCCATTTCCTGCCTTGCTTTTCCCTTGGAAGAGAAAAAACTCCTCCAGATCCTGCTGACTTCTGATTGTGGCTCTTTCTCTCTGAGAAAGTGCAAGTTCACTCCTGAACTTCACAATCCATTTCCTCAGGAACTGTCATTTCAAGAACTTGTCTGGCTTTAAGTGACTTCAGTTCTTAAGTGCATTTAATTTGTAAAGAGCACAAGTCTCATGCTGACTGTACACATCCTGTGGCTGTTCCTATTGAAAGGCCTTTCTCCTTCCACAATGTACTGAAAAAGGAAATTAATCACAAAACACCAGCCTCTGTGAGCTGGGCAGAATGCAAGTGTCTCCTTATCTTTGTTCAAAGATTTTGGCTCTGAGCCCTGGATCATTTGAGCTTGTGGCATCTCTTCCACTGCCTCCAGAAGCACTGAGTTTGGCCTTTGGGCATTTATGATGTTACATGGAACCAAGAATCCTGGGTGAGCCAGGGGAAGGGTCCCCTCCAGCCCACAGGGTCACGGGGTCTGATTCTCACTTAGTCGAACACACAAAACAGCAACATCAAAAGCTCGTAACAGAGACAAAGGTTGGAGGGTAAAAGAGCTGTCTGCCTGTTTCACAGAAATCCAAAAGCAGTTGTGCAATTGCAAACACATTAAAGTGTGAGTCAGCCCAGCATTTGGAGGGAAAACAAATCCCATGGTGGACAGATACAGTGAGTAGATGGATCACATGGGCCACTGCCAACCTGTAATGCTGCTGGTTTAGGTCTCTTCTAATATATCATTTGTAAAACCACCTACTCAAACCAGCTCTTGTGCCATGAAGTAGGCTGTAACTTCCCTGTGTGTTAGGGTTTTGCCCCAGACCTCATTATTTCTCCTGCTACACTCACAGTTTTTACTTTTCTGTGACTCAGCTCCCGTTTTTATTAACACTGCCTACTTTTCCTCTTTTAGGGTTCCTCTTCCTCCCTGCTCACACCTCTTCAATCCCACTGCTTGCAGTCACTCTCATTACTTTCCCACCAGTTGGTGTCCTTCTGACCAGTCAAACAAGACATTTAGGAGCTCTGTTGCTTTCTCCTCACACGATCCCACACTCCATGTTTCTTCGACTCAGTGCCAGTATCTGTACTCAATTATTGTTGTTGTTAATTGGTCTAATCTATGTTCATATTTATGATAGGTTTTCCCCCAGTTCAATCACTACCCTCACCCACCCAGTCTGATGAACTCCTCCTTTGTTTTCTAAGGAGGATCTTTGCTAAATGCTCTTTGCCTTAACATGTTTGGGGAAAATTCATCCTGGTGGAAGCTCGGCTGCTAAGGACCTGCTTTCTTCACTTGAAAAGTGAAGGTGAGTCAAGGCACTGATGAAAGATTGCTTTAAAGGCAGCATTTGACCAGTCACCTTCTACTAACAGGTGAAGTCAGCATCCCCTTCCTCACCTTGTTACACGCAGCTTGTGGCAACATTTAGAGTATGTGAAAGAAACACAATTTCAGCTCAAGAATTTTACACAGTGCAGTTATGAACTGTGAAACTGTGGCAGGCTTCCACCCAGAAACAGCCGGACTCACCTGTGGATGAAGCAAGCCCTGTATTTTACATCTATACTTGTCCTATCTACCATAAGGTAAGGAATTCTGGAAAATGAATCAGTCACTGCATTAATACACAAAAGCCCGCTGCTATCCTCGCAAGAAGTGTCATAGAAAGTCATGAAATTATCACACCTGTCCCATGATACATTTGCATGCAGATTTTCAAACCCAGCTTGGCACGTTTTCTTGGAAAATATGAGGTTTCAGGTGAACGAGCCATTTAGTTTTTAAAATATTGCCTTTTCGCAGAGCAGGATTAAATGTGTCTTGGATGCCAATCAGCTCACTCAGTGAAGAGAAAGAGCAGACCAAGCTCTTAGAGTGTTAAAAACCTCCTTAGCTGCTATCCACCTTCCTGCTTTCCTTAGGCAGCCAGCCTGGTGGGGAGCTGCCTTTTCTCTCCTTGCAAAAACCCTTGGACATGTGCAGTGAATGGCTTGAGCAAAGCAGCTTGCACTGTGGTTTCTTCTCTGGGAGCAGGACTAAACTCAGTGGAGACAAAAATGAAAAATGAAAGGTTAATATTTTGGCTCCAAAGTCTTTCTGGCAGACTTGAGATTATCTTTGGATGTGTCAAGAAAAGTTTTCAGGACAAACCCCAGAGCCAAGCATTTCTGAGCGGTTTTTGGGAAACTCAGCTGTGTAGTGTCCAGCTTGAGAAAGAGGGATCTGATAGTCACCTTGTGAGAATTCAGGTCCCTTTGCAGGGATGGAAGGAGTTAACTCAGTATCCCACTTCCTACACATAAGAGGAATGAACAAATCCTTCTTGAAGTATTTCTCCCCAGCAAGATATCTCAGAAAGACAATTCTCATTCCAGCACAAACGTCTGGGCAACGTTATCATTTGAGATGCTTTTGTGTTTCTGCTATTGATCTCTAATTGCTTTCAGTGAAATCACTCCCAGTGGAAAATCAGTGAAAATTTTGTCACTTACTTCAGTTGCACTGAGATTTCTCACATGTGAGAGCTTAGATGTCAGCCTGCCTCTTCAGAAAGGCCTGGGAAACCACTGACATGAGGACACTCCGTGCTTGAACATGTGTTCCTCAGTCAGACCTCAAAGCTGGCTTCATTCAGGGTAAAAGTATTCTCCTTTCCCTATAGGTTCCTCACTGAAATCTGTGGGGTAAATATAGTATAACAGAAGAGAAAGTCTGTCAAAAAATCAGCCTATAAAGTGTATTCTGATTTTATAGACATTAGCTCAGGTCCAGAGTGTGCTGAAGACAAAGACTCTGCAGGTTAGAAATTGCACTTAATATGTGAAGGGAGATCTTGGTAGTATGGGACATAAAACTGAAAAAAAGCAAATTAAACATTGCCATGCAGTCAGGTGCATAACTCAGCTGTCAATCCTCTGCTACTCTGTCTTCAAGGCTGGTCTGCCTTTCCTCCAACCCTCTCACTTAGTTGTATGTTGAAAACACAAACCTGAAATGTAGGAGATCGAACCCAAGATTTGACAACAATATTCCTCCTCCAGCTCACCCCTCCTTTTGTCCAGCAACCTGATGGATATTTGACTGTGTACAGAAAGTGATAGGAGTTCAATAGGGTGCATCTCTTCAATAACCTAAAGGTTATCTGACCTCACAAACAAAGCATGAACTGATAGTCCAGCCTCAGATGAGCTGGAGGGGAGGTTCTCTGCAAGGATACATGTCTGCAGCTGATCACCAAGGGCCATGTCCCGGTTATCTGAACATCCCTTTGGTCCATAGGTAGAAGTGGGAGAGGAGTGGCTCTTCTGGGAATCCCATGAGGTCCGTGCATGTCTCCAGGTTTCTGAGCTCTGCCAGGTCTTGGCAGGTTTGCTTAGACTTTCTAGCAGAAAATTAGGCACCTGCTGTGTCAGATGGCAGCTAAGAAGAAGTTTGGAGCCTGTATGCAGAACTCAGGCACCTCATCATCCAGACCATTTCCCAAGGCCTATCTGGAATTTAATTCCTTCATTTCCCTGAAATGCTGCTCTGAGCTCAGACTTGCAAAGAGGCAGAGCTCAGATTCAGATGGTAAAGCCTCAGGGAACTCTGCTGCACCAGCACATCTCCAAGTGCTGTGGTCCAGAGGTGTCCAGCATCCAGATGTGCAAGATTCACACTTCTTCAAGCTGGTTGTGGTCTGCCCAGGGCTGTGTGAGTTAATTACACTCTTTCACTGGAAAACATTCCTTCCACTAGCTAATCAGGGCAGGGATAGCTGCATCTGTTGATTAAGGAGAAACCTGTGATTAATTGATCCTTTGTGGATGGATCAGGGCAATAGCAACTCAGTTGTTGAAGGAACACACAAGCTTCAGACTCCAAGTTGGCTACCTCCCACTTCTACTACACCCTCGACACTCAGCCTGTGAGAGACTTTTTTCACCCCCAGACTTTGGCAAAAGAGCAATGGAAAACAGAACATTTTCAGCATGTAGGAGTGTTTACTCTTGTCATGACACAATTTGGGATTTTCCATTTGAGCTTGAAAAACAAACCCTAAACAGAATTTATTAGGAAAATAGTAGCTATGAGGTAAACTTGCATCAATGAATGCCAAGAGGTCGAAGAGACGACACATGACATTTTGGTTGAATATTCTGTGTGTTCCTAGAAGCAGTGTGAAAACTGTCTCACAAAGTATTTGCTGGAACATTATAGTGACTGGGGAATAGGGTGAGTTCAGAAAGTTCCTGAAAGCAAAGCCTTATTCTGCTCACTTATTACAGAGGCCTTTTCTTTATCCACCAGCACTGAGTGCTCCACATGCCAAGGCTGGGAATTGCCAGGGGATGCAGACACTGGCATGGCTATGTTGCCAGCAGGACCCAGAGGATGCAAGACAGGCTGGTGTTGCAGACATCCCTGCTCCAGCTGGGTGGAGAATAACTCTGAAGCAACATCTGGGAGCAGAATTTTGCCCATGCTGCTCCCAAATTAAGCAGTCATAATTCCTCCTGAAAGCAGCCCTAACCACCCTGCCAATGCAGGGTTGCTTCTGGCGAAGGCGCTCTGTTCCCATGAATGGGGGCAGAAACCCACTCAGCCAGCAAGAGGGGAAGCAAAACTGAAGGTGAAAGCTGAATATGAGGGAGATGAGGGTAACCATCCTTCCTCAAGGAAGAGGAAGGTAACCATCCTTCCTCTACTTCGAGTAAAGTTCTGCCACATCACAGAATCATAGAACCATTAAGGTTAGAAAGGACCTTTAAGATCATAGAGTCCAACCATTAAACTGTTAACTGATTGTTGCCCTCTGTAAGGAGCCTTTGCAGTGCATATCCCTCATCTTTACATCATACTCATTTTTACTCTTGCCTTGTTTTTTAAACTCCATGAGTTCTGTGCTTAAGAAGAATTTCACATGCCATGAGATACTTAATGAAGATCACAAATCAGACAATTCCTTTATTTAGACAGCAGCTGGAGACTGGGCAAATCCTGTGTTGTCAGAGCTCTGCATTCCTGGGTTACTAGCTGACTACCAGAATCTTGCTCTTCTCCATCTACAGGATGCCTTGGCATCTTCTGAATAGAAATACTAAATACATAAAGTATCATACATAACTCTATGTTTTAATAGTTACTCTAGTTTAACATATTCCAGTAACTCTGCAAAATTTATATGCATTGTTAATGTCCCCTTTCTTCCAATTCTGCTTATTGTTTCAGTGTTAATAATGCTATTTCCAGATCTGCATTTCCAGAAATTATTCTCCCTGGTTTATACTGTAGTAGGGAGTGTTTGAAGATGATGAATGAAATGTACTGAGATTGTGAGAAAGGAATTTGAAGAAAGTCACCAACTGAGACAAACAGGGCAAATGATCATCTGTATTATCACTAGAGCACTCCAAAAATATTAAGGTCTGAAAATTGTATAGAACTATTTTGCAAAGAGGTAAAACACTACAAAGTGCCCTCTCCCTTCAGTAAACAGGGAAAATACTCCTACAAACACAAGCTATTCATAGACAATGGGTTGAAACGCAGTGATTTAGGAGAACTTGCATGCCAGGATTGAGTGTGCTGGGGTAACCAACAGGTCTCTTTGTAAGCTGCAAATGCTACAGGACACTGAGGTGTGCACAGGGGCCCCTGGAAGATATCACAATGTGATTCAGCATTTTTCTGTGTATCTCTCATATGAGATTCAAATTCACATGCTTTATGAGATTTGATTTACAATGCTGGAAAAGAGGAAGATAAGTAACACCAGAGAGAATGAGAAAGGTGGGAAAGAAAAGATGTCTCAAATGATGGAAAAAGTTTCCAGCTGCATCTGAATGACCCTGGAGGGTAAAGCCACAACTCTATCAGCACATTTCCATGGACTGGACTGTAAACTGATGATCAGGTGTACAGACTACAAGTCACACCGTGATGGCTGGCTGGGAATGTTCTGGTGTGACTGATAACCCCAGCTGCTTTGACTGACCTCCCACGTTAGCACAGGTAAGAACATTCATCCAGAGTCAGAGGTGAAATGAAGCAATTCCCCTGCTCACTCTGCCATGCTCTAAATCTCAATTTACAAATCTCAAGTAATTCTGAAAAATAGGAGTTTGGAGAATTTATAGTAATTTTTTCTTTGCAACATCTGTGATAACTTAAGATGTCCAGTAAGATTTCGAACTTGAAATCTTTTTAGAATCAGCGCATATTTGAACATCCAGACTCCAAAAAGAAAACAGGTGTTCAGGTGCCCTTATGTGCAAAATTTAGGCACACTGAGTGCTTCAGATGTAACCTTAAAGTTTTCCCCTAAACATTTTAACTGATACTCTGAGCTACATTTCTAACAGCAGCCTTTCTACCAAGCAATAAAATCAAACTGAAGACTAGGTTCAGGGGTGAACCACTGGTCTGAGCAGAGATCCAGTGGCAAGCTCCCACTCAGACCAGTGGGGATGCAAAGGCACAGCTGGCTTACCCTGATATCCCAGTGACTGGAGAATAATTTTTTACAAAAGAATAAAAATCCTGGGCTCTGGTAACTTTTCCCACATATGTATGTCATACAGATTGACAGGTAAGGGTCTCTAGACTTAAGATGAACACTTAATTGAAATGCTTCAGCTGCTGGGCTATCACCACTCTACATTTCAGGAGGTGCAAAATTGCAAACACAGATCCATATTTAGACTTTCCTTGGTGTTAATTAGGAGGGCTGCCCATATGTTGACTGGTTCACACCCTTTCTTAAGTGGTCTGTGAAGTGCTGAAGCCCCTAAATCACAGGTCTGGATCTCTTTCTAGAAATTAAGCATTTCAGGCTGAGCATCTAAGTGTCTGACCTTTTTCAGTCTAAATCCTTTATTTGTTCTAGCTCTGAACCTCCAAATACACCTTTGATAATTAGAGTCAGGGAAAATCCTGTTCCATCCCTGTGAAGAGCCACACCTGCACCTCTGCAAGACCAACAGAGAATAAGTGCCTGGTTGAGGCATCTGTCAGTGGCAGAATCTGACACCCATATGTTAGACATTTGTGATGAGCCCTTCATTTTAACTACAAGGCTTTAAAATGTCAATTTTGAACAACTAGGTCTAGCCACTGCTGACACAGGGGAGCAGGGAGTTCTAGGACTGAGATAAATAGGGTAGAAGAATCCAGACCTCACTGCTCTCTCCCAGCAGAGCCCAAATCCTGCCTTGGGCACCCTGGCCAGATCTGACTGGTGTGTGAAGGCATTCCTAACAATCCCACAGCAGATCCCAACAAAAAGACAAATGGAGGTTAAGGCAGCTCCCCACCCTCCCATTCTTTGACGCTGCCCCCTCCCCATGCACCCACACCAACCCTTGATGCAAATGGGTCAAGACTCACTCTCCATATGGGGCAATGAATGCTATTTTTAATTTTTGAAAGTTAAACCATCTCTGAAGCTGGATTAGTAGTGGAAGATCCCCCTAAACTACAGGCACGTAAACTGAGGGTGGACAGCTGCTCTGAAGTTCCTGGCTGGGAACCCAAGCCCTAAACACACTGGATGCACATACATGGCTTCTTGGCTGCCCCTTTTGTGCCCATCTGTCACGATGGCACACTGCCTGCTTAGGAGTTGGTCAGATCTTTGCCCTTGGGTAATATACCAGGCAAGGATGGATGTATAAGGACAGCCTGCACCTGGGTCAAGAGATCTCTTCCCCAGGAAAGGTCTTCTCCTGCTCTGCCTGAACCTTGCAGCTTGGTGTGGTAGTACATCCTCACACTCCAGGTACACCTGTTTGATTATTGCCCTCCTAATAAATGAGGGAGCCAAGGAGATGAAAAGGGGCCTGGAAAGTTCTGTCTGTCAACAATGAGCCAGGTTGTATTACAGAACATTCCTGAAATACAAGCAGTCACCAATGGGGGCATCACCATGATGGTCCCACCCACTGCAACTCTGCATAACAGGCAACAGGACCAGGGGACAAATCAAATTTCAAAGGATTGCACACATCTGAGCCCAAGATACCACTTGGACATTTGCCTCAAGAAGAGAGCCAAGGGACACAGCCCTTCCTGATCTTTAGTAGGGTACACAGTGCCCTTTCACACGGGAGCATGGCAGAATAACCATGCCAGTAAAAAGTGGGGATTTTATTACGTTCCTTTCAGGTATATTCATTTCCCTTTGTATAATCTGGGAGAACCCACTTAATTTGAAGACTGAGGGCTTTATGGGCTTCTCCTTCCCCTTGCCCAAATGATTTTTTTCCCCAGAAGCAAAGATCTTGAGTTTGTAAGACAAGTAATTTTTGGCTTGATGCTGAAATACGCATGCAGTGATCTGCCTTTGTATTTGTAACACTCAGAGACCTCAACTGAGCTCTAAGCCCTGGTCACTCTTCAGGACAGCTTCTGGCCTGGGAAGCATAAAATATAAAAACATCATATGGACGAAGGCAAAATAGTAATATTATCCTGCAACTGACTACCAAGAATTGGATAAAATGGCTTATCTGGGCTCACAATGGAAAGTTTTATCTTGGTAAAGCCAATTAGATATCAACGAGATAGATCTTCCTTTCTTAGAATCATCTCAAATACATTTGCACCACCTCAGGCTGGTAAAAATGCCGCTTTTGCTGCTTTTCTCTCTAAACCTTTCCCAGCACCTCATGATTATATTTCAAATTGATCTTCTTAGTTCAGCAAAAGCTTAAGGAAAACTGTTTTGGTGTCCCCTGGGAAGTCATCATCAGGGAAACAACCCCCCAAGATCCAAGATCCTGGTTCAGGAGAGCAGGACCCAGTGAGGGTGCTACAATGCCCTCACCTGTGGCATTCACATGCCCTCTGAACAGAGGGAAGCTGTGAGACAAGCAGGGAAGAAGGAAAACACAATTCTTATCTCGCTTGCTGTGCCTGTGTTGTGCTAAAGTAGAATGCAATATGGAGATTGTT
>JAYDZK010000202.1:65455399-65476709 GCA_034509185.1 Euphonia xanthogaster
ACTGTTTAAAGAAATGAGGCATAACTTATAAACCAGTAACGGTGCTTAAATAAACATAAATCTGCACTTAGTGAAAATCTGGTGCAAGTGCAATAGCAGCACAATCTGCCATTGTCCTTTTGCCAGGAAGACTGCTTAAAAGTAATGGGTGAAAAACTGCTCTTTCTTAGGCATCATCTAGGCACCAGATGGATGCCAAATGGCATTTGGGATTTTAAATCACTAAATCACTGTCTATGCACTAAGTTCAATGAATCTCAAGCAAGGGACGACTTCCATTCCTTAGAACTTCTGCACTTAATTCCTACTGACTTCCATCTCTTTCTGTCCCAATATGATGAGGAACTAGAAAGCATAAATCTGAGCTTTGTTCATTGATACTGAGGATGGACTTAAATCCTACTGATGTCAGGCCAGTTGCTGTAAATTTAGACCCTGAATATTCTCTTCATTATATTATTTTCAAGTTTTCCCTGGCACATCTCAAAACTTTGTAACTACATAAATATTGTCACACTGATGCTTTTATGCCACTGTATAAATCAGTGGTGCTTCTACTTCATCTGTTTCCTTCCACCCTCACAAACCTCGAACAGTGAAACGAGGAAAGTGAGCATGCAGTACCCAGTATGTTTGTTTTCTTTCCTTATTCTTGGGTTATAAGTCCAGGAAGAACAGGGTCATGATCCCACCAAAAGCTTCTGGTGGGTGACCCAGTTTTACCTGGTGCTGTGGCCAAAGGCAACATGGGATGTCTGAAGGCTTTGGGGCTGCCAGCACTGGAGAATTTTCTGCCCTCCCTTTGAGTAGGCCCCTACTGGACCAAGGAGGAGGAGGAAACTATCATGTCCTACATCTCACCATCCAGTTTCACATTACTCCAATTCCAGTTATGCTTCTCAAAAAATCTTTGTCAAAGCCATGGCCTCTATGCCCCTCTCTGGAGCCTTCATAACCTTTGGGTTATACATTTTCCGCTTCACCCCGACCAAAGAAATGGTTCATTGCTCAGCATCTTTTGCAGAGCCAAGGTCTGCCAGATCCCCTGGCACTGCAGCCAGACATGGAGCTGATATAAACACTGGATCTGTTTCTTCAGGTGGTGGATGAGCTGAAGCCAAAAGGCATGCAGAGATGTCCTTTCCAACTCGAGATATTCCATGATTCTATGCTTATCTCCATGCTGGCTCCTATCTCCCTCAGGAGAAAAGAAAATCAGTCCTGCACTGATTAGTTAGCTTAAATTTCTCTTCCCTGAAGAAGAGAATATGGCAGCAAGAATGTCTGTCTTGTAGGGTCCAAATCCCTTAGGTAGAGCAGCTTTTGGACACAAAAATAACACATGTGCTTTCTTACAGAAAATCACATCCCACCCACTTCAGAAGAGGGAACCACATATTTTTCCCTTCCTTCAAAAGCCCACGGCAACCCAGGCCTTGGAGGGATGTGGCCACACCAATCACCCATCATCAGGCAGCAGTCACTGGCCCTGCCCCCAGACATGTTAGTCCCATGTGCGTGAGAGCTCAGAGAGTGGCCCATGGCAAAGTGTGCAATTCAAAACCCATCCAGTTACATTCTTGGACACATTCGCCCCCAGGTCAAACCAAGAAAAATATCTGTTCTAAACACCAATAAAAGGCACAAGGAAATGCTTCACTCTTCTATGGGTCCGGGGTTCCAGCGTGGCCAAATGAAGAGGGAGGCATGGGAAGGGCAGGATGCAAAAGTGCAGCCCTTATTGTCACCTCAGAGGAGGCTTGGGGCTGCTTGGGTTCAAGGAGGAGGTCACAGCATCAGAGCTGTCCTCAGCACATCACCTATAAAGATGGCAAGCTGATTTCACACAGGACTCAATCTCGTTCTTAGTGAAGTCAGTGTCAGGGCTTCTCCTGCCTCTCACTGCATGAAGGATCATGCAGTGACCCCGGAGTACAACAGGACATCAGTGTGTCCCCAGTGTCCAGCTGTCCTCACAGCAGCACACCTGTGCACTGGTGACACAGTGAGTCCACCACAGACACAATTATACACCCACATATTCACAGGTGTTAGGTCTGCAAAAAATCTGTTTTAAACGTGATGATGGAAATGAGCCATGTATCTTTAAGAAGGTGGAGGCTTCTCTTAGAGAAACAATGCTTTGTTTTCATCTTTTCAAAGTGTGAACAAAAGAGTGGTAGGTTGAATTAATGTTCTTTTTTGCAGGGGTCATTATTTGCAATTTCAAGAATAGAGATCTTAAGACAAAATCAGATTCAACCTGTTCTTTAATCGGCCTTTCTTAGAATCTCTCTTTTCTTTGTAGACTAGTCCTTAACCTGATTTATGTGATTGGTCAATTGTGAGTTAATGAAGGGGATAAAATGTTTTCTGGAATGCTAGGGTAATCGACAAATAGCAATGACCAGCAACTGGACCACAGCCAAGACAGGAACTTAATCCCCTGAAGTCCAAGGGTATTGTGAAGTTGCATTGAAGTGGGAACTGAAAGAAACCAGTTACATCATTCCATTTGCTTCCTTGGACTGGGACAATGCACTCACTCCAGAAAGCATATTTGAAGACTAATTACACAGGGAGAAAACAAGCTAGGAAGGAATTTCTTGACTTCTAGGCATATGTGGTTTCAAGCTCAGTTTAAAGGGTTTAATCCTCTTCGTTCCTGACACCATTTTACTGTTTGATGCATTTGGTGCAGGTTGTTTCTCTCAGAGGTCACATACTCTCATCCCTTAGGGAAGGCTCACCTCTGCCTTCCCTAATGATGCAGAGCAGCTCCCTCACCCTCTGTCAAACGTCTTGCCTGAATTCTCAGTGGCAACACAACAGCTGAATGGTTCAGCTGCAAGGATTAGAAAGGTGGGTTTAAAATGCATGCATATCCTTTGAGTGTAAAATTTAAATTAGAACACAGAGACACTCTTGCTTGCTCTGCCGTGGATTTTGTGTAAAGGTCAGAATTCATCACTGCTGGAGCCCCACTGAGCTGAGCAGGGATGAACTTCAGTGAAGCCAAGGTTCCTCAGCCTGGCTGGTTTTGGTTTTGGGCACACACCTCAGGACACGTGGGGGAGAAGGGGGACAGAGGATATTTCGTTGGTCAGCGTGAGGTCATTTAATTGAAAAGCTGACACAATGCACAGGAAGGCCTGATCAAAGCTCAGAAGCTCAACAACTCAGCAGGGACTGAACCACAGCCCCTGCAAGACAACCAAGATGTGAGTTACCACACCTTTGGTGGGTGGGTCACCAGCACTGAGGAGCTGGCCAGGAGCAGAGGGAAGACACCCCCTTTGCCCTCAACCTCTGTTTTTAAGAAGTTAGAGCAGTTTCACAGTGAATTACACTTTATATGTCCATACAGAGAGGTTTGTTGATTCAGTCCTTGTACGTAGAGTGTGCAACACATCTCCAGAGGGCATTTTAGGGATACTGCAGGATGACCCCTTCAATATCCAGTTAACAACCAGATGTTCAGTAATGTTTGCTCAAATACACATCATCTCAGATCTTAGATCTTGCTAGAATGAAAAAAAAAAAACCCTAGAAACAAAATGAAGTGACAGAAACTCTTCATGGACTTCCAAGCTAACACCCTTCCATGTGTTTCTGTGCTGCTTAGGATCATTTTTCCTTCAATGTCTGGTTAATTTTTATACCATTTTAAGGATATTTTTTCCAACAAGAGGCCCTGGAGAGCCCATGTTGGACATGCAGGTGGATTGTGAGCTCTCTGGGGAGAGGACTGAGGTTTATTTGCCTCATTTGCACCTCAGACAGTGGGTCCTGATTTCACTGCTATGACTAATTCATGTAATTGATGGGCAAATAATTGAACAGCTTAAAATGCCTGGGGAGGCCCAGGAGAAGGTTCATGTGGAGCCATTCCTTCCCTTACAGGAACAGTTGGGGTCTGTAATGATGTGAGTGTTGAAGGGAGCAGGAGATGATGTTTGTGGTAATGAGATTTCCAGAGTCAGAGGCCAATGGGGAATTATAAAGGAGAATGAAGTGAGACATGAGGAGTGAGAAGAGATTAATTAGTGGTATGAAACATCCTCTTGAGACACTTTAATAAGCCAAAAACCTCATCTATGTAAGAACTGTGTTAATAACCCATGGCAAAGCACCGGACAGGCCAGCACCAAGCTCTGCATCCAAATGTAGGAGCTCTTGGCCAGCCCTGGTCACTCTTGGTCAGTCTCTTCTCTCTGTCTGGCTCTGACCTGAACTTGTGGACAACTCACCACCCCAAACTGAGGCAGGTTCCTCTTCCATATCCCCCTTGCTCCTCAGCACCTGTTCCTTTATGCCTTGCTCTGTGTGTTGCTTCAAGAAGTTTACCCCCTCATTAGCATTTCAGCAAGCTAATTGCTGTTCTCCCATGAGCTGCCTGGGCAACCGTGTGGGCCAGGCAGCTGCATCTCTCTGGTGTTCAGGGATTTGTTGATTAAAACAGTTACCTCATCCAGTGTGACCCTAGGAGCCCCAGCCTCCCCTGCTGCTGATGAGAAGCACATGTTGGTGGGTCTGGAGCATTTCACAGCAGAGCTCATCCACAAGACAAGGGGATGGACAGGCAGCAGGAGGGTGCTGGGAGTGCAAACTCCTTCTTGCTGTGGGTTCAGGGCAGATCCATGGAGACTGATGGCAATCAGCATCATAGAAAACACTGCCAGTAGCCCAGGATCCCATTTAAGTCAAAATTAATCAATAGATGTCTTCAGAAGACAATGTCCTTCTAGAGAAACACTGAAAAGGTTGGTGTTGGCTGGGTGAGGTCTGGGAGGTTAAGAAGAGGTGGTATTTAGCTCTAATTTCTAAAATAGACTTACAAGAATTATTGTAGAAATGCCTTGGGGAGAAATAGAAATAGAAACTCTTCTCATCAGGTCTGTGTGTGGTGTACTGAGAACATTGACTTACTTTTTGCATAAATTCAGGGGAGCTCTGTGTGCAAGGTGTATCAGGGGTATCAGAAGTTTTTGTTATTCATCAACTTTCCAATGCCCTGAACAAAGCTGGAACTCATTAGGTTACAGCCCAAGGTGCTCAGCCTCATCTCCACACACTTTTAATTACAGAAAAGGCTTGGAAGAGACAGCCAGAAAGGTTTTAATTGTTCCTTTGTTGTCAGTCCTTAAATGCTGCATTAAGGTCTAATCTGAATTGAGTTTAAATAAGGAATACAATTGGCCTCAAGCTGCACCTGGGGAGATTTAGGTAAGATAACAGTAAAAATTTACTCATGGGAAGGATTGTCAAGTGCTGGAACAGGCTGCCCAGGAAAGTGGTGAAGTCACCATCCTTGTAAGTGTTCAAAAATAACATGGATATGGCACCTGGGGACATGTGCTGGCCTTGGCAGTATTAAGTTAATGGTTGGACTTGATCTTAGAGGTCTTCCCCAACCTTAATGACTCTATGATTCTATTAATTTCTCTTAAAGGCAAAAGCAAAAAGCTGTGTCTATTGAAAGTGCAGATCAAGGCCTGATTCACCTATTTCAGGTCTCTTAGAACCTCCTGTGGGTGATTTTGCCATCTATTTTCTCTCCTGTGATTTGCATCTCCTGTGTCTGGAGTACACATTACTTGGGCTGTAGGGTCTGAAGCTGAACAAAGCACTCCACATGTCTCAGATATGCCTCTCCCAATTAACACCACAAACTGGAGCTGCCAAGAGGTGACTTAATAACAAATCTATTAATAGTGACTGTTATCAGGGAAATGGGAAGAACAGCAGACAGGCAGAAGAAGGAAAACAGTATTAAATGAGACATTTCTCTGAGAATAGTCTGCAGTTTACCCACAAAATACAGTCAGATAGCCTACAGAGTTATGGTTGTGGTTGTGTGGGTGGTAAGTCTCCCTTCAATTTTTGCACAGGAAACTGTGCTTCAGATTAACTTCTCAGAAGTGATAACAGAAGTGATTTATTCCTACATGCACAAAACCCCACACTAGCATGTTTATGCATTGCCATGGGCAAAGTACCTTCCAAACACTCAAGATTATTCTCTTCTCTAGGCATTGTGCATATCAAAGGCTGGTTTTGTTTCTAACTGGGCTATAGCCGATTATTAAGTTTGAAACAAAATCTCAGGTAACATAAATATTTAGAAACAGCAATCCAGGGGGATTAAACCAACACACAGCCAAACTCTGACAGGATTTACAAATCCCTGTGTTGTTATTTAACATGCAGAGATAGGAAAGCCAGACTCTGTAGGGTTGTGTTGATTGGAGCCAAAGACTAAATGCACATATGAATGGTACTAGATTCAGGAGAAGGCTTTAAGGATCAGTATTAGACCCTGTTCCTAAATCCTAATTAGGTAATTCCTGAAGAAGGTAGTTCACAAACCCCAGCACTCTGAGCACTCTGAGCTTAGCCTAGTGCCTCTTAAAAAAAAATTAAAATGCTGAAGGGGATAAATTTCATGTGGGATTAACAGCTGGAGGTTTTTTTGTTAAATCTAAACACTAAATCAGGTCAGTAATTCCTCTCCCTTCCCTCAAAGAATACTAGAATTGAAGTGTCTTGCACAAAACTCTCCTGCCCCAAACAGTAACCTACACATCTCTGACATGGGAGACCCCCTCCAATGTCCACACCCTGTGCTGCAGACCATCGTATAGCTGGAGCATTATATCTCCTGGTGTAATTAAGGGTTTTCCTGCAGAGGGGAAGGGGGTTTGGTGTGGTGAGGAGAGCAGGGAGAGAGGAAGGTCTCTGCATGGAACATGCCCTTCATTTCTCCCATGCTCCTCCCATCTGTGGCCTGAAGAAAACCCAGCTGGGAGTGGGGGGAGGCAGCTTTATGTAGTGAAATGCACAATGAACCCTGTTTTGGATGGAAAAGCTTCAGCTCCAGCTCCAGCAACACGCTGGAGCCAGGGGACTGACCAAGTTATAATTGCATCTCTTTGTGTTATTGGTCCCTTGGCCTCCCTAAGCTGAAGCAAGCTACATTTGATTTCTTTGGCACCATGCAGAGTGTGTTCTGCCAGCACTTTGCCCTCGTTGCCTTGTGTAAGCCAAACTGGCCACTTCTGTGACCTCTTGTTCCTTCTATAGATGGAACATATTTCAGTGAATTTATAACTCCTCAAATAAGGTCTCTTTTATTCTAATCTGAATGCCCTGTTAACTCGGTTTTGGATCCTCTCCCAGTCTCCAGAATACCTGGTGCTTTATATTTTGGATATACCAGACTGCCTGCTGCTCCAGGTTATGACAGAGAGTGTCTGGTTCATATACTTCCACCTTTAGATGTTAGTTTATTCCAGTTCCCCAACAATACTTAAAAAGAAAAGAAAGGAGTGGGGAAGATCATGAAGTCACTGAAAAGTTGCCCATCAGATCACGTGTGTTGCCTGACCACCTAGCAACAAAAAATCCCTCTTGCTGGTCAGTTCATCTTCTCCAGCCCATGCAAGTGGACAGATTTTGAATAAAGAAAGCTCAGTGTGAGTTTCTTCCACACAGCTCTAAGGGCAATGTCTCAGGCACGGATCCAGAGATGAGGATCTCCCAAACAGTGCAGGAAACTGGCATGAGGGAAGCCACATTTCCTGGAAACTGCTTTGTCAGAATCCAACCTGCTTGGAGGAACATTTGGGGAAGGGAAAATCTCCAGACCAAACATTTTAAAAATACACTTTTCAGCCTGTGTCTTTTTATTTTTTTCCTTAAATGAAGAATTTCTTTTTATTCTAAAGAACCTTTGAAATTGCAGTACACTTACACTTTCTAAGAGCTTTTCCTGATCTTTAGATATCAGAATTGAAATAAACTGGTCCCACATGCTTCAGATTAAAAATTTCTGTGGAACCAACCTGAAATTGGTTGGGAAAAAGTTTGGTGTGGAGAATTTACTTGTTCTTCTTTTTTTACTGGACAGGAAAAGCAAAATCTCTGAAACTTCTCACAGGATGGGGAACAAATTTCCTACTGACTTGTGGGGCCAAGTTCTCCGGGCAGAGGTTCTCTCACAGCAAACCAGCCCTTGTGAAGGTTTCTTTCCATTGACAGATGGAGGGAAAACACTCCTCTCTCAACTGGAATATGGTCATGGAGGGTATAATGAAAATTGATGAGTAGATTAAGCCAAATGATCAACCCATTCTCTCATTTTCAACTCAGCTTCCTCCTATTCCTCCAAATTAATTTGGATTTTTTTGTATATCTCCTGCTTAGAATCAAGCATGAAAGCTGTAGCTCTGATGGTAGTCAGAGAGGAGGGTGCAGTTATACTAAATTATAGCAACTGACCTCAAACTTTCCCTACTTTTTATGCTCTTATGGTTCCTTTTGATTTCTCACACTGTCACTGGCTTTGGTCATTTATTCACAGCACTTCACCCCAAAAAGGCCTCTCAGTTCCTGAAGTATCCTCTTGTGTCTCCCTCATCTGCAGATTTTCCAGTTGAAGCATCCCAGACCATGCCAAAGTTGATGTTTCAGAAAAGCCTCCCAGAGAGAAGAGTCAAGTGTTTTCCCCATTCTCCCCCCATTCCTCTTCACACCTTTTTTTTTTTTTTTGGTTTGGACTCTGGGCTGTGTCATCTGTGCAGCCCAGTAAATTATCCAGGAATTCAGCATGTGGGTTCCTGAGTTTCTGTGGCAAGCTTTACTGCAGCAGTCAGGAGAAAACAGTGTTGTCAGCTGAAAAAAAAAGCAGGATTAGCAGCCCTGAGTGCCTTGCTGGTCCTCTTCTCTTGAGATGTTGGGAGGTGCTCAGCAAGGGCTACTGGACACTCAAGTCTTCACTTTCATTATGGACATTGATGAGTTTCCAAAGGGTTGTGAGGTCTTGGAAGTGTGGACAAGGCTGTCTGCCACCCTCATAAGCTGCTAGAAAGCTGATGCCAGTCTCTTTTCAGGTGTTACCACAGAAGCATGTGGTTACTTAAGTGTTTTCTTTCCCTCCTGAACTTTCTTTTGCTCAGATAACTGCAATACAGCTTTTCCTTCTTATTGCCTGTCCCAGGTTTTCAGTCAGAAGGAAAATTACCTGTAGGGGCAAAATGGAGCCCCTACATCTCATGGGACAGCAAATAAGGGAAATTTCTCCAGCTACCAGATGTGACCGGACAGCTCCAGGCTTTGCTCCAAAAGTCCTGCCACATTTGTAGAGGAGCACTGCTGTGTAAAGTGCCATCCAGTGCTCTGGGAGCAGGTGCTGCTCATGGAAGTGCCGTGAATGACACTCACAATCCTGGGCAGTGGAGAAGCTGAGGTTCCCTCAGGAGTCCTGTGACCAGTATTGCTCAATAAGGAACCCCAGTGACTTGACCTGTCCTTGTTGATCATTTTTCATTGCTGTAATTTTGGCTGGTCTCAGGACCTGCAAGCTCCCATGAGCAGCAAGGAAAATATTTGAAAATGTATCCCTAAAATCCAACTTGCCTTTTCAGCTCTGCATCTTTTCCTTTGCAGAGAGGGGGCTTTTCTGGGCACTATGGCAAAGATGATCCCAAAGTGGGAGGGAGGTGTGAAAGCTAAAAGGAGGTCAGGAACAGAAAGAGATGGCAATTTGGGACTGGTCTGGACCAGAAATACAGGACAACTTGGAATGGTAACCCTACCCTAATCTCCCAGGTAAGGAAAATATCCAGGCTTTACAAGCAATCCCTATTCAGAAATAGGAAAAATAGAGATTTGCATTCAGTCTATCCCTACATGTCACTGATGTTCTGAAGCTTAAAATAATAGCCTGTAATCCCAAGGGAGGCAGCAATTAGTAATTATGAGTGCAATATAGAAAACACATGTTGAAGAAATCCCAGTTCCTCTTTCCTTTCCCAGAAATCATTCCCTGAATTTTGTATAGGTGCTTTCTGTTCATGAACCTTCAATAAAGATCTTGAGCAGTAACACTGAGATGCCTGTGGGTTGCTCTGCTAGATTTGTCTGCATAATTTCCCAGCAAGAGGTGTCCATGCTGCCCTTTGCCATGCCAGAGTGGCTGCTGCAGCTCCCAGCAGTACCTGCACAGGAGTACAGTGGTAAAATGCACTGTTCTACAGCATGAGGTGTGCTAAAGGCTGAGTGAAATCATTCTCAGAAATGGGTGGCTAAAGAGATTACAATATTTTAAGAAATCCCCAGTGTCTGTCCCATGTGTTTGCAAATAGGATATTTGGTTATTTGGTGGGCTCTGGGTTTCTATGGGAACCTGATGGACTTGGAGAGACACAACAAAGTGAGGCCCTTCCACTCAGAGCCACAATGTTTTTGGTCCCAAGCACTTCACAGTGCAATAAATACAATATTTCAATGCCAGCAGAGCAGTGATATCATGCAAAGACATGACAGATCACACTTTTCTCATGTTAGGAGAGAGGGCTGGAACATGTGAGTATGTGTACAGGAGTCTGTTTGTAATGAAACTGCCATTATGGGGCCCTTGTGTGCTTGCAGTCCCATTTCATCGAGTTAAGAGTGCTCACTTTTCTTAATGCTTGCTTAATGTGTTTACTTAATACATTTAATATCCCATTGAGTCCATTTCCATTTACTGATGGAGCTTTTTTAGAGCATCATAGTGGCAAAGCTAAATAAGACACCTGTGAAAAACATCAGAAATTTTTACATATTGAAAGCACGAAGTGTAAGAGGGCAATGTCCAGTTTTTTAATGAAAATAATTAAATGAGGAAAACCTTTGGGACACACTGAAATAGAGCAACCAGACAGGAAGGTAAGAAAATTGTTCTGTGTACCCAAAGGGAAGCGGTGAAGAAGGCCAGTTTCTTTTTTTATGATGTTGCTCATTGTGGACATAAATGATGCCCAGTTTGGGAAAAAAAATTTAATAATAGTACAAGATATTGCCCTCTGTGCTCCCAGTTTGCCATCTGACCTCATCACTCTTGCATTCCTGGATGCAAAACAGCTCAGTTTCAAGGGAAATACTGGAGATCTCTGAAGAAACCCTGTGACCTGGTAGCTAGGACACTCTCTTTATCTGAAGGAAAGGAAGGTATCGGAACCCAGGACATTCCTCTGGCTGCCCTGGAGGACTCAAGACCCTGGCAAGGGGCTCAGAGACCGTGGCATGGAGTCAAAAATACCTGTGCCTTTGATTTTAGTCCATGGAAACAATTACCAACTCTGTGTGAAGATTTACAAGCCACAAGAGTTTGAGTAGAATGATAGTTAATATGTCACAGGGTGAAAAAGTAGAATTTTGGGGATTTAGGATGGGGGTTCAAGAGGCAAGATGGAGGAATCTGGGCATGTCCTGTCCTTCTTCTTCTTGTCCTCCATCTTCTGCTGTGATGGTGACACTTCTGGATTGGTTTAGAGACAGACTGTCTAACATAGGTGATAGATATTGGAAAATTATTGTAAATAAAGAACATGGAGCTTTTAGTATAAAAAGCCAACACCACCCCAAGGGCAGGGACTGTGCCACAACCTGACCTGCTGGACAGAGCTCAGCAGGTCAGAGAAAGAATGTGATAGATAAGAGAAAATAAACAACCTTGAAAAGCAGAACTGAGGAATCTCAACTTCTTCTTTGGTCATGGGGCTGGGAAAAAGGACTTTTAATACCTCAGGAGCCATTCCAACAACTCAGAACCCGAGAAAGCTCCAGGAATAGTTCTTTGCAGTGACAGGGAAAGAGTCTTCCCCTTCTTTCCAAGTCCTCTCCCTCAGGGCACTGCTCAACAGCAGCTGCTGCTGAGGTGGATGCCACCCATGACCCACAGCTTGCATTGCCCAGGGCTCTGCTCTCAGAAAGAAGGAACTGGTCCAAGTTTTGAAGAAGATTGATTTCAACCTGATGAACATCTTTCTGCAGTGTATGTGCACTGCCCAGTGAATGCTTGAGCCTCTCCTTCCCAGCTAAAGAGGACAGAGGGAAAGCAATGAGATGAGGGTGACTGTGTGAAGGTGTGAAGAGCCAGAAATTCATTCTGCAAACTGTGCTTCTTCTCTGGCCCTAGCACTCTAATAGCCTGGAGCCATTTGGCCCCTAGATTGCAATACTCAGCAACAGAAAAAGAGAGAATAATCTACTATAGGCACTTTACAGAGACAGGAGTTATCTTTGAGGCTATGTAGCCAGACATTGTTTTATTAAAGCATCTGAAGCTAGAGCCAATATGTCAATATTCACTCTCTTTATAAACAGTGTGTCACAAATAGGCAGACAATCTTGACACTATGTGGGTTTTCCTACAGCCTATTCATTTCTACATTGCATTGTTCAACCAGTTATTTTTAAATTTTCATTATTTTGCAGACAGTGCCCTGATTATTCCATGAGAATGGTATCCTTTTAAATACCTTTACAAATGCCTTTACACATGATTAACATTAACCCAAGACCTACCTGCTTCCCTGTGCCAAGGTCACAAATACCAGATAAATATTCCCAATGAGGAAAATAAAAGATAAGTACAATTTTTACAAGTTAAAGGGCTGCTGTGAGGACTTTTTTTGAAAGACAAAAATAGGAAAGGAAGGTAGAAAACCATCTTGGCCTCATTTAAAATGTAATTCCATCTCACACAGGTGAGAGCTCTAGCTTGGCCTTCTCCTGCAGGAAGTGTCAGCAAACAGGCCAGAGTGATTTGGTTGTTGGATGCACAGACACGAACTTGTGATTATTGAAATGCATCTTTACTGCATAGGAAATTGTGTCTCCAACAACTTTTACCAAAGCATTTATCTCCTATCAACTTCAGTCAGACCAGAATTAAATTTTGGGCAAGACTCTCTGACTGTTTCACTTCCCCAGGAATAAAATGTGTGCAGAACAACCTCCACCTACCCCAGAGGGGCTGGGAAGATTAATGGCAGGAAAGCACCTGGATCCCAAGGACAGACATTTGCCCTAGTTATGTCTGTCTATGAAAAATGATCAGAATTCCCTTGTTTCTCAGAAAATGGTCATGGTTACTTTAAAAGACATATTCAAGCTGTGAGTTATGAACTCAAACACCAGAATAGTTGAAACTATTAACAAGTAACATGTAACTCTGTAAATGTATTTCACTGGGAAAAGGTCAGCATTAGAGATACGAGACAGCCTTTCACATTAGAATAACTCATATCACCTTCTCTTCATCAGTCATGTATTTCCATAACTGCTTTCTTTCAGTCATTTCATTTAACTAAAAGGATTTATGCTTTGTGCCAAACAGCACTGTGGAAAAGGCATATTTATTGGGTCTGCATTGCAAAATCTTTTCTAAGTGTTAGGAGCCCTCAGCTTTTTCAACAAATAATTTTATTATTTATTGCACAATAAACACTCCTAGTTTATATTTTGTTCAGTTTAATTACACCAGTAACATGCTGGGCAACATTTCTATTTTTCCTCCTGTAACTAACTGGTATCACAGCAGACTCCTGTGAACACTCATTACAGATGAGGAGCACTGACACTCACATTAGACCACTTTGGTTTCCTACACACAAATGTTTTTAAAACATTGAAGTCTTTGGGCTGAAATATTTCAATCAAAGGAGCATGTGGCTGGTTTGTGTCAACACACACATGAGGTACAGACAACTGTGCAAACACTGAATTATGGCACAGTGCAAAACTCCCCAAACTTCTCCACAGATGCATTTCAAAACTTCTGTCCTCCTACAAGAAGATCATGAGCACTGCATTTTGTGCATGGCAGGGTTAGGATCTACCATCCTTTTACTCATTTGTGTGCAGCATGCAGAGAAAGGGGACAACAAAGTGATTTCATTATTCCTGCTCCACATTCTTCCTTCATGGATTCACTGATGAGCAGGAATACTGCTACTGTTGAGATAATTAGCACAGGCAGTTAATAAGAGATTGTTAATGTTTCACTGAAACACAAATAGCAAAGGATAAATAATTCCTCCCTTAAGATCCAAACCAGAAAGAATAATTAACAGCTGGAGGGGAGGGAGAGCAAGAAGCTAGAACACACTCCAGAATTCCCATCTGCTACCCAATTTTTGCAGGAAAACGTGAGTGTTTGTGCATTATATCATTTATTCAAACATCTATCCAACACCAGAAAATCACCTGCACAACTCCTCACTGAGTTCAGTGATAGCAGAATTATACCTGAAATGGAACATACTTATCCTTGGAAATGGGAGATGATAATAAAGTGATAATTTGGTCAACTTCTTTATGAAATGTTGTTCAGTCTGTGTGGTCACCAATTGTTGCAGTGTTGTGAAGGTCCCCAGGACAAGGTGAGAGATGAGAATTGACTACAGGTTCTTAGAAGGCTGATTATTAAATTACATTATTTTATTTTATATTTATATTATTAGTTTTCTTTTTTAATTAATTTTAAATATTTATTTTTAATCTATTTTTATTTTATTTTTATTTTATCTTTTAATTTTTATATTTGTAAAATGTTTTTATTTTTTATTTTTTATTTTATAAAAATTATGTACTAAAACTATACTAAAGAAAGAGAAATGGAGACATCAGAAGGCTAGACAAGAATGAATAATAAAAACCCGTGACTGACCAGAGTCCTGAAACAGCTGGACTGGGATTGGTCATTAAGTTAAAACAATTCACATGCTGGGTAAACAATTCTCCAAATCACATTCCAGAGGACCAAAACATGGAGAAGCTGAGGCTTCTCATCTTCCCAGGAGAAGAAATCCTGGAAAAGGGATTTTTCATAAAATATCACAATGACAAGTCTGCATGGAAATCTTTGCAAGATCAGGGCTGCAGCTTTATAGTATGGTCACCTCATAACCCAGTATCCTCACCTTTGGCCTCTCTATGAAGAGTTATAATCCTTCTTTCACTCCTTGCTTTCTCCAGCTCTGTCATTCTCTTTCCTGTTAAGAAAAAAAGCCTCACCACTTCTCAGTATTTCATAAGTTCTTTTGCTCCTTGGGGAAAGGGAGAAACATACAAAGCAGAATTAAGACTTAACAACCCTGTGTTTTAATTCAGGACCCCTAGAAAAAACAGCTGTAGCTAACTCATCCAGCATTTCATGCCACCTCAGGTAGTGCCCTACCACATTTTCCTCTAGAAGACTTTTTTTTTTCTTCAAAGGGATTTTCCCCATAATCCTCTTCCTAGGCCACAGGCAGCTCCCCCCTAGCTTATCACCACACCACATTTTTGCTTGCTAAGCCTCATCATGATTTGTACTCCTTTTTGGCACAAACCCTTCTCCTAAGCACAGCCCTGGCCAGACACTCCCAGACTGTCAGTTCCTAAGTCTATGTCACTCTTGCTCCCTCTGAGCTGAAATACAGAGAGGGAAAGTCACCCACTCTACTGGGACAAGCCACCACTAAACCTTTTTGCTCTTGGAAGGAGATGCTCTACACCAGAATATCCATTTCAAAAAAGCAATTTCAAGGTGGACCTTTTCAGGTGTTTGGAGTATGTGGTTGCCTGATTCCCATTACACACTGATGGTGCTATATATTAAAAAAAAAATACTGCCCATCAGAGTCTGCCATTTATGCATCCCTTCCAGAGTTCTGCCAAGCCTCAGGGCATAGCAGAAGAAGGCACTTGTACTTGCCCCTTACAGCAATTTTCATTTGCTGTGTATCAGTAAAAGTCCTCTTTTTCTCTTGGGGCCTCTGCCTCTTTAGGCAGCAGGTGAGCAAGTTTTGTAGCTGACAGCAGGCAACACCCCTCTGTCACTTCCCTTGTACAAGGAGAGCCACAGACCAAGAGCAAGAGCTGTTCTTGCTCCCAGGCTGTGTGCACACACAGAGGGCTCTGCAGTGCAGGGCAGCACACATTGGGAAGGCAGGAGTGCAGAAGCAGTGTTTCCATGCCCAGACACTTTCCTGTTTCTAGGATTACTGATGGGCTAAGGAAGGGACTAAGGAATCACATCTATTTCTAAAATCATCAGACTAAATCACTGAGATGTGTTCTGTCTGCAGCCCTGAGGAGAGGCAGTTCTGGAGGAGAAGGATTAGTAAAAAACAGAATGGAAATACTTCATGTGCTATGACAACGTTTGCTTATCTAGATTTAAAAGAATTCACAGATCTGCTTCTCCATGGGTCTCAGTGCCCTATCATTAGCTACTCAATGGAATTTCAACAGCTTTTAAGTCATCAGGCTCACAGAAACCCAGGCAGCAAGCCACTTTGAGCTATCACTTGCTTCAGTGCAGGTAGAAGTCCACTCTGCCTTTTGCAGTGTACTCCAATTCTTTAAATATGGATTACTTCAGTCCTTTAAACAGAAACTCATTCCAGAGTCCTGGAGAACATTCTTCTAATTGCCTTAGCTCTTAATGGGCACACAGGTCAGGCACCCTTCTGATCTCAGCTTGATGATGCAAGTTTGATCCTTGTGCTGGACAAGCTCCCAGCATAACAGATCATAGCTGGCATCTTGTGCACCATCCATGACCTCAAAATGACCAGTGGAGATCCTGGGCTGGCCATGCCAGGCAAAATGTTTTCCTCAGAAGGAGGAGCCTTGCATCTGCAAATGCTCATGGAAATGTGCATCTCCATAGCTGGTCTGTGACAGCGTGACCGTAACCTGTTAATAGGTGACCAGGCATGGACAAGGCAGCTGAAAAGGAAGGTCAACAGGCATTGTCCAAATGAGATCAGATGCAATTCTTTCTTTCTAAGGCACAGACAATACCTGCATCCTCCTCCTAGCCTCAAAACCTCCACATTGCTGTAGATGAGGTTCAGGCAGTTTGCTTTAATCCACACCAAGATGTGACTGACAGAGGAGCTGACTTCCAGCACTCCAGATTCACTCTGAAAATGTTCCCAAGCAGCTCAGTGCTTGTATAGGCACATGGTGGGGCACACAAACATATAGACACAAAGTACTGGCAAAATTTTGGAGCCTCAGTCCAGACTGGAGACATGCAGGACTTCCAGACTCTCAGCAGTCTTAAATTAGAACTCAGGCCTGATCCAAAGTCCACTAGGAGTCTTTTCACAGGCTCCAGATGTTAGGCCTCTATGTACTGAAAGAAGAACTGAATTCTCCCAAGAGTAGCAAATTAAACTCAGATAGGTACTGGCTAGGGGAGAAAAACATTGATGAGATATGTTCATCCCTGGGAGTATTTATATCTAGAGAACCAGGCTTCTTGTTTATCTGTAAAGAAAGTACAGCCACAGCATGCTGTATAAATGAGCAGTATTTTGATAATTTAGTAACATTTTCTATTTATACAATTGGGCAATATTTCACTCTCCTCCTGCACTCTGAATGTTACCTGTGATGCCCTTGTCTTTACACATCTTTCATGACTCTGGGAGAAACGACTACCACAGACATTTCAAAGCACCACCAGTGATTTCACAATGTGGTAAAATACAAGGCATATTGCAACTACAAAATACATTTTAATGTTTCCAAAACCTGTTTCTGTTGATGAACCATAAAAGGGAGAAGTTCCAAACACTATTTCTTTGCTTATCTTCCCTGCCTGGGCTCTGACATTACAAACTGAGAAATGTTATGAGTCTGAATGAACTGACCACCTGCAATAACCAAATTTCTTTCTACTATTTGAACAGCAAATATGCACAGGAAATGCAATAACCTTCTATATATGTCAAAAGGGCAGAGGAATCCTTAAATTCAGTGGTCTATTTGTATAA
This sequence comes from Euphonia xanthogaster, assembly GCA_034509185.1. NCBI lineage: Eukaryota > Metazoa > Chordata > Aves > Passeriformes > Fringillidae > Euphonia > Euphonia xanthogaster. The sequence continues at coordinate 65,473,000 of JAYDZK010000202.1, forward strand.
TTGCCAAAAGGCCCTGCAATGCAGGCCAGAAACTTAATAAAAGTGGGCAATGTTCTTTTCAAGCTGGAATAACACTGGTTTCCATTTAGAAAAGCAACGCAAAAATCTAATGCAGCACAAAAAGCATTGCATGAAAGCAATTTTTGATCCCACTCACTTTTGCAATTTCCCTACTGCAGATTTCCTTCCTATTTCTTTCCATCTCAAATCAGAGCAGCAATCTTTGCTTTCTTAAATCATCACAATGACTTAATGCAGGCATTTTACATCCACCGTGGCCATGATTAATGGAAATAGATTTATCCCCACTGCTTAATGTTAAACAGCTGAGGTCAGGTTATATGCTAATTTAAACTTCAGATAATCCTCCTGGCGCCAGTAGGATCATGTATGGCACAAACCATTGCTCCAGTTGCATTTCTGTCTCCTGGAGCCTTCCCCTGCATCTTAACAAACACCTTTGGTAGGGTTCTGGTGGCTACAGAGCAATGAGAGTCATTCACAGAAGATGGTATTTTGTGCTGCTGCTTGCAGATGGCAGTACTGGGATTTGCAACTCACAAAAAAACAAAAAAAAAAACCAACAAAACCAAAACTGGCCTAAAACCAGACCATAAAAGCAGGACAATAAAAAAATCTCGACACATATTTTTGTGGAGCAGAAGTAGTGAAGCAAACTTTTCAGCTAGGCAAAGGTAATGGTTAAATCCTCTAGTGTCTAGTGAGGTATCAGCTCCTGCTGAAATTTGTCCTGCAGGTGTGAATTTTATAACAGCTCTTCTTTTAGAAGGCCTCAAGTGCTTGATAAGACAAAAAAATTACATAGCATTCTCCCTTTAAAGGCCTCTGAATTGTGTATTTTCTTACCAAACTACCTATTTTAAAGAAAATTGTAGCATTTTTCCAGAGCTGGTAATAAAAGTACTGAAAGAGGCAGAATCAGATAGAAACACACCAAACATGACTCTGGGTGCCTCAACTCCTTTGGAAGCTGCTTTGGAAAAGAAGCAAACAAGAGGGAGCATTAGAAAAGTATTACCATCTGCAGTTGGGGTCTTCAGACAGCGAAATTAAGCACACTTAAATCTCACAAGCTCTGAAACCCCTCTCTAGGAGGGTACCCCACTCTTCACTGGCTGTAGAGACCCACTTCCTTTCTAAGACATCTGAAGTGAATGCTGAAAATTAATCTCTCAAGTTGTCAATTTTGAAGACCAAAAGCTCTGTGGATCTAGTGGATCCTGCAAAACATTCCCTCAGTGAAGCCACAGTTTCCTTTGTCAAATTGGAATAACCCCTGGATGTGAGACAGTCTGTGAGCAGCCCCTCCATGAGATGAAGCTCATTCCTAAGGACTTCTAGGAAGAGAAGCAACCACATTGCTTATACTGAAACACAGATGGCACAAAGGCAAAGAGTGCAAAATTGCAAAAATTCAGATCTTTTGTGATATAAATATGGCACATCCTCTGGGATATTTGTGAATATTGAGATGTGAGGTGAGCACTGTTTCAGCAAGAGAAAGATGCTGCATTTGGCTAAAAAGACTGCTTCACCTATCCGTTCAGTGTTGCAGAACTACAACACATTTGCAGAAAAACCTTCACCACTACAGCACCTGTTGCTACTGAAAGGCCAACTGGGATCACTTCTACTTCATTTCTGGTAATGCTCCATCCCAAGCGCAGCTGCAGCCACTGGGGTTCTGTTCTGACATCTGTAGGATAACTGGCAGGCAAGGACTGGGTGTGCTCCCTGAAATGTCTCTGTGATCTTGTAAAATAACTGAGCACAACTAAAGAAGTATCAAGAGATGCAGAGCTAGAATTAGTGAAAGAAAATTGAGTTTTATTACTTATATTCTAGCAGCATACAGGAACCACAAGTGGGATCTGAGTCTCAGTGTGCCAGGCAACACATAAATACACAGTGGAAGCCAATTCCAGCCCTGAAGAAGTTACAGTCTTCAGAAGCAAGAGAGGTGGGGGGTGAGAAAAGAAACAGAGAGAATTAATATAAACACATCAAAACCAGTCACAGAGCTAGGAGTAAAAGTGTTTCTTTCCAGGCTCTGAAGCCTCTCCTCTGTCCAGTCTGTCATGCTGCCTGCTGATCACAAGTTTGACATCTTTAATAAGTTCACTTTCCCCAAGATCCCTGTGAGCCAAGCTGTGGGGAGCTCCAAGCAGAAAGCAGGTGGAATCACATCCCCAGAAACAAAAATGATCAGTTTATTCTGCTATAAATCTTTGTGAATCTACACTAGGTTATTGCTCCTTTGTCCTTTATTTCTCTTTTACCATCTTTTTTTTTTTTTTTTCCTAAGTAGGTCACCTCATCTCCTGAAGTATGAAGCCGTAAGACTATGAAAGCATAAAGGAGATTTATTTCTCTTTTTGTGCATGATCTTCTCTCCTGAAAGAAGTATGGGAATGACTACAAGGTTCATCATCGACTTCCAAGAATAGACAAATGCCTTTGTTAGGCTTCTGTGGCATGTCTCAAACACAGGCAGCACGAAATCCTCAGTGAAGGCAGAAGAACTCTTGCCATTAAGTTGTTCACTAAAACACTTGAGCATGGTCCAAGAGTGATAAAAGGTCAGAGAATAATTTAATTTGAAATTTTTAATTTGTTAGACTTAACATAAGGCCATTAATGTGGGGTTTTTTTGCCTCCCTGTGTCAGACCTCTCTGTTCCTAGATACACATTTATATTAAATTTATGATTTACAAGCATCATGATAGACTGCCCTTTGCTAGCCTCTTAGAGGGCTCTCAGTCACAATGATTCTTCACATATTTTGCTTAATTACATTTTAATAAGTTGATCTTGAGAAAATAAAATCCCCAACAACTTAAGCCCTGGACATGTCTAATACATGAGGTTTTCGTAGCATAAAACCAAGCACTTCTTTTTTCCCCCTCAGTATTCTTATTTTGCATCTTTTTAAACTGATTTCTTTTTGTACTGATTCTAGAGGTCTCAGTTCACACCACCAAAAATTGATATCAACAACAGATGCTTTTTCTTGGGAAACACCTCCACATGAAACAAGGCAAGATTGAAGAAACCCATAGAGTGGAGCAGAGCCTGCAATCAGGCTGTTTGTAGTGTAGGAAAAGCTTGTGGCTATTTTATTAAGAGGTGGATGCCAATGCTATGATTCCAGAGCTATTTATGAATGTAGCAGACAGCACACTCAAGCTCCCATGTGCACATTAACACAGAGTGTTCACCAGAGTCATGAAGGACCTTGATTCACCAGTGGACATTTAAACAAACTCACCGAAATGCTGGCATTCCACTTTTATGGAAGATGCTTCTGACAATAGATTAATGACATATGTCCTTGAAAAATTAATGATATGACTCCATGTTCCAAGCTTCTTATGCAACAGGCAGATCCTTGCTGTAATATAAGCAGTAAAATTATGTGGAATGGGAAAATCTCTTTAGAAAATTAAAACAGAAAAGAGCACACTAAGAATCTCTAATTTTTAAGGTGTTCCTATCTCAATTTTTCACTTATATTTAAAGCCTACTAGCTTCCCTCAGGGCCAACACCCGTTAAGATCCAATACCTTTCTTAGGAACTAACCTGTTCCAGATTGCAAGGCAAGATGTATTCCATTACCATCTGTATGGCAGCTGTCTTGTGTCAAGTGGGCAATTCTCCTTATCTCTCTCCCTGAGTGATCACAATCAC
>JAYDZK010000202.1:65485905-65499406 GCA_034509185.1 Euphonia xanthogaster
TCAAGAGTTTCTGACAGCCACAGAAATGGAGTCAACAGAGAAATATTTCCTCTTTCCTACCCCAAGTGTGCAATTTCTGCACAGGGATTTTGGGGTCAGAGGCCCAGGTCAGGTCAAGATGAAGTCTGGGTGAAGGCCAGATTTTCTGAACTTGAGATGTCACAGCTTAGACATTTACTGCCTCTGGAGTGAGTAGTGAGACACTCACAGGTTTGCCTCAAAAGAGGTGGAGGTGCTGAGCTTGACCTTGAAATCCCTGGTCCACTCCAGGTACTCCAAAATTCCATCTTGCTAATTAAAATTTGGCTTCTAGTGCAGTTGTAGCATTTAGCTCAAGAGGTGAACAGATTAAAAACTGCCATTTTTCTCTAAAACTCAGAAACCTTTCCCAAATCATTAAAAAAATAATGCCTCTGCTTGATTCACAGAACCCACACGAAATATCAGAGCAAGCTGTGGCACAGAGGTAACTTTACAATATTGTCTTTTTGCCCTGTAAGCACACACTCCTGATGTGTGCTAACACACACACACCCCCACACAGAGCCACACTTCCCTTCAAAACACAGAACTCTAAAACATATTAACACAACTCCAGGCTTTTATTCTTTTCTTTCTGCAACTTTTATTACAAAGCCACAGACACACTGTGCCATTCTGTCTCCTTTGATGTGTTCAGTTATTGTATTTGTCACCAAATGAAAACCACAGAACACTTTTTATCTTCAATGTCTGATAAGTTTCCAGTTTGAAAGGGGCCAACCACAGAAAGATTGTCCATACAAAGTTAAAAAATGCCACGCACCAACTGGTAGGTAAAGCCATGTTTGATCTGTAATGCAAATAAAATTAACAAAGATAGTGAGTTTTAAGCCTAAAGTTCCTTTGATCTTTGAAGCTCCATGGTTTTAAAAGTACAACTGCCTTCTGTATCACAGCCTGGCATGCACATCTATATGCCTATATGCATACAAATACATAAAATGAAAAATCTTCTGTGCTCAACATAGGGTCAGTTACCACAAAGAAGACAACGGCTTTCTTTGAACACTCTCTATTTAGGAATGAAGATGCATCCAAATCTTTTCCCACTTAATAAAAAACATATTCATACACAAGTGTGACCTTGTTGAATTTATTTAAACAGTGGAAGACTTTGCAATATATGCAAGGCACAATCAAGCCCTAAAATTCAATGGCATGCAGCAGGGCTTGGGACAGAGCGACTCAGAAAAGGTTTTAGAGGTACCTTGTGAAGGAAAAATAATTCCTCAAAAATGTGAAATCCACCCAGGCACAGCAAGCCAGAGCAAGGCCCAGACAACAAACACAGCCCCTCCTAAAGAGGGCATGTGATGCTATTTCCCTGGGAGGAAATCTCACACCATTTCTGGTGGTCAAGATGGAGCAAATAGCCAAGGCAAGATGAAATCCCCAAGATTTCTGCAAATCAAGACTTTTATAGCATCTCTCATGGTGCACCCAAAACTGGAGCTGCATTCCCAGTGCCACAGCAGAGAGCTGCAGCTGCCCTGGGCTGATGCACTGCCCACACAGGGTAGTTTACTAAATGCAACATTTGCCTTTGGAGAGCTCTGTCAGCAGCACTAGAGATTTATCTTTGCAGGGCAGGAAGAAGCCCCTCCTTCCACTTGAGCCATCTGACAAAGTGAATTTTTTGCCTGCTGGGAGCTGGGCCACACAGGGCAGGTGGAGAGTGCTACACACAGCCTGGAATTCTGTGCTGCATGGGAAATGCAGGAGTGCTCCTCTTAACCCACCAACCCCTCCCTGAGGCTCAGGGACAGAGCTGCCACTTGAACTGGTGCCATTAGAAAGCCTCTCAGGGTTGGCTTAGGGCTGAACCCCACAAACCCAGTGCACCCCTGCACCTCTGGAGCTGGTGTCAGTGCTGCTCACAGAGCATGGGGCAGAAGTGTCTCCTTGCTACAACACTGGCCCAGAGAGCAGAGAAGGGCCATGGGCTTGCAGGGGAATCCTGCCCTTTGCCATGCCCCTAATGCTGCTGGAATGTGCATGGGACATCCACCACATAGTAAAGTAGATTCCCACAGGCACAAGATATGAGATGCAGACTTCAGTACCTCATGGAAACATACACTTACTGTCTCCTTGAAATAAAGGCAATGCCCTTAGTGTATAGAGGCTTTTAAATTTATTTTTTAAACTTAAATGACCCAGTATACTTCAGCTATTAAGAACTCCTGCCTAAATCATGCCTTATATCTGTGCCTTATATCAGTGCTCACACTTAAGTTCAGGGAGAGCTGAGAGGATGCATATAAAGATATCCTTAATCTGAATTTTAGGGATTTCATGAATTTGTGTTGAACCCTCCTGCTGAAAAATACCAGTTATCAATGGGTTGCTTTATTGTAACCTCTACAGGAGCACCACCACGAGGGATGGCCTTCCTCTAGGGGTTATTACATGGATAAACTCCTCCTAAGGCAAGAAAGGGACTTTTTGGAGCAGAATGCATTGGTGAAGAAAGCAGGAGCTGATTCAGGGCCCCATCTCACAGCACCACGGCTGAGCAAACAGGGAACTGTTTGGTTTGCTGGTGATTCAAACAAACCACCAGAAAAAATCACTGTGGGTCAACACAGAGCAAATACCTCCACAAATGTTCAGAGAAAAGCAAAGCCTAAAGCACAGCTTTGTTTCAGACTAAATAAAAGTGTTTCACTTTTAAATGGAGCAGCTGGTTTGGTGAGGATCTCTTTCATGGAATAGGCTTGAGAAGGAAGTGATTCCAAACTTAAAAATCAGCATGTTTCAAATTTTCTTCTTTTTTTTTTTTTTTTTAACCATCAAACTCTAAATGAAAACAAGAGAAACAGTTTCATCATTGCTGAACCTGCCTTCTCCAAAGAAAATGTTGGCCCCTGAAGAGCTGGGTGCCTCTCTGTGGTGTGCAGCAGAAGAAAGGTTCAAGCCCCACTGAAGGGAAGCAGCTCCTGTGTTCCCTCCTCACTGTGCCCAGCTCACCCTCCACTGGCTCCTAAAGCAGCTGCAGTTACAAATTAAATGTTTCACCTTCATTTCATGATTTCCCCTTCCAAGCACCCTGAGGCCAAAGCTCTTTTTACAGCCTCACAAATTATTGTGCTTTGATTTACAAAATTTTCTTTAAAAAAAGCCAAACCAACAAACCACGATAGGTCTGGGCTTAAAAAACCAATGAACCATCCTCCCCACACCCCCCCAGAAATGCATAGTGAAACAGCTTTCCCTGTGAGAGAAGAACTCTGCTGCTGAGGATGGCTGGGGTCCATGAGAAGTGACCTGGGCACTGCAGACCCCCCCAGTCAGAATACAGACAGTGGAAAAGATCAGTTTCTGATGGACAGGATGGCACCAGCAGCACCTGAGGTGACAGGAGATGACACCTGGCTAGTGTGAGAAGGCATAGGGACAGGTGGCCTCCAGGTTAGGAGTAGCCCAGTTGGTCACAAGCTACATCAAGTGTGTTCTGAGCATGGCATCTACAGAACCTGGAAAAAAAAAATCTTTATTTTCTTTGATCAAAAATACATATAGAAATGCCTGTTTTGAGGAAAATATCATACATTTTTTTTCTTGTTTAACAAAATAAATTAAATATACATGACTTCTGTTTAAACTCTATATAGAATTACAAAGGTTTTATATTTTGCAATTGGATTCATTCCCAGTCCATATAGGTATTTAATATGGTCCTTATTTATTTTCTCTTCTTTCTGTTTTTACTGTTGTTTGAACTGCAATGTTTTATCACTTATGAAGTGATATCTGAGGGGAGGGGACAACCACACACAACCTACGTGGATATTTCTCAAATGCAATTTTTTCCTACAAGATTATTTCACTCTGCTTCTTACTATTTTTTCTAATGCTCTCACGTATTTTGCATTGATGCAGAAAATCCAGTAGCTTATCACTCTAAGCCATCAGAGAAGGACAGTGTGTTTTGCTTTCTTCACCATCAGCAGTTCAATTATTATTATTAATTATTATTATTTCTTAAATATAAATATAAAGGTGTTCTGTACAATGTTCCTTTTTCCTTCTTTCCTTTTTCCTGGCAGTGGCATTGAGTCCTAGGACCAGGGGAGTGGAGCTGATTGGCAGAACATCCCATGGGAAACAAGATGCCTTCACCTTGCAGAAACTGAACCAACCAGCTTGGATGGCTGATTGTGCTGACCACGACTGAGAGGCACGTGGCATTTCACCTTGTGAACAGAAATTGGTTTTCTCAGACCCTCTTGTGTTATTTTCTTTCCCTGGAAGAGATGAATGGGTTATGTCTCTGGTGTTTTGGCACTAAACCTCAAGTAAGTTAGAGCTTGAGCCACTCAGAGCAGGAGAGGTCTGGGGGCTTCCCATCAAAAGAAGTGATGCCCAGCAGGCATCCAGGCCCAGCCAGAAAAGTGCCACACACACCTCTTGCTCTACCTGCTCCCTTCAGTAACACAAGGAAGGAGCTGGTGGTTCACATCCCTGTGTCCCATCTCACTTGTTGCCACTTTGATTTGATTAAAATATCCAGGAAGGCTCTGCTGCTGGAGACAGCTGCCTCTCTGCTGTGAATTGGAGTTCCTTCATTATTCCTCGGCTACATCCTGATTGCAATAATTAAAAAAAAAAAAATCTCTTTTCTCTCTGTGTCTTTCTCTATTATATATATATTTATATAGATAGATATAGATATATACACATATATATATACACACATACACACACGCATATACAATTATATATATATGTATATATATATTTAAAATTACATATATAACCTTTTCTGTCTGCTTTGCCTGTTGCTGGCAGTGCTGAGCTGACTTGGAGCAGTCTCTGCTGAGGTACCACGAGGAAAAAAGCCCAAAGGAGCCGCTGTACACGGGGCCAGCCCTCAGCACTGGTACTGGATGTGCTGGTGCTGGTGCACTTTGCCTTCCACGTGCGAGTGGGTGTGGGTGTGGATGTCCGTGTAAATCTTTGGGTACATTTTGGGGGCCATGGCAGGGGCCAGGCCGGGCCCTTGGGACAGTAAATGCTGCTGCTGGGCCACGTATTCCTCGTAGTTGATGGAGGAGATGCAGTCCTTGTCGGGGAGCTGGGGGACGCAGGCGCGGTCGCGGGGCTGCGGGCGGTGCGCGGGGGCAGCGGCGGGCGGCGAGCACGGCTTCTTCTTGGACTGGCACAGCCACAGCAGGATGGTCCCGAAGATGAAGACGGCCCCGGCCGGGATGCCGATGATGACGGGCCAGGGCAGGCTGCTGGCAGAGGAGGGGGGCACAGGTGCACTGGGAGGCTTGGGATCTGGGCACGGCAGCGGGGGAGAGACAGAAAGAGTTAATGAAATGCAGGCAAAGTGGATTCAAAACACATGTCACACTTGGGCTGGCTGCTGGACAGACTGTCTGGCAACTCTGCCAGACCACGTAACAAGGGAGAAATCAAGCCAGCACACGATGTTTGGTAACTGCTTTGCTTTTCAGTGCTCCTGGAAGGACAAGCAACTCATTTTCTCTGGTTTAGGGGTCAGGAGGGGAGTCTTTGGGGGATTTTATAACTCTCTTATCCAAGCTTTAATGGATGCACACTAGAGCCAGCCTGAGAGAGTTTCCTAACGCTCTGACTCCGTGAAGGAAAGGGCTTTGCTGCCCAGACTGAAGGACACAACACAGGACATGTCAGTAAAACCTCACTGTCACCAGCCCAGGAGGCACAATCAGGTTGCACAGAGCCACAGCACGCTGCCCACCCACCTCTGCCAGGTGCAGCTCTGCCTGCAAGGGCTTCAGACACTCTCTAGAAATCCTGTCTAGCAATCATGGATCTACCCAGCAGTGCTCCACCATGGCAGGGAGAATGAATGTGGGGTTTTGGAGGTGTTGGCTTGACTTTCTTGTGTAGTTGGGAGGAAGGCTGAAGGATGGGAAAAATGTAGGGGAGCTGGTGGCCCCTCCTTGGTTCCTGAGCCATGGAGAACTGAAAATCCATTCAGCACAGAAGTGTATCCCCAGCTTCCTACCCCAAATGGGCTCTATCTCCACCAGTCTCTTTGGAGCTCATGCTGGCTTTTCAAGGGCAGTAAATTCAGCTACTGGAGGAGATAAGATGCTTTAGACATCATCTTTCACAACTACCTCCTCCTTTATCTCTCTGCAGCTGGCAGTCAGTGGCTATCCCTAGATAGCCACTCCAGTTTCTCAGCCTGAGCTCCTGATTTATAGACCCAAAAGGAGTCCTGGGGTAAGATTCTAGTGGTGAAAATCCTTGTCTAGATAGCTACCAGCTGGAATATCCAGTGCCTTGAAACATACCCAGGCACAGAATTCAGCTTGCAGGGAGACACCCAGAAAAAATCCAAAACCACAGGCTATCTTAATCATTCAATATGTTATATTCAAACATCTATCACTTAACTTTCAAGCTAAACTTCTTTAAGACACTAATGTCTTTTTCGCTCCTTCACAAATAATCCTATGGGTAGCTTGAAATGTTAAATATATACCATGTGGTCTCTTTGAAGTTAGGAGGACCTATACTTTGACCTTAATAGATGAAATTTTGATTCACCAACTCTGGAAATTACAGGATAATTTAGGCTGGAAGGCGAGTCTGGTCCAGCCCCCTGTTAAAAACATGACACGATCAGAGAGCTGACCTATCAGCTGACCACAGAAAACAGAAGTCTTCATGCTGGTTGGCAGAAATCCTATGCTGGGCTGAAAAGAAAGTGTTTTGATATTCATCCATGTTCCTCAGAGATGTCAATGTCAAATCTGATAAATTTACAAGCAAAATGGTCTTTTTTAAATCATGGCTTTAAAACCACATCTTTGCATCTTAGGGCAAGCTGGGTTCTCCTTCTCCATCACTGCCAATATCAACAGCCCTGCAGGGTCTGGTTCTGGCACGAGGCCTCACTACAGTCCCATTTAAATCCATGGAAAGTCTCCCCCTGATTTCAGTGGGAGCTGGATCAGACTCTCATAGGCCAGAAACTCCCAGATGCTTGGAGTTCTATCCCACCCATGCTGATTTTTCCTTGGTATTTACAGGCCTTTCAGTTAGAGTGTAGTCCTAAATCCAAAATGTTTACCAGGGTAGAACTGCATAGTCAGCAGACGAAGGAGCAAATGACCAGGCAAGGATGGTGTGTCTCAAACACAAATGACACAGTCTCAGCTGGATGTGGCCACCAGCTCTGAGGTCTGGGGAGGGAAGGCAGCAGCTGTGTACAGGGGCCCCAGGGGACCACTGGATAAAAATTTAACTAATCATTCTGTTTTTCACACTCATTCATTTCATTTCTTTGTCACCCAGACAGTTTTTATTCTTCCCTCATTCTATGGGCCTGCATAATTGTTTCCTTTTACCAGTAAAAGCAATATAAATAAGGGCAAGAGAAAGGAGGAATTTTAGGGAATGAGGTTGCAAACTGTGCTGTTATTCAGTTCCCCTCTCCCATCCTGCAGCCTATCACTGAAGTGATTTAGTGTCTGCAACTGCAGTATCTTTTCCCAGCTTGCTCCTCTTTCATACAGAAGTAGATAATTCAATTTATGTCACCTGGATGACTGAGAGGAGCCTCAACAATGTCTGTAAGTATCTGCAAGGAGGTGTCAGAGCATGGACCAGGCTCTGCTCCATGATGCTGAGCAATAGGACACAAAGAAAGGGCAGAAACTGATGCCCAGGAAGTTCTACCTGAACATGAGGAAGAACTCCTTTACTGTGCAGTGACCAAGCACTGAACAGATTGCCCAGAGAGGGTGTGGAGTCTCCCTCAGTGGAGATATTCCAGAACCATCCTGACACAATCCTGCACCACATGCTCTGGATTGACTCTACTTGAGCAGGGAAGTTGGACCAGATGATCAGCTGTGGTCCCTTCCAACCTGGCCCATTCTGTGATTCTGTGGTTATTCCCCACAAAGGGAAAAAAGGAAATACCATCAACAGGATTTCAGCAGGGACTGATTTAAAACAGGGCTGATTTAGTCCCCCATTCATTCTTATCAGAACTGGGCTAACCTAAATCAGGACAGCATCACAGAGGGCCAAGGAGCCAATGGGCAACAGCAGTTGAATGAATAAATACCATGATGTCACAGACATATATTTATAAAAAATCATTTCGTTGGGATCTTTTCTCCTGAGAAGCTGAGAGGCCTTAGAAACAAAATGTAAACAATAATTATCTGCTGCTGTGGAATGCAACAGGTGCATCTTTGATTGGTCTCATGTGGTTGCTTTTAATTAATGGCCAATCACAGTCCAGCTGTCTCAGACTCTCTGGTCAGTCCCAAGATTTTATTATCATTCCATTCCTTTCCTTTTCCTTGCTAGCCTTCTGATGAAATCCTTTCTTCTATTCTTTTAGTATAGTTTTAATATATCATTTTCTTTTAGTATAACATATATCATAAAATAATAAGTCAGCCTTGTGGAACATGGAGTCAAGATTCTCATCTCTTCCCTCCTGGGACCCCTGTGAACACCTCCACAGGAGATGGCTTGACTCTGGTTAATGTTCTGTGCTGTGTTTTTTGATTGTGCTGAGCTGGGGGATTACAGATACTGACTTTGTCCAACTGGGAATGAGATGGGTCTGGCTGTGCTATGGACTGAGGAGATATTGATGAGGGCAAACTCCCTGGAGGGTACTGAGACTTCACAGGAGAGAGCAGGTGCTGCCTGAGGCGTCCCAAATGCCCAAATTTGACAGAAGGGCACGGGGTTCCATAGGTCCTGTGTGGTTTGTGCCCACTGCAGGAAGTTCTCTCATGTCCCAGTGCATCCCAGATAGCCCAAGGCACCAATCTGGGTTGCTAAACTGTGCCTTTGTCTCTTCCTCTTTTGTACCCCAGATAGAGGGGTCTGCATTTTGCTTCACTTTTAGCAGTCTGGTAAGTGGATAGACCCACCAAAATCTGTGTCCAGTGCTCACAAAATCAGCTTCTGTTTCATCACAGCCAAGTCCTCTCTCCTACCAGGACAGCTTTGAGAGGCTTTCAAGGCTCTTGAGACAGGCTCTCTTGCTGTGTGTCCTTTTGGAGAAGGACAAATTCCTAATTTGAGTGTAATCTCATCCCTTTGGTGCTGAGCAGAAAGCCATTAAGGATGTCAGAGACATATTTTAGCTGTTGGAAGTCCTTAGCATGAGATCTTAGACAGTTTGCTTAAGCAATTCCTAAAAGCCTCTATATTTCTATTGTTATTGTATCTTTCCTCAGTTATTTTCACAGAAGATTTTTCAGGAGGAAATTGGCAATTAATTACCATAACAATGATGATGATGATTAGCTGTAATAAGAATAGTGATAGAGCAGAGCTCACCACCCACATAAAACGCCACCAAACCCAGATGAATGAAATCACTGCAGGAAATATATGAGTATTAAATTCATAAAGCAATTTTCTCCGGTGTTGTTAGCACATCTTCTGGTGTAATCTGAGAAAATAGATGTTCACGTGGCAGCTGTAAATATTCATCTGCACAAGGAGATTTCAGTCCCTTGCCTCCTGCTATTGGTTTTTCTATTGCCAGGAATTTTGTTGTTTTATTCCCCTCCAAGCCGAGTGTGAGAAGGCAGCAGGTGCACAACAGCAAAGTCAGAGATGGCGCTGGCTGAAATTGAATTCACCCCTGTTGAATCCTGATGAACGTTTCTTATCTCCAGAGCCACTCCTGCAGAGAAACGTTTTTATAATCTATTTGGACATTATGAGGGGTAAAAAGGGCTCGTGGGCCTGTTTCATCCGGGAGTAGAGGATGTGGGCATGTGCAGTGCCCTGCACGAGGTGCCCCAGATCCTCCTGAGTGGCTCTGAGCTCCTGAGTTAATGCAAACAGCATTATGTTCCCTAAAGGAGCTTTATAGTTAGAAAGAGTTATATGGTAATAAGAGTTATATAGATGCAATACACCTGGGGTGTATAAAAATGCTCAAATTGCAACCCTTTCAAAGAAGTTATCATCCTTGGAAGTGGCTATAAACATGTGTGAGCAGGAGCTGAGGGCTGAAAGGGGAAAAAAAAGTCAGCTGAAGTTTTCTATTCCCACTTTCCCAGCCCCTTCCTGTGAAATTCAAAGTTATATCAAACCTATTGGAATAATTCAGAGCCCTGTATGATGGAGCAGTACCATCTTATGGGGAGCCATAATCCTAAGAAGCCATAACCATACAAATAACCCCTTCACTCTCCAAATAAATGACCATACATAAAAAAAAAAAAGAAAAATCTATAAATGCAGCTCTACACACAGCAATATTTCATTTTTCTTTTAAGAAACATGTCAGGAACCCTACTGATGTTGCTTTAATTCATTTTATTATACATCTATTTATTTTCTAACCCTCTGAGGAAAATGAAGTCAAAGAACATGTACCTGTACTTTTATGTTAAAAGAGTTGGTTTCCATTCCACTTCTGCTTTCACTCTGCAATCTGTTCTTTTGAAAAGCAAAGTAGATTAAAATATTTGCTTTATTTGAAATTTTCCTGCTGGGAAAGAATTTAAAGGTGACAGCCAAAAAAGACTTCATTGTAGAATGTAAATTCCTTTTGACAAAAACCTGTTTTCCAGCAAAAACAAACCAATGCATAATCCACTCACCCTCACTTCACAAAGCAGTGGAGCCATGTAATCTTTCATATGAAGCTAATTTCAGAGAGAAATTTTCTCAGCCATTCTGGAAGAATCAAGATGGCAAGGTCTTCACAAAAACCCAAACCAAGATTTTACTGGAAACCATCAGATAAGCATGAACATTTTCCTCTTTTAACATCCAGGTGCACACAAACCTCACTGATCTGCACAAGCAAGCTGGAAAGTCTCCTTCCAGATGGCACAGTGATGGCAGTTGTGAAAAGAGAGTTATTTTTTCCCAGTGTAACTCAAATGATTCATCTCAACTTAGGTTTGAGTAAAAAAAAAAAAACAAACCAATTTATCATAATGATCTCCCTTTGAGGTGGGTTTTTTATCCTACTTAAAACACATTCAAGGCACATGATGTTGATGAGCTCCCGTGGTGTCTGACTTCCTGCTTTTCCTCACTTTTCTTAACCCAGTGGCACAAATGATAGATGGTTTCCAAATTCATAGGGACCTGTGGGAGGTGTTTTTATCAAGGAACAAGAGGCAGGGCAGCTGTAGATATAAAGTGCTTGCAAAACTGGCTCCTGTTGAATGCAGGGAGCCCTCCAGGCAGGGATTGATTGGCATCTGATTCCACAATTCAGAATGCTGAACAATTGTTTTATTAAAACTATACTATAAAACATTAATAGTATATTATAACTATATTCAAGAGATACTAAACTATACTATACAAAAGATACTAAAGGAAAACCTGTGACTGTCTGAGACAGCCAGGGCACAGCTTTGAGCCAACTGGCCAAGGAAACAAAACAATCCTCAGCAGAATCCAACTGACAAATCACTTCAGGGAAACAATCTTCCTAACACATTCCACATGTGCAAAAACAACAGGAGCAGCAAGTAGAGATAAGAATTGTTTTCTCTTCTTCTCTATGTGCTTCTCCAGGAAAAATCCTGAGAGAGAAAATTGTGTCTCCCTCTGTTCAGGGAATGTGAATGCCACAGGTTCCATGTATATTAATTTTAAATATTACGAGTGAATTTTGTGCAAACAGCAATAAAAGATTAAAAAATAAAGTGACTGCTGTTTTTTTTTTTTAAGAAGCAAGTCAGTTCCACTTCATCCATGAAGTTAAACACGTTTGCCGAGCTGATAGCTTTGAAAAACACAAAATCATTTCAGGGGGGCTGTGCTTGCACAGCAACAAAGTAAGCAGAATTTGAGCTACCTGTTTTTATTGCTGAAATCAAAGTCTCTTTCAACACACTCAGAAGCCTGGCAGGCTGGGTGGAAGATGAATGACAGCCATGGGGAACTGCTCCAGAGTGTTGTTCTTAACAACCCTTTTACCTCTAAACCAGCCAGAGCAATATCCATGAATTAACTGCTCGTGCTGCCACTCAGCAGTAAATCTGGGCTACCCTATCCCACTGATTTAGCATAACTACAAGTTGCATTTGTGGCACAAAAACCTTGAGTTACAGCATCATTTTTAACCTTGCTCATTGATTTCTAGCTATGTCAAGCTGAAAGTGGTTGTCTTGTGAACAGACTAAGAATTGTAGATGTCAAATAGTTTCTGAGATAAAAACTTATTCCAGGCTTAACCAATGAATACATCTCAAGGCTTTTTACTCTGCTGCCTAATCAAGAGGAGCCCAAATAACATTTGTTGAAGGTAAGTAATGTGTACATCTCTATCCATACTGATCACCTGAGCTTGCTTCTCCTGTAACTCCTGATGAAATTCCTCAAAGGAAAGCCCTTCCAGGCAGGAAGCTCACCAACCTTTAGATGTATATTAATACATCAGAGTTGAAATTTAGCATCTGCTCTGCTTTTGGAAGGAGACAGAGGGCACAGAGCAGGAGAAATGTGTGTGTAATCCTGGCTCTGGCAGGAGCAGTCCTGGTGCTGCAGGAGGACTGGGAGCAGTGTGGAGCTGTGGAATGCTGCACAAACTGTACAGCTCTCAGCACGCCAGTGGGAGCACTTCTGGGCCAAAACAAGTTGGATGTCTGCAAAATCAAGGTGGGATTATCCCAGGAAAGGTCCTTGGTATTCCCAAAATTTACCCAACTGTGCTTTCTGAGCCTAAGGGCTTTCACCTGACCTTCGCAGGGCTCTCGGTGGGAGGCTGAGGGGGGATTATTTTTTATGGTTTTGGGGAGCAGGCCCTTGCTCTCTTTTTGCTGCTTGTAGCCAGCCCACTTCCCTTCTCAGCAGGAGCAGTAATGATGGCTCTGGGGTGGCAGTGTCACCTGCTAAAGCTGCCACCTGGGGTTTTTTAATACTTCAAAACTTGTGAATTCCCTCTCTGGGTGCTGGGTGCTTTGTGCATTAGTCAGGAGCACTGTCACAGATCTATCCAGAACACAAATGAAGCTGCCTCGATGGGGGCAAGGCAAACTGCTCTTCCTTGCACTTATGTGTCTTTCTATCTCAGGGAATTAAACTGGTTGGCAGAAGTGCCTTTCAGCACTTTGAAAAAATCCATCCTGCTGGCTCTTACCTGGAGAGGGTTACTGAGCTGGTATTGAGTGGGGCTTGAAGATATAAATGGTGGCAAGGTCTCCTTGCAGTGGCCAAGGCTTATCAGTGATATTTTTGCCCGACTTCCAGGAGAAATGATGAGGAGGACTCCATCTTATCAGAAGGCTAATTAATTACTTTATTATACTATATTATTCTATCCTATATTACACTATGTTACATTACACCTAAACTGAATCTGCCAAGCACTCAACTCCACTGCACTGCCCAGAATCTCCTGACTGTCAGCCCACAGTCCCAACACACACCTGGATTCAGTTGGTCAGTGAAACAAAACACTCACACCAGAATCCAATTAACAATTCCCTTCAGGTGAACAATCTTC